>VMDO01000544.1:0-287685 GCA_007922755.1 Pedetes capensis | reverse complement strand
AAAAGATTTTAAAAAGAAAGAAAGAAAAGAAATCAAGAAATACCTATTCACTATCCTTTCCTCCTCAACAGCAAACTTGCCTTCCTTAGAGGCAACCAGAAATATCAGTTCCTTATGATTTTTCCAGAAGTATTTAATGCCTGTGTGTAGGTGTGTGTGTGTGTGTGTGTGTGTGTGTGTGTGTGTGTGTGCGTGCATGCGAGCATGAGTGTGTGTGTGTGTGTGTGTGTGTAAGGGATTAAGCCCAGGGCCTCACATGTACAAGGCAGTGTCTACCGCTCCCTTAATGCATCTTAAAAACGTGTATATATTTCCTAAAACACACTAAAAATGCATATGTCTATGGTAACAAACCTAATTCACTGGTTGTACCATGCATTTTTCACCATCTTTTGAAGATTCTGCCACTGTGATCTACGTAAGACAGACTCAGTCTTTTGAAAGACACCAAGGAATTCCAAATTACAGATGCACTGTAATGGACTTAATCAGTTTCTTTTTTCATATCTCTTTAGTTTATTTTCAATTGATAAATAATAATTGTATCTATTTATGGGGTACAATGATGTTTCCATATGTGTAGACATTGTGGAATGATCAAATCAAGCTAATTAACACATCTAGCACCTCATATACTTATTTCTTTATGATAAGAATGTTTAAAATTCACTCTTTTGGCAATTTTTGAAATATACCATTCATTAGTATTAACTATAGAAACATACCATGCAATAGGGCTCCAGAATTTATTCTTCCTGTCTAACTGAATGTTCTGTAACCTTTGAATATCTCCACAAAACCTCTGGTAACTTATGGGACATTCTCCCCACCTTCCAGGGTCTTGCAGCTCCCAGGGCTCGGTAGGACATTGGGGCCCCACTGGGTTCAAGCGCAGAGCGGAAAAGCACCACTCTGGGAGACTGGTCGCTGATTGGACAGTGACTGCTCCACTTTATTCTGTGGCAGGCCTTTTGCAGCCCTAAGTGTTGCAGCTCCCAAGTGCCACAGCTCTTAGGGTTATAGCTCTAAGTTGTTAACAGCTCTTACAGATATTGCCCGAATGGATTGTAGCTCTTCCTCTCTATTGCGTGGCTGGGCCTCTGCCTGCGGCTCCACCTCACTGCTTCCCTGAGTGGCCCTTCCATGTCTTGATCCATTGGTGGAATCCCAAGAGCTTCCCTCCCTGGTCAGGTGCTAGAGGCTTCTCTGTTTAGTCACAAGAGCACATATTGTCTGCATGCCATGCTTATATAGTTCTGTGGACCAATCAGAAGCCAGTTCTTTGTTCTAACATGGCCAACCAGATGATAGGGTGTGAATAGTGCATAACCAATTGTGTGTTACATGCAAATGAGGTGAATTCAGGGCGACTGGTTTTAGCCTATCAGGGATAACAGATAATTATCCAATCAGGGGACTTATTCTGATGAAGTTTTAGTAAAGGACATATCAGATAGTTAAGCCTTGAGGAGGGCTAGATAAGCCTCTAGCCAAGTAGGCTCAGAGTCCTTTCCTTCCCCTTTGGGGTGTATCCCTACAGTAACTATCATCCTATTCTTTGCTTCTATGAGTTTGACATTTTCAGATTTTATATATAGTGAAATCATGTTATATTTGTCTTTATGTGCCTGTCTTATTTTACTTGGTATAATACTCTCTACAGTCTTCCATGTTGTTGTCCAATGACAGAATTTTCTTTTTCTAAAAAATGTTATTGTTGTTGTTGTTGTTAGGTCCTGTCAAGTCATGTCTGACTTATAGCAACCCTCATAGGATTTTCAATGGCCGATTGTTTCAGGATTGCCTCCAGAATGGATTGCTATGTCCTTCTCTTATTTTTGCAGTGCTGGGAATCAAACTCGGGACTCAGAGACTGCAGAGCGGTGCTCTACCAACTAAGCTAAATACCAGCCCCCTTTTTACTTTAATGTATAACTTAATGGGCTTCATTGTGACATTTCCATGTATGCATATTATGGTACATTGCTCATGTTCACCTCCCCTTTCCCCTGTCATGACTCCTTCTCCATCTCCCCAATCCCCTTCCTTCCCACTAGTGGCCTCCCTTCTACTTGCATGTATTTTTAAAATTTTCATATATCATGTATATGTTTTTGTATATTATATATATGTATATATATATGTATATATATATATATTCTCTCCAGATTTTTCCTAAAGGGCAAAACATGTGATATTTCTCATCCTTTCCTCTATTACCCTTTCTTATTGCTCCCTCCTACTTCTCTTTAGTGCATTTTCTCTTCCTACATAGGACCCTTTCTACTTTCATTGACATATATATTTTAATTTTCAGTATATATTGAAATCTAACATCCATGTATAAAAGAAAAAGTGATTTTTGTCTTTCTGTATCTGGATATTTTGCTTAAAATGATGATCTCTAGTTCCATCCATTTTCTAAGAAATGCCATAATTTTGCACTTTGTGTATATATACCACATTTTCCTTATTCACTCATCAGTTGATGGACACCTATGTTGATTCCGCATCATGGCTATTGTGAATAGCCCCACAATAAATATTGATGAGCAGGTATCTCTGTGGTACATTGACTTATATCCCTTTCAATATATACCCAGAAATTGTGTATCTAGGTCATATAGTAGTCCTAGTTTTAGTTTTTTGAGAACCCTACATACTGATTTTAATCATGACTGCACCAACCTATATTCCTACCAACAATGTACAAGTACAAGGTTTCCTTTCTTACTGCATCCTCACTAGCATTTATTGTTTGCTTTGTTGATGCTAGCCATTCTGACAAGGGTGAGGTGGTACTGTAATGTAGTTTTGATTTGCATTTTCCTGATGGCTAAAGATGTTGAATATTTTTTCACATGGTTGTTGGCCATTTGCATTTCTTCTTTTGAGAACTCTCTGTTCTGTTTTGTCCATTTTTGATTGGATACTTTGCTTTTTTGTGTTTAAATTTTCAAGCTCTTTATATATTCTAGATATTAATTCTCTGTAGGATGAACAGCTGCAAAGATCTTCTCCCATTCTGTGAACTGTCTTTCACTATGATAATTGTGACCTTTGCTATTCAAAAGCTTTTTAATTTCATGCAACCCCATTTGTCAGTTCTTCCTACAGTTTCCAGGACTACTGAGGTCCTTTTCCGAAAGTCTTTGCCTGTGCCTATGTCTCGAACAGCTTTACCTGTTTTCCTCTAGCAGTTTCAAAGTTTGAGGTCTTACATTAAGATCTTTGATGCATTTTGAACTGACTTTCATACAAGATGAAAGAGAGAAGAATCTAGTTTATGTCTTCCACATGAAGATATCCAGTTTCCCAAGCACCATTTGTTAAAGAGGCTGTCTTTTCTCCAACTTATATTTTTGGCACATTTTTGAACATCAGGTGGCTGTAGCTACATAGGTTTATTTCTGGATCCTCTGTTTTACTCCATTGGTCTTCATGTCTGTTTGGGAACCAGTATTATGCTGTTTTTGTTACTATGGCTCTGTAATTTATTTGAAATCAGTTTTTGTGATGCCCCTGCATTGTTCTTTCTGTTTGGGATTACTTTGGCAATTCTGGGTCTTTTGTGCTTCTATATGGATTTTAGGATTATTTTGTCTATTTCTGTGAAGAATGTCATTGGGATTTTGATGGGGATTGCTTTAAATCTGTAAGTTGTTTTGGTAATATAGATATTTTCACAGTATTACTTCTTCCAATTCATGAGCACGGTAAGTCTTTCCATCTTCTACTGCCTTTTTCAATTTCCTTCTTCAATGTTTTAAATTCGTGAGCATGGTAAGTCTTTCCACCTTCTACTGCCTTTTTCAATTTCCTTCTTCAATGTTTTAAAGTTTCCATTATAGAGGTTTTTTACTTCCTTGGTTAGGGCCCTTTTGGGATCTCTAAGTCCTAGGTGCCCCACATGTCTGTCAGCTTATTGTGCTGTGGGGGCTCATGTGTTCCTGTGATGCTGAAAGCTATGCCACTGGTAGTTCAGATACCATCAGAGCCACCATGGTGAACAGGTGTCAGCTGAACTTCCTAACTAAGACAGATTAGGGAGAAGGACCTGGCAGCACACTCCTGAAAATAATTAGCCATTGAAAATACTATGATTAGCAGAGAAGCACTGTCAAATATAGTGCTGGAAAATGAATCCACCCAGATGGAAGGCATTCAAAAGTCTACTGGGGAAGAGTTGCCTCCTTATCAACTGTAATGCTAGGAATACAGTAAAGCCTCAGGGACCTCCAGTTACTGATGTAGTATGACTCAAAATGGGAAGAAACGCAGTGATTGCAACAGGCTCAAACATAAAAAAAGATCATGTGCATGACACAGTGTCAGGTAGTGTTTGTTCTGCTATACAAAGGGTCACTATGAGTCAGACCCAACTTGACCTAAGAGCTAACAAGTCCTAGGTAGTTTTACCCATATCTTATCAAACATATTCAAATGTACCTACATCCAATATAATTTGAGAGCAAAAAATAATCTGAAAAAATTTTCTGATTTGGCTTTTGAAATTATTTTTGTTTGTTTTAATAACTCTCTTAATAACTTGCGATTTAATAACTCTTTTGAATAACTCTCATACTTGGTTATGATTTTTATATAATGAAATGTTTAAATAATGAAATTATTCTACTTATTTTATAATTGGCTAATAATCTTTTAGCAATCATCTGTACTTATGAGAAATATTAGATGAGACAATCTAATCCACAATTGTTTTTAACTATAATGAGATGGTTATGAATATTGAATTTAATAATTGATGAAGGTGACATGTTATGATTTGTAGTCAGATCACTACATATTTTAAAATTCATATAGCCCAACGTTGAATGGAAGCAAGATTTTTTTTTCCCTGTTGAGCCTTAGGTAGTTTAGTTGATTCTTGAAATGTTCTTGGGCCCTTGCCTAGATAGCATGCCTATAAGTGCCATGATCTTGGGTAAAGCGCCCCGCTGCCTCAAAGGCCCGGAGGCAAGTGCAATCAAGTTTTATGCTGAATATGGCAACATATTTTCTTTGTTGAAACCAAGTGTCTATGTGAAAGATTAGTTGGATACTGTTGCAAGAAGAACGGACAAACCTATTTATGTTGGGGAGTATTGAGGATCCATTACCTTTTCTCATCACTTGCCAGGAACACTGTGCCCTCATTTCATCTACTCCAGTCACAAGATTTGGGGTCTAAAAATACTATTTTCCAGCTGGGCACGGTGGCACATATCTGTTAACCCAGCATAAGGCAAGAGGATCGTGAGTCTGAAACCAGCCTGGGCTATTTATTGAAAGCCTGTCTCAAAAAACAAAACCATAAACAAGCAAGCAACCAGCAACAACCATAAATACATATTCATAGTTTTTGCTGTTGTGAATCAGATCTGACTCACAGCCACTCTATGTGCTACAGAACAAAATGCTACTCAACACTGTGCCATGAACACCATCTTTTGATGTTTGAGCCCTTTGTTGCAGCCACTGTGTTTCTTCTTATTTTGAGTCATGTTTCATCAGCAACTGGAAGTCGCAGAGGCTTTTCTCCATTCTTGTCATTAAGATTGACTCTACTTTGAGGAGGCAACTCTTCCCCATTCATCTTTTGAATGCCTTCCGTCCTGGGGTGCTCATTTTCCAACACCATATCTGACAGTGCTTCTCTGCTATTCATAGGGTTTTCAATGGCTAATTGTTTCAAGAATGGGCCTCTGGGTCATTCTCCCTAGTCTCTCTTAGTCTGGATGCTCAGTTGAAACCTGTCCACCATGGGTGGCCCTGTTGATATGTGAAATACTAGTGGCAGAGCTTTCAGTATCACAGCAACATGCAAGCCCTCACAGCATGACCAACTGACAGATACATGGGGATACACATATATCTATAAATACACACACACACACACACACACACACACACACACACACACACAATTTTATATCACAAAGCTGGTTCTCACACCTGTTCCAGGACAAATATTCCAGCCTTTTTGGAGCCACTTAGAAATTTCTCTTTTTTAACCCCCATCACCATTCTAACAGATGGTATATATCATAACTCTTGGCACTGAGGCTAAAAAGATCATTTCATCTGAATGAGGCACTGGGAAAAGAATACTACAATGGAATGTCTAACTGGACACAGGCAGCATTTTGGGAAGGCAATTATATATACATAAAGGGCCCTATGATAAAAGGATCAGGGTTGATATCTTGCCCACATCTGTGGGGGGCAATATTATGGTCATGGTGCTCCCTGGGGTTCTGTAATCTTGTGTGCCTGAAAGCTATGTTCATTCACAAGCCTCTCATTTCCAAGGATATGAGCAAGATGGCCCAGGAGAAAAGAAAGCACATTCTATCAAGCTGCAGGTAAACTACAAACAGTCCCCAAACTACAGTTGATTGCATGTTCAACTCTTGCTACACCTCAGATTTGCATAACCCAGTGCTGGGGAGATCTGGGGGAAAAACCAGAATTCCAGCCCTGAAGCCAAGCCAAATTTCCAGTGACTACAGACTGGGAAACTTGCCTTTTTCAAATTTAATCTGGTTTCTGTTTCCCAACCTCATTTAAAGGACAAACATGTTCTGTTCTGTAGCCCTGTAACTTACTTTTCGTGGTTAAGCCACTACCTGTGAAGAATTTATAAGGGTTATTGGAGGGTTAGCTTCCAGTAAATGCAGTGTAATTTACACAATAAAACAGAGTTTCTTGCTTAATGAGTTACCTCACCTATAGGGAGCATTTCTCATTTCTCAGGTCAAGGTTTTTTACTTAGGGTGATAGCAGTACTGTTGACATTGCTATGAGATACTTTTGAACCCCTCAGAAGGAAGACTTCTTGACTACACCTAAAGAGTAAGGCCAAAAACAATGAATGGCATTTCACAATCCTAGTGGGTGTACTTCACCTAACTAATAGGCAAATAAAGGCGTGGCCAGGTAATAGCGCCTGACAGAGGGGCCTGCCAGGAAAGCTCAGCTACTAGAAATGAAGGGCAACTTCTCTCATATACGGTGATACTGTGTGGAGTTCAGACACAGCAAGATGCTTGGCTTGGACCAAGGGAAAGATAAAAGATTCCTTTCTCTTTTTGGTGCTCCCCCATGTCCAGAGAGATAGGCTGCCAGGAGGGGAAATCCCACATCTGATTCTGAATCTGGGGCTGGGATTTAGCTCAGATGGTAGAGCACTGCTCTGCAGTCTTTGAGGTCCCAGGTTCAATTTCAAGCACCGTAAAAATGGGAGAAGGATGTGGCAATCCACTCCCAAAGCAATCCTGAAACAATCAGCCATTGAAAACCCTATGAGGGTTGCTATGAGTTGGACATGACTCGATGGCACCTAATGACAACAATTCTGAATCTGCCCACGGAGTTATTATTCCAGGCTTCCTCTGGCCCTGTTTAAAACAACCAGAGAACTACAGAGAAGAAAAGATCAATGTTGCGTGTGAGTCTTGCCTTCTGGTTCAACCTAGAGGGAAAGCCAAGTAGATCAGCATGGCCCCAGGGGGCAGAACTACACAGAGGCAACCGATGAAGGAAATCAGGGATGCTGCAGATGGAATCGCTGTTAACACCGATAATTCAAATGTCAGTAGCTAGCATAGGTCCACACTTACTTAAACATGGAAACTCTGATTCTGACAAATTCTGCCCACCTTCCAAGGCTTCCTGGGTATTCCCAGGTGATGTTCCATAGGGATTTCAAACGTCCCCATTATTTTCCACTCTAGCTTTTGTGTTGGGCTGAGGGTTAGCTCTCTTAGGAGAGTACTGCTTCACACTCTTCCTCAGCACCACAAAAGCAGGAGAAGGCTGTGGCAATCCACCCCCAAAGCAATCCTGAAGCAATCAGTCATTGAAAACCCTATGAACGTCACTATGAGTTGGACGCAACTCAATGGCACTTACAGCAACAAGACTTTGTGCTGCCCATTCCCCAAGATTCCCTCTCTGTCCTCCCTGATAATTCCAGAATCTTCTGAGAAGGCCATATTTCTTGGTACTGCCAGAGTTGCTAGCCCCAAAGGATTCGTATGTCCAATTGGTATTGTCTTCCTACCTGGGAAGGAACCAACGCACCCCAGGGCTCACAGGCCTGAGGTGAAGATAGTTCCAGCTTACCTTCATCCCTTTTCTCTGAGAGAGTCAGACAGGCATCCTGAGTAGCCAGACTTGTCCTCTTGAGACCTGACATTTGAGATAGATCTGACTCTTTGCTGTCTGCCTCATCCCTTTCCTGCCCTGTACTCTCTCCCAGCCCACCTCTGTTATTGGGAACATGGGTCCAGGAATCTGGCAGCAAACCTTGGTGTTTGTATTTAGCATATAAAAGAATTTATACCTGACACAGAAGTTATAATAGAAAGTATAGGCAGGATTTATTAAAAGACAGTATACTTTTGAAGAAAAATTATCAGAAAAATTGAGGTACCTAGAGGAGTTTAGATAAAAATGGAAAAAAGCTTGGAGAAATTTCAATTCTATGGGTGAACTGGCATATGGATATTGCTATTCCCCAGGAGGAGGTAAATCCAGAGGGAACAGAGGAGTTAAGCAAGCTTCTAGAAGGAGAAGTATCTTGGATAGACAGAGAATATTGTGGTTGCAAGAAAAGGGGCGGCTGACATGGAGCTGCCCCAGAAAAAGGGAAGTGCTTATGTGGCTCCCTGAGAGAAGAAGTAGCAGAGAAGAGAAGAGCAAGAGACAGAGGCATAGAGTGTGAGGAATGAAGAAATAAGAGATGAAGAGAGGAGGGAGAAGAGTGAGTGGGTATATGTTCCCTATAGTTTTATTCAACCTAGGCATGCCCAGTGTGTTGTCAGCCTTGGGCTCCTAACCCTGGGAGCCTAGTGTGAGTTGAGTCTGAACCTCACCTGGAAAATTCCATTGTGGTTTAGGGTATATGAAGCCTAGGGTCTCTGTTTTTTAAAATCATTCAATGGACTTTGGTGGGGGGTTGGGGGGTACGCTGAGGTTTAGCTCAGTTGATAGTGTTCTTGCTCTGCATGCTGGCTCTGGGTTCAATCTCCAGCACTGAAAAAATGGGAGCAGGACCTGGAAACCCACTCCTGAAACAATCCCAAAACATTAGGGATTGAAAACCCTAATGAAATTGAAAACTCTAGTGCAGAGAAGCACTAACAATAATGCCAGGCATGGCAACAGTGTTGGGGAGTGTTTCATTCTGTTGTACGTTAGGATCGCTATGTGTCAGACCCGACTTGACAGCACCTAACAACAACAACAATGGACTTTTGGCATATTTCAAAAGGATCTGCCAATAGACAGAAATTGGAAAAATCTGTCTTTATTTATACTTAGGCAGCTATTCATCTTTGATTAGAGTGTGGGGTCCATTAGAATATTGTCCTTCCAATGTCCTTAAAAGATTGGTCTCACATGTGGCTTCATCCACTATGGCTGAAGGCAGACATCATTTTCAATCTCCCTTTCCTCCATATTGCCTGTTAATACCCAAGAAAACATGCTCATCCATTCTGTTTCACTGTATTAGGTAAACTCCAAAACTCTATATTTCAGTGGTCCCCTAGAAGGGCCAGACACCACCTCTGAGAAGAAACACTGTGCTCATTAAAAGGCTAAATGGTCTAGTGGTTAAAGCTGTGAAGTAAGACCTGGATCCAAATACATGCTTCACTACTTCTTACCATGTTCTTGAACACTTAACCTCTTTGTGGCCTATCTCCTTAATTACCAAATGGACATAATAATAGAATTTAGTTAATAGAGTTGTGGTTAGAATTCCATGAAGTCATTCACTTATTTTTTCCCCTTGTATAAAATAGCTTATTGAGGACCTATATATGTTCTGCATACTATTCTAGATGCTAGGGATATAGTGCAGAACAAAAGACACAAAACCTCTGTGCTCATGGGACTTAAATTCCAATTGAGAAGATAAACAATAAGCAGCAAAATCATATAATATTGGGTGATGATGAATTCTAAAGAGCATAAAGCCTGATTAGGACATAGAGAATGACAGAGAGGATTTTGATGGGATAGTTAGGAAAGGTCTCTTTGAGGAGGTAGCAGATGAACAAAGATCTGACTCTAAAGTACTCAGCATAGCTCAGGCACCGTTTAATAACTGAGACTATTAATCTTACTTTCCAGCTTCATATCTTTAATATGCTCATGGGCCATAAACGTGGAAATGTAGGACGTACTTCACTTTACTCTTAAAAATACACCTAAAAACATTTTAATAACATCATCTTATTTCATAAACATGACTGGTTTTTTTTTTAATTACTGTACCTCAATAATACAATTCTTAGTCTTTCACCCCTGGCCACCTTACTATTTAAAAGAAGGTCCAGAATTGGATGTTTTGATCACTGGTCCATAAAGAATCTCTAAGAGTGGTGTCAATATAAATAGTCTAGAAAATGCATGCAATTGTTCTGACAAGATAAAAACAAAGTTCACTACAGGAAAAGTTTCTATCTTAAACAGAACTGGAACTCAAGGACATATAGAAAAATATTACTAAGTAAATGACAGAGAAGACTTAGATGGGGAGGGGGGGAAGCATACAAGAGGTTAAGGGGGCACCTATATGAATAATGTACAACAAAATGCATATATGGAAATGCCACAATGAAAAGCATGTCAGAATGAATCACATTAAGGTGTACATTAAAATTTTCCAATAAAAAAATCTGTTAGTACCTGAGAAGGGTGGCAATATACTACCTATAGTGGAACCACTATTTGCTTTGGTGGAATCTGAGAAAGAAGTAATAAGGAAGGAAGTAAAGCATATATAGTAGATGACAACTGTATATCACTCAGTCTCATAATTCTCCTGGTGGTAGCAAGGCCAACATAGATAGTATTACTGCAGAGCTGTCTCAAACTACTCAGGAACTACTCAAACCTTGTAAAAGTAGCTTACTACAAGGTCAATTTCTTAAAATGGTGTTGCTTGAAGCATTTGTTCCACATGTGGTTTCATGTTCAAAATCTTGGGAAAACAGTACAGACTAAATTTCTCTTCCAGAGATTCACAGGCATATTAGCAGATTAGACTAAGGGACCTGAGACATTCTGCAGCAGAGAAATCTGATTGAGCTTAACCAATCCAAACTTCTTTGATTACAGAACTCTCATCTTCCTTGACACTTATTAACCTGAACTTTTTGAAATGCTGCTGTAAAGAAAGGATGCTAAATTTTAATCAACAGACTATATCTTATAATTCTAGAATCTGAAAAATAGCATAAGAGTGGGCAATCAGTACATACAGAGTGAGTGATTTAATGAAGCTCTTATAAGGTAAATATTTAGCTTATATTCAAACATATATAAAAAGCAATGCTCTTGCTTTAACTGCCACAGAGGCATCGGCATTACACAAAGATTTCAGAATTCTCTTTTTGGGGACTCATTTGCAAAATCTGAAATTTTGGAGGTGGAAATTAATCTTAAAAAGCATTTTTAACTATGAGCTCTGAACCATGTTGTCAAGATGCACCCATTATGAGATTTGTTCGGAATAATTTAAAAACAAGTTAAAGTATGACAGATTGTGAATGCTGCTTAACAAACACATTGGAATGGTCAAGATCACCCTACTATATCACCATACTTTTACCTCTTGCATGCCAGTATACTTTCTTGAGTGCGACAGAGGGGTAGAGTTACAGGATGCCTGCTGGGAATTGCACACAACATGTAGCCTGTCTTATAAGTGCCAAGGGGCACACCCTCAGGAGTGTGTCATGCATGTAAACCTTATCTGTCATGTCTGTTATCTGATAGGAGTAGGTTGAGAAATGCTGAACAAGCACAAACTTTGTGTTTTACACTTGAGAACATGGAGGGCTAGACAGGTAAAACAATGTCTGGATCATTCAGAAATAGGAAAATTCAGTAAAACCAAGATCCAACTGTTCTGTCTTCTGGCTCAGACAACTCAGACTGTTCTGATGTACCTATCCCGGCCCAGGTTCTGTAGAATCTGAAGTCTGAAATGGAAACACTAGTTTAAGAAATTTATTGTAAGAGTGTCTATAGCCATGCCGCCTTGGCATCCATTCTTGTCTCATCTTAGAAGCTAAGCAGGGTTGAGCCTGGTTAGTCCTTGGATAGGAGACTGCCTAGGAATACCAGGTGCTATAGTCCTGGAGGAGCACCCAGCAGCCCACTCCAAAAACAATCAACCATCCCCACTCCCGAAACAATCAGCCATTGAAAACCGTATGAATAGCACAGAAGTGCTGACAGTACTGGGCATGGCACAGTGTCCGGTAATGTTTTGCTTTGTTTTGTTTTGTTTTGTTTTGTTTTACAGAGAGTTGCTAAGAGTCAGACCCGACTCCATGGCACCTAACAACAACATTGGAAGAGTATCCTAGGCCCCACTCTATATGGGAATCTTCTGTGTCACCCTGTGCTCCAGCATACAATATGCTACCTCCTAAACTCAGAGACATCTATCAAACATTGTGTTTCTAAGTTGTGTAAGGTTCTTGTAAGTACAAAAACTTCTTAGGATAATCCCACATGCCCCAGATTGATGTACTTCTAAAAACTTCATTAATACAGCAACAATTTAACTCCCATCCCTTGAAGCATATATATATATCTTGCCAAGACATGCAAAGAATCTGTCACTTCTCATCTGGTTTCATTGACATATTGTCATCAATGTAGTATATGATGTTCTATATAGTCATCATGTACAGTAAGTCTCTTTGGACTAGACAAAGTGTGGGGAGAGGGTACAAACATAGCTCTAAGGCAAAACTGTGAATGTATATTGTTGTCTTGAACAATGGGTGCAATTTTGGGGATTTTCTCATGGCTTTTCCTGCTACAGTTGCTTTTACCCTATATGTTAAAAAAAACAGTAACTGTTCTACCAACTGCACAGAATGTCTTTCCCATTTATACATAGGAAGCTAAGGAGATGATCACTGGGTAGATTCAGGGAATCAGGTAGATTCATCAACTCTAAGAGACCTGGTCATGACACTGTTTACTGCCTGATGGCACTTTGAGTTCTCATGGGTGAGAACCACCTTTGATCTGTGTCTGATATTTCAATAGCACTTGAAAGAACTGGGGTTCCTCTTTCGCCAGTGTATAGTTATCTTTGCAAATAGCCATGACTTCCTTTGGTAAAGAACCGAGTGAATCATTACAATGTACACTTGTCATCATGATGTTGCAGCATCTTCTCACATGGGGACCAAACCCTTTTTTGCAATCAGTAGTTTATGGAGCTGAGAATTGACTCAGCTCTGGAAGTTGGGCAAGAGATCTTAGATTTCTGTGGGGATGGCTGACTTTAGCCTTCTGTTCATCCATTCTTGATCTCATTTAGTTTTTATATGTTAAGTGAAAATTCTTATTTGCCACAATGTATCTTGTCCCTAGGAGCATTTTCAATGATTATGCAAGTCTCTGTGTGCCATTCCAGTATACTCCCATTGTTGTTGTTAGGTGCCGTTGAGTTGGTATCTGACTCATAGCAACCCTCATAGGGTTTTCAATGGCTGACTGTTTCGGGATTGCCTTGGGAGTGGATTGCCAGGCCCTTCTCCCATTTTTGCAGTGCTGGGAATTGAACTCCGGACCTCAGAGACTGCAGCGCAGCGCTCTACCAACTGAGCTAAATCCCAGCCCATACTCCCATTAGAGTAATTATATCCATCTTGCTTCTGACAGTTAAAGGTTACTGTCTGGTTTCTGCCATCTGGGACCCTATTATTCTCATGATACTGGGGAAACAGCTCTGGAATAGTATCTTCTGTTGTCAATTCTGGACTAAGGAAAACAGCCTCTATAGAGCCTCTCAGTAGATCTGGTACCCACTCTTAGCCCTTCCCAGTACATCTCTTTTCACTGAGGCAAATGGAGGAAAATAGTCACCTGATGGGTTTTTCAATCTTATGTCATTGACCCATTCTAGCATACTCAGCCTTTTAATCCCTTTCTCTGCAATAATTTCACAGTCTATCAAGCAATTTGTTATCCCTATCAAATTTATTGCAACATATCACTTTTTCTAAACTACTAACAACTCCACAGCAGTATGTTAGATATGTCTCCTCAGGCCCTTAACCAACCCTACTTTGAAAAATGTGCCCTATTCTCCCACCTGTATCAAGTATCCTTATGTTCCACTTACCTAGTTCCTATATATATACCTATATATATATCTATGTACCTATATATATTAACCATTATCAAATGATATTGTCATTAAATCAAGTGTCTAAGTGATCGCTTTGATGTGAATAACAACCACATTGAAGCATAAGCTGAGAAATACATGAATAAGAATCAGGTTAATATCATTAGAGAAAAATAGATCATAAAAGTCAGCAATTTACACTAAAAGAAATGTAAATGGTCAAAAAAGATAGTGTTCAACTTCTCTAGTTGTTTTTAGGTGCCATCGAGGCGTGTCTGACTCATGGTGAACCTCACATGGTTTTCAATGGCTGATTGTCTCAGGATTGCTTTGGGAGTGATTGCCACATCTTTCTCCTATTTTTGCAGTGCTGGGGATCGAACCCAGGTCCTCAGAGAGTGCTGAGCAGCACTATACCAACTGAGTTAAGCCCCAGCCCAACTTCTCTAGAGATTAAATAAATGCCTAGTAAAGTGCTGGAAAATGAGCTCTTCAGAGTGGAAGGCATGAAAGAAATGACTGGGGAAGAGATGCCCCCTCAAAGTAGAGTTCACCTTAATGACAACAGTGGAGTAAAGCCCCTAGGACGTCCTTTTGCTGATGTTGCATGACTCAGAATGAGAAGAAACATAGTGGCTGAAACAATGGGGTCAAACAAAAAAAGATCATGTGCATGGCAGTGTTGGGTAGTGTTCTGTTCTGCTGTTATTTGGGTTGCTATGAGTTGGATCTAGGGCTGGGGTTTAGCTCAGTTGGTAGAGTGCCACGCTGCACTCTCTGAGGCCCTTGGTTTGATCCTCAGCACCACAAAAATGGAGAAGTACCTGGCAATCCACTCCCAAGGCAATCCCAAAACAATCAGTCATTGAAAACCCTGAGGGTCGCTATGAGTCACACCCGGCTTGACCACACCTAACAACAATGAGTTGGATCCAACTTGACAGCACCTAAACAAACAAACAAAAAAAAAGGATGAAGATATCATTCCTGTGTCTATTATGTTTGTGAAATTATCGAGGATGATTAATTGACATAAGTGCTCTTCAGATATCAGAGGCAGAAGTGTGAATGGGTTTGGAAAATATTTTGGTAATATGTATCAAAATTCTGAACAAATTGATATGCCCAATAATTCTATTTTTAAGAATTTATTACAAGGAAATAATCAGAGATCCCAGTAAAGCTGTATGTTCAATGACACTCATATAATATTGTTTTAAATTAGTGAAAAATTAAAAATGTCAAAAAGTTATAGAATGGGTATATAAGTACTGCAGCATTCAGATGATGAAATGCTGAGCTTTGGGGTTGACTAGGGTGTTGTTGTTGTTGTTGTTGTTGTTGTTGTTATTGTCATCGTCATCAAGTTTTTGCTTTGGTTTTTTGTTTGTTTATTTATGACAGGGATTTGATATATAACCCAGGTTGGCCTGGAGCTTGTTATGTAGCCCACACTGGCCTTGAACTCTTAATCCTCCCACCTCAGACTCTCTACTGCTGGCATTACAAGCATGTGCCCTCAAGCCCAATTTGGTTTTTAAATTCCAACACTGTCTTTCCTAGCTATGCATATAACTTGAACAAGGTGGTGGTATTTTTAGGTGCCGTTAAGTTGGTCTCTGACTCATAGCGACCCTACGTACAACAGGTGAAACACCATTGTCAGTGCTTCTCTGCTATTCATAAGGGTTTCAATGGCTGATTGTTTTGGGGGAGCGGGTTGCCAGGTCCTTCTCCCCTGGACAAGGTTTGTTCTTGTTGTTAGGTGCCATTGATTCGGTATCCGACTCATAGCGACCCTCATAGGGTTTTCAATGGCTGACTGTTTCAGGATTGCCTTGGGAGTGGATTGCCAGGTCCTTCTCCCACTTTTGTGGTGCTGGGAATTGAACTCAGGACCTCAGAGTCTGCAGCACAGCGCTCTACCAACTGAGCCAAATCCCAGCCCCCCTGGACAAGGTAGTGAACATTAAGTTTTTTAATGGAGATTATAATAGTTCCTATCTCAAAAACTGCTTTGTAAAGAACATAGAATTGCTCATATTATTATTTGTTGTTGTTTGGTGCCATCAATTGGGGTCTGAGTTACAGTGACCCTATGTACAATAGAACAAAACACTCCCTGACCCTCTACCATGCACACAATCTTTTTTATGTTGAAGCCCATTGTTGCAGACACCATGTCAAACATCTACTAGAGGATCTTCCTTTTTTTCACTGACCTACCACTCTCCCAAACATAATGTCCTTTTCCAGGAATTGGTCCCTCCTGACAACATGTGCAAAATATGTAAGACACAGCCTAGTCATCCTTGCTTCTAAGGAGCACTCTAGTTACACTTCTATAATGGATCAGTTGGTTCTTTTGGCAGTCCATGGCATACTCAATATTTATCTCTAACACCATAATTCATAAGCATCAATTCTTCTCCTGTCTCCATTATTCAGCATTTAGCTTTCATAAGCATGTGATGCAACTGAAAACACCATGGCATGAGTCACTTCATTCAAAGTGACATCTTTATTTTTCAACACTTTACAGAGGTCTATTGCAACAGCCTTTCCCAAAGCAACGTGTCTTTTGATTTCTTTGCTGATGGCAGTTCCCTGTTAAGGTACTGCTGCAGTCACTTTTGTATGTTCTTTTTAAAAAATTTTACTTGTGTGTGATATTAATGATGTCATTTGACAATTTCCACATTCAGTTGGATCCTCTTTCTTGGGAATAGGCACAACTATGGATCTCTTCCAGTCAGTTGGCCAGGTAGCTGTCTTCTAAATCTCTTGGCATAAATAAGTTAGTACCTCTCATACTGCATCTGTTTGTTAAAACAGCTCAATTGATATTCCATCAATTCTTGGAGCCTTGTGTTTCACCAATGCCTTCAAGGCAGCTTCCACTTTTTCCTTCAGTACCATTGGTTCCTGATCATAAGCAATCTCTTGAAATAGTTGGTCATCCACCAATTCTTTTTGGTATAGTGACTCTGTGTATTCCTTCCATCTTCTTTTGATGTTTCCTGCATCATTTAATATTTTTCCTGCAGAATCCTTCACTATTACCACTTGAGGCTTGAATTTTTTCTTCATTTCTTTAAGCTTGAGACAAACTTTGTGTTCTTTGTTTTAGTTTTTTATTTCCAGCTCTTTGCACATGTCATTATAATATTTGATTTCATCTTCTTAAGTTGCCCTTTAAAACCTTCTGTATATGTCCTTAACTTCATCATAACTTCCTTTTATTTTATCTTCCCAATGTGCAAGGGAAAGTTTCAGAGTCTCTTTTGACTTTAATTTGTTTTGTTTGTTTTTGCTGTTTTTAAAACAACCTTTTGCTTTATTTATGAATAAGGCCTTTGATGTCATGCCACAACTCATCTGGTCTTCAATCATTAGTGTCTAACACATCAAATCTGTTCTTGAGATGGTCCCAGAACTCAGGTGGGATCTACTCAAAGTCATACCTTGAATCTTGTACACTTGTTCTAATTTTCTTCAGTTTTAGTTTGAACCTGCATATGAGCAGTTGATGGTCTGATTCACAATCAGCCCCTGGTCTTGTTCTGACTTTTGATATTGAGTTTTTCCATCTCAAAATGAGAAGAAACAACTGTAAATATCCATTTATAATTGGAACATGGAATGTATGTAGTATGAACTTAGGGAAATTAGAAATAATCAAAAGTGAAATGGAGCATGTAAACATCAACATTCTAGGCATCAGTGAGCTAAAATGGACTGATATGGGCTATTTCAAATCAGCTAATCACATGGTCTACTATGCCAGGAATGACAACTTAAAGAAAATTGGAGTTGCATTCATCATCATAAAAGACATCTCAAGATTTGTTCTGAAATTCAATGCTATCAGTGATAGAAAAACATCCATATGCATACAAGAAAGGCCAGTTAATATGACTATTATTCAAATTTATGCACTTACCACTAAGGCCACAAATGGGAAAAGGAAAGATTTTTGCCAGCTTCTGCAGTCTGAAATTGATCAAACTGCACTGATAATTGCTGGTGATTGGAATGCAAAAGCTGGAAACAAAGAAGGCTCAGTAGTTGAGAAATATGGCCTTGGTGACAGAAACAATGCTGGAAATTGTGTGGTATCATTTTGTCAGACCAACAAATTTTTCGTTGCAAATACATTTTTCTTCAACATAAACAGTGACTATACACATGGAATTCACAAGATGGAACATGCAGGAATCAATTATTATTGTTTAGGGAGCATTTAATAATATAGAGACATATTAATGTCCTTTGATAGGTTTACTTTTAACACACTAATTAAGTGAAAAAAGCAGTATATGAAGTTTATTAGTCGGCTTTCCCTTATTATAACAAATACATGAGATAATCAATGAAAAAAAGATAGTTAGCTTATAAAGAGAAAAGGTTTATTTTGGCTCACAGTTTTGGAAGTCTATGATCATCTGGCCCAGTTGTTTTTGGGCCCATGGCACAGTAGTACTTTATGGCAGGGAGCCTGTGGCAGAGCAAAGCCCCTTCACCTCATGGCTGGGATGAGAAAGAGAGGAAGAGGAACAGACTGTGGTCTGACAATTCCATTTGAGAGCACACCTCCAATGACCTAAAACCTCCCTCAAGGCCCAACCTCTTAAATTTTCTACCACCTGCTATTGGCGCCAAGCTGAGGACCAAGCCTTTAACACAGAAGCCTTTGGGGGACATTCCCGGTTCAAATTGTAGCAGAAAGTATGCATATAATAGATGTCAATTCTTTTTTCTTCAGCACTGGGGCGGCGGTTGTGCATACTTTGCAAGCACTTTACAACTGAGCTGCACTGGGAGCCCCTTTTTTATTTTTTATCTTGAGACAAGGTCTTGTGAAGTTATGCAGGCTGCCTCTGACCTCAAACCTGCCAACCTCCTGTATTTGTCTCCCAAGTCACTGTGATTACAGACATGTGCCACTGTGCCTGGCTCTAAATGTCAGTTTTTCATGATTATACATACTCATAGGCCAAAGACTGGAAAAAATACTGTACTCAAAACCCATGTTTTTCAAGCATTTTACTCTCAGGACCAATTTATACTCATGGAAATTATTGAGCATCACCAAGAACTTCTGTTTGTGAGAGTTATATGTGTCAATATTTACTGGATTCAAAAAATGAAAATGAGAAAATTAAAAAACATTGGGGTACACAAACACACAAGCTGTTAGAGCCATAGTGTCATCACATGTAATGTAGCTTTCGTAAACTCCACTGTACACTCAAAACAGAATAAGAGCCAATGAACAGATAATAGCTTCATATTATTATGAGAAGAATTCCCACCCTGTGAACTCCCTGAAAGATCTCAGGGACCCCTAGCGGGTTTTTGGATCACATTCTGAGAATGTCATACTAAACCACTAGTTATTAGTGTAGGTAATGTATATGGTTTTCTTTATTGTCTTCTAAATTTCCCAACATTTCTACAAATGTATTTATGATTTTATAATCACAAAATGTGAGGATAATTTAACTAATGTGTTTATAATTTTATAGTCACACCATATGTATGAAACACAAACAAAAAATACTGTGAATGTTTAAAGAAAGAAAATTACAGTAAAAGATACATTGCCTTTAATCCTATTAAAAATATTCCACCTGGCTTTGAACATACTTATCTCTTCCTTCTTGCCACTTTCTAAAGCTGTTCTGACAGTTGCTTTTCGTTATATATATGTACATATATATCCAAAATGATATATTATATATACATATATATCATGATATATGTCTGCACACATATATGTGTATGTGTATCTCTTTCTACACACACACACACACACACACACACACATACACACACAAACATTTTTTTGTGGTACTGGTAGGCAAGCACTCTACCACTGAGCTGTATTCCCAGGCTCTTTTATATTTTTTATCTTCAGACAGGAGCTCCTTAAGTTATGAAAGTCACCTCTGGCCTTAAACTCTGCATTCCTCCTACCTCTGTCTCCTGAGTAGCTGGGATTACAGACATGCACAATCACACTCGGTAAGTTATACATTTTTAAAATTAAATATTCACCATATTTTTTATCACAACTCATACATTCATTCAGTTGGATCAGAGTTTCTTCAACCTAAATGATAATCCTGCTGTTTTCTGAGCTCCAAGAAGTGCATTCTTTGCATAACTTTTTGAGACCTCCAAGAGTATAAGAACACTGGGTTCTATGCCATTGAACTTATATTGAGTGCTTTTCTTTTTCTTTTTTTCTTAACTTATGGATGTTATTAGGGTACAGAGTAATAAGTCATTTGGTGTATCTATAATCAAACTATTAAATCAGTTTTGCTTACACATCTATCACCTTAACTCTTACAGAACAGGATGAATGAAAAAACAAATAGGAATTTTAATTAATTTGTAATGACAGTTGTATACAACCATGGGTTATACACTCATTGATTTTTTTCTTCCTTTTTTCCCTTTTTCCCTTTTTCTTTTTTCCTTTTGTTCCATATAGTCATATAGTTACATCCTGTATTTTGTATTTTTCCTCTCCCTCTTTACCCCTCTACATTATTCCTTCTCTCCTTTTCCCCTTCCCCAATCTCTACTCCCACCCACTGATACTCTCCCCACTCCTATAGAGTCTACTTGTATTTTCTATTTTCTGTTTCTATTTTCTATTCTTAGATAAGTGTGATTGATCAATTTTGTATATCTATATATGTAAATTTTTTTCTTTAAGTTAGATTTAGCTTCCACATATAAGTGAGAACATGTGATGTTTCTCTTTTTGAGACTGGGTTAATTTGCTTAAAATGATGTTCTCCAGTTCCATCCATTTTGCTGCAAATGACCTAATTTCATTCTTCTTTACTGCTCAGTAATATTCCATTGTGCACATATGCCACAATTTTTCAATTCTTTCCTCTGTTGATGGACATTTTGGTTGATTCCATACCCTTGCAATTGTGAAGAGTGCTGCATTAAATATGGAAGTGCAGATGTCCCTTTGGCGTAATGACTTATCTTCCTTTGGGTATATTCCCAGAAATGGTATAGCTGGATCATATGGCAGAACTATTCATAGGTACCTTTTCATAGACCAGAACACCAGTGGAAGAAAATCCCCCAAAATTGTCTGGAAGAAGTTAGATAATAGAGAGGGAGAGCTGAAGTGTAACCTTTCTGTAGCGTGCTTATCCATCCACAGAGCAGGGATGTTGCCCTTTGTAAGCAGATTAGCCAAATATTTGAGGATGCCCTATCTGCCTATCTATCTCTCATTGTAGGGTGGTCACACAATCCCAGGCCAAGGTTGTCTTTTTTTTTTTCATGCCTGTGTTCTTGCCTGACACACCACAGTGATTCATTTGTTTTTCAAATGAATGAGTGTATGAGCAAGAAGAGGCTACCATCTGGAAGAGGCTGCTATCAAATAGTTCATGCCAAATGCATAAACTATTAAATGCATGGTCTCATGTCAACCTCTAGCACCTCTCTGAAGTGGTAATATTATCCCCACTTTGCAGACAAGTATATAGAAACCCAGAGAGTTCTAGTTACTTGGCCAAGGAAGTAGCTACCCAGGAAGTAGCAGATGATAGATCTAAACACTGCTTTCAGGGGCAGAGACTATTTACCCAACTCCATTTAGCACTACCTCTTTATAGCTTCTCTGCTATTTACAGGGTTTTCAATGGTGGATTGTTTCAGGAGTGGACTGCCAGGTCCTTCTCCCTTGCCTGCAGCACCTGGTATTCCCAGGTGGTTTCCCACCCAAGGACTAACCAGGCTGACCTGCTTAGCTTCCAAGATTAGGTGGGATCTAAGCCAGGGTTCTATCAATAACAGAGAAGCACTGAATAGCAAAGAAGCACTGACATAGTGTTGGGAATGGCACAGTGTCTGTTGTACAAAGGGTCACTATGAGTCAGACCTCACTTGATGGCACTTGACAACAACAACTTTATAGGCTGATATGAAATCAGAGGTGCCAGAGACCATTCTTGCCCCAGAAATTGCTGGGGAAAAGATTACCTGGAACTTCAATGTTTAAGCCACATCCTTAGAAATTCCTGCCTCTGGTCAAAACCAAAGATATAATGTTCCGAGTGTAGGTTACAATGTGTAGGGGCTCAGGGAGACAGGTTGGTGGAGAGAAGGAACCTGGAGTAAGTGGTGAAGGGGAAAGCAGAATCCCCCACAGTACAACATCATGTGGCTCCAACGAATGCAACTGAGATGGAGTCACAGGAATGTGACAAAGAAGAGAAGATTCTTCATAGAAAACTAGAGAGCAGGGGGAGAAAGTGGGAATGGGAGCCCAGCTGAGGCAGGAGAAAAGGATAAGAATGTGATCAGTAAATTGATTGAGTGACCGGAAAATTTTTCAGGCATTGTGGAGAAGAATGCATTTATTTGGTGCCAAATGTTTGCTGAGTATATGTTACAATGCTATGCTGAAGCCAATACCTACAGAGTATATGGCTGGAATATTCTGTTGGCTCTATATCCTGACCTTTGCATAAGTTGTACCCTCTGCTCTGATTGGAATACCTTATACAATCTTTTCTTATCTCCCAACAATTCACTCTAAGACTTAGCTCAGAGACTGGCCCCCCAAGAAACCTCCTACAATTCCTCCTACTTGCCTCTATACCTCCAGAAATGGATTATAATCCTGCATATCCATATCTTGTTGTTGTTGTTGTTGTTAGGTGCCGTTGAGTTGGTATCTGACTCATAGCGACCCTCATAGGGTTTTCTTTTTTTTTTTTATATTAGAAATTTTTAATGTACATCATAATGCGATTCATTTTGACATGCGTTTCATTGTGACAATTTTCATATATGCAATTTGATAAGCACTATTCATATAAGTTACCCCTTACCCTCCTCTATGTTTCCCCCCCTCCCCCCCTTCCCATCTAAGAGGGTTTTCAATGGCTGAGTGCTTCGGGATTGCCTTGGGAGTGGATTGCCAGGCCCTTCTCCCATGTTTGTGGTGCTGGGAATTGAACCTAGGGCCTCAGAGACTGCAGCACAGCACTCTACCCACTGAGCTAAATCCCAGCCTGCATATGCATATCTGGGTATCCATATCTATGCTAAATATCTTTTCCATAAATAAAATGTCCTGAAATAATCTATGTCACCAACAGTCTCCCTGCCTAAACTGATGTTCCTGGAGGTGCTATGTCTTATTCATCTTTGTATTCCCCCATGCCTGGCACTTAGTAGGCACTCAGTAAGTATCTGTTGGGTTAATTTTGTTGGTTCTCCATGTCCCTACTCCCCACCCTACTCATATGCCTTTAATGAAGACAACTCTTACAGGGTAAAGAACATACTGTAAGAATCACCCCCCCCCCCCCAGTTCTAGTATTGGCTCTCCCACTGTCTAGATCTGTAGCCTTGGGTAAGTTGCTCCACCTCTCTGAGTTTTAGTTTCCTCATTTATAAAATGGAGCTTAAATCCTCCATCTCACAGGGCTATTGTAAGTATTTAATGAATCGGTTTAAGTCCTGGCACAATTCCTAGCATATGGTGGATGCCTTGTAATTATTAGTGCTTTTCCCTTTAGTAATAAATATTTGGGAAAAGTCACATAAAGGTTGGTTGGGAATGGGCAGGCAGTTGTTTGTCCTCGATAAGTAATAAAGTCTACTGCCAGCTGGGGACTTATGAGTTACTTGGGCCTCCCTAGAACCATATGCTAAGCTCCCAGCAGGAATCCTTCCTGGTCCCTGAAGAGGTAAGTGGGCAACCTGTCATAGGATAAACTGAGATCCTACCCCCACCTTCTTCTGGGGCAGGCACACATCAAGACAGGCTATGAGAGGGGGCTTTCAGAGAAAAGGACCTGGAAGGGGAGAAGACATTGAGATGGCCTTGCACAATATGAACAGCCATAGGAAGCAGCCCCCATGCAGTGAACACATCTGTCTATTGCATTGACATCTGACTGGGATGGTGGTCAGGCTCCCATAGGCCCATCCTCTCCTGTGACACAGCCCCACCCCAAGGCCACTCCCTCAAACCAGCACAGATTACCACAACACTGAAGACCAGAGGAGAGGGGATGGCCCACGCCAGCTCCATGGAAGGGGAAATGTTGGGTGAGGAAGAGGAAGTAGAAAGACTGAGGAGTCCAGGGGGCCACAGGGGCTGTGAGATTAGAGAGTCTTCCCCCTCAAAAGAGGGGTTACCTCAGGGGTCAAGACAGGGGCAGTCATTCAAAGGGTGGTCCTATTTGAATCCGTTCCAGATTCTGTCCCACAGGTGTAATCCAGGAATCAAATGATCAACTGCAGACCAAGGCAGAGACAGCCTCAGATGTCCTGCTGGACTGATTCCATGGTCGCTATCAGTGACATGCTCTGGGTAATGGGCTGTGCCTTCCTGCCCTTTTCCCAGTCTCGTTTATAGATAAAACCTTGGCCATAAGATTGTTTTAGCCCATAAGATGGATGTGGAAGTGGTTGTGCAACTTTCATGAAATGTCCTTAAAAGTAGGGGGATATGACCTCCTTCCTCCAGCTGGCTTGGAATGCAGACATGATGTCTGAGGCTGGAGCTGCTACACTGGTCCATGAGTTTTAATCTTCATGTTAAGGACAACAGAGCAAAAATACCAGAAAGAGTGTTGGTCTTTGAAAATGGTGGAGTTTCCATACAAGCTGGCAATGCCTTATCTTAACTGATACAAGGGGCTCTATAATTGTTTCAAAAGCCCAAATCCTCCATTTCCCTGTTGTTGTTGTTGTTGTTGTTAGGTGCCGTCGAGTCGGTATCCGACTCATAGCGACCCTCTGTACAACAGGGGAAACACTATTATCAGTGCTTCTCTGCCGTTCATAGGGTTTTCAATGGCAGATTGATTTTTGGGAGGGGGTTGCCAGGTCCTTCTCTCAAGCCTACAGCTTCTGGTGTTCCCACGCAGTCTCCCATCCAGGTACTAACCAGGCCTGACCCTGCTTAGCTTCCGAGATCTGACCGGATCGGATGCCACAGGGCTACAGCTGCAGGCTCCATTTCCCTAGGAATTAAAAAACAAAAGCCATGCAGACTAGTGATGTTGAGTAACATGTATTGAGTGTTTACTGTGTCTCAGTCAATCTAAAGCACCTTTACATGCATTGGTTCATTAAATCCTCATACTAATCCCATGAACCAAGTTTTATACTATCCTGGTTTTATACATGAGGAAACAGGCATGAGGCAAACTAACGGGGTTGTTCAAATGCACAGAGCAGGTAATAGAACTGGAATCTGAACTCAGATCGCTAGACTTCAAACCCACTCCTAAACACCAAAATCACTAAAATGCAGTCATGTTAGAAGTCCAAATAAGCTTAGGCTTTGTGCATCCCTGCCCTGCTTCCTAACACCCAGGGTAGGTCTTGTCTTTCATTAATGTCAGAATGAGGCACTAGCACATTGCTTCCTACAGCTGCTTGGAATGTCCTTTCTGGGAACATGGGGATTTTAATGGAAGTAGAAGTGTGTGGGTAAATTGACAAAAGGGGTCCTTTTATTAAATTGAATATCCCTACTTTAAATTAAGCCTGCAGCCATAGCACTGTGGTGTCCGATCCCATCAGATCTTGGAAGCTAAGTAGGGCCTGGCCTGATTATTACTTGGATGGGAGACCCCCTGGGAACACCAGATACCGTAGGATTAGGAGAAGGACCAGGCCAACCCACTTTCAAAACTCAATCTGCCATTGAAAACCCCATGATAGCAGAGAAGCACTGACAATACTATTTCATCTGTTGTACATAGGGTCGCTATGAATCAGACACTAATTCAACAGCACCTTACAACAATTGTTGTTGTTGTTAGGTGCTGTCGAGTCGGTATCCGACTCATAGCGACCCTCTGTACAACAGGGGAAACACTATTAGTGTTTCTCTGCTGTTCATAGGGTTTTCAATGGCAGATTGGTTTTTGGAAGGGGGTTGCCAGGTCCTTCTCCCAAGCCTACAGCATCTGGTGTTCCCAGGCAGTCTCCCATCCAGGTACTAACCAGGCCTGACCCTGCTTAGCTTCCGAGATCTGACGGGATTGGATGCCATGGGGCTACAGCTGCAGGCTTACAACAATAACAACTCCAAATTAATGATTAAACTTTCTGGATGGCATGCCCCTTCCAGCCTAACATTTGGGAGCACATAATCTTCAAAGTGTGCTGAGTGAGTGAATGAGTGTGTATGCATGTGTCAATGTGTGAAATTCACTGGCACTGTTGCAGGAATGGGTCTTAGTGGTGGACACTGTGGTGCTCTGCCCAGATCCCCTCTTTAGAGCAGATGCCTCCTCTCCTCACAGCTGTATTGCTGCTTAGAGATTGTCCTTGGTTGCAGAAAACTGTCACCCAAGGTTTTTCCCTCTCAGCAGGTGACTCAGAGTCAGTGACCTGAGAGGGTATGACAGCTAGACTATGTGCTCTCAATTCAGGCCCACTCCACAGGGCTACCCGACCCCTCCAGGGGTGCCTGGGGCCTCTCTCGCATGTACACTTAGGCCAGCTTTCTCCTCTGCCCAGGTCTGCCATCCTCAATGCCACACAGGTGTACCATCTGAGACAGGATCGTTCACCAATAAACCTCCCCGCAGCTCTGTGTCTCAGAATAGGCTTCCAGAGGACCCAGTTTTATATATTGTAAACCATCCTCTGAAATAAAAATTTAAACCAAGATGAGGTGAAAGTAATTAAAATGAGCTCTCACCGTTTCTATTTATACAGAGAAGCACAACAATAGTGTTTCATCTGTTGTATATAGGGTCGCTGTGAGTCAGACACTCACTTGATGGAACCTAACAACAGCAACAACATGCAATTCACATTAATGCCCATCCTGGGACAGTTGACAGAGACTAAGGAAGAAAAATGTGAGAGGGAAGAAAGAGAAAACAGAGGCCTTTCTTGATCTTCTCACTGGAGAAGTTTAGATTCCCCTAGCAGGGTGTCTACCTCTCCTTTCCTTTTCTTTCGGAATATTACATCTGTAATAACATGCTTAATCATTGTCTTTGCTAAAGGCTGAAGATGGACCAAGTCAATTTCTGTGTCTACCTTGTGCATGGTTGTATATCTGATATCTAGTAGTCCCTGACCTGTAGTCGATGCCCAATCAATATTTGTTTGGAAAAGGATAGGGGAGTTAATTATAGACACAGATACTTGAGAATAGGCAAGGTCCGTGACTTTGTACACCTTCAAACTTAAGAGTAGACATTCATCAAACAAGAGCACAGAGGGAAAGTGACAAACTAAGTTTCGTATTCTGCAGGAAAGAAGGGCTGAGCTCTGAAAATGGCTTAGTCAGCTGTGCATTTGGGTGATGGAGGTGGAGATGGCAGGAAAGTGTAGTCTAGCCTCCCCAGAGAAGGAAGTGATGCTTGAGTTTCATCAGATGGATCTGGATACCCGGAGCAATTTCTCAACTCAGCACTATTGACACTTTGTACTGGATCATTCTTTCTGGGTGGGCAGGAGTGGAGAGCGAGAGGGTACCATCATGTATATTATAGAATCTTTAGCTGAAGTCTTGACCTTCTACCCACTAGATGTCAGTAGCACCACCTCTGAGCACCAGTTAGGACAATAAAAATGTGTGCAGACATTGACAAATGTCTCCTGCATGGCAAAATCCAGCTGGAACTTACCAAGCTGGGATAAAAGGCCAGGTGGCTGGGGAGTGGAGAGGGGTAGGAAGGAGAAGGATAAATGGAGAAGTGCCTGCAGGGTGGGAAAGTTGTGCTACTGCAGATCAGAGAGAGCCTGGGTAGGGCTGGCCATGATTTGGAGAGGCAGAGAAGGCCAGATCTATAGACTGAGAAAGAAGGAAATGAATTCTCTGCTTCCCAGTAAAGAAATCAGAACATGTGGGGAGAGGGTGGGAGTCCACAGGGTTAATGACAGGATCTTAAGGCTCTAATCAAAAAATTAAGAAATAAGCCTCCATAAATCCGGAGCCTGGAGACAATACTAATGGAACTCAGTTAGCACATGTAGCCCATCCATCCATCTCCCGGAGCAGATGAGGGGATGACAGACGAACCCCAGTGGGCACAAGGATGTGCCAAAGCCTTCATTCCATAAATCAGCTGACACTCCCCTGTATTTGCATTGTTAATGGTGGTACCTAAACCTCAGGCATTGCTGTAGAAACTTGTCCTGCAGCTGCCTCCTCACCTGTAACTGCCCAAGCAAGTTGGCAAAGGGTAGCAGGGTTCTGAGTGGTTAAGTCTGAAACCCATTTTAAATCAGAAAAAAAATGATCTGGCAGGAGATATATAGGTTTAGTGTGCTGATGAGAACCTCCAAGCCAGGGTCACAAAGCCCATGAGGCAGAGCTGCCTTTGGATGAGACCCCAGAGCCTCCAGCCCCCAAATACATCTTCCTGTGACCATTGATCTCACACACATTCCATTGTTAATTCATTTGCTAACCAGTGGTGACCTTCTTGGTTAACCTCTGTGGATTTCAGCTCCCACTAGTACCCAATATATCACCATAATTCTTTTCTTTGGCAGTGGGGGTGGGAGGCTGACATCAGAATCATCTAGGAAATGTCTTCAAATGTATACCTCCAGCCCACTTCCCCAAAAGTCCCATGCGTTTTTCAGTGAGGAGAGTATGGGGGAAGTGTCCTTCAAGATCAGGGTTGCTAGTTTTTCCTTTTGCTTTGGACTCCATTATGATTTCACAGGACATTGTCTCTGATCCTGTCTTTATTTAATATTTTGATATTTTTCCTCATGGACTTCTTGTTTCATCAATTTTGATCTTTGAAAATATTACCTATCTTGATGATGAGTTTTTCAGTGTTCCTTAAATTTTATTTTATTTTAAATTGTGGTAAAATGTACAAAAACAAAATATTTGCCATCTTCACCATTTTTAAGTGCCCAAGTCAGGTGCATTAAGTATATTCACATCGTTTGCAACCATTGCCATTATCCATCTCCAGAAGTCTTCATCTTCTCAAACTGAAACTCTGGCCACTCAACTACAACTTCCTATTCCTCCTTCCACTGCTTCTCTGAAAACTACCATTCTACTTTCTTTCTCTATGAATTTGACAACTATAAGTACCTTGTATAAGTGGAATTCATACAGTATTTTTTTGTGACTGACTTGTTTCATTTACCATAATGTCCTCAAGAATCATCTATATTGTAGCATGTGTCAGAATTTTTTTTCCTTTAAAAAAATCTCATTCACAATAGCACCAAAAATTTTAAATATGTGGGAATAAGCATAACTAAAGACATGAAAGACTGCTATAATAAAAATGATAAAACACTGAAGAAAGAATTTGAAGGCACTTGAAGATGGAAATATATTGCATGTTCACGGATCAGTAGAATTAATATGGTGAAAATGGCCATATTATTTAAAGCCATCTATAGATTAGCTCAGTTGGTAAAGGGCTGCTCTGCACTCTCTGAGGCCCTGGGTTCAAGCCTCAGCATTCAAAAATGGAAGAAAGATGTAACACTCCACCCCCAAAACAATTTCAAAATAATTAGCCATCAAAACTCCTATGAGGGCCACTATGAGTTGAACTCAACTTAGCAGCACCTAGAAACAACAACATAGATTCAATGCAATTCACAACAAAATTCCAGTGATACTCTTCACAAAAATAGAAAAATGATCCTATAATTCATATGGATGCACAAAAGACCCTGAATAACTAAAGCAATCCTAAATCCAAAAAAAAAAAAAAAAAAAAAAAGGCAAGCTGGAGGATCTCAATACTCAACCTCAAATTATGCTATAGATTTTAGTAACAAAATCAGTATAGTCCTGAACAAAAATAGACACATAAACCAATGGAATAGAAAAGAAAACCCAGAAATAATAGAAATAAGCCCATGAAGCTACAGCCATCTGATTTTTGACAAAGGTGCCAAAAACATACATTGGAGAAAACAAAATCATGTTGGGTGCAGGAGAATGGATGAAACAGGAGATCACCACATTAAGCAAAATAAGTCAGACTCAGAAAGACAAATATTGCATGTTTTTTCTCATATGTGAAATCTAAAAAGAAATCATAAATAATTGGTGCTGGAAAAACTGTACAACCACATGTAGAAGACTGAAACTAGATCCTAACTCTCACCTTGTATAAAAATCAACTCAAGATGGATCAAAAACCTTAATGTAAGACCTGAAACTTTGAAATTACTAGAGGAAAACATAGGGGAAACACTTCAAGATATAGGCATTAAGCACCAACTGTCAGAATGGAAAATAATAAGAATTGACAAATGGGATTGCACCAAATTAAAAAGCTTCTGCACAGCAAAGGAAATAATGATGACAGTGAATGGGGGAAAATGTTTGCCAGCTATTCAATCCAACAGGGGATTAATACCCAGAATATATAAAGAACTAAAAGAAAAAAATCCCACCACAAGAACAAATAATCCAATCAATAAATGGACAAATGAACTGAACACACACTTTTCAAAAGAAGAAATATAAATGGCCAATAAATACATGAAAAAAATGTTCAGCATCTTTAGTCATCAGGGAAATGAAAATCAAAACTACATTAAGATTCCATCTCATCCTAGTCAGAATGACTATCAAGACAACAAACTCCTCCTCCTAAAAAGCTGGCAAGGATGCAAGAGAAAAGGAACCCTTATACACTGTTGATGGGAATGTTAATTAGTCCAGCCACTATGGAAATCAGTACGGAGGTTCCTCAAAAAACTAAAAATAGAACTACTATATGATCCAGCTCTACCACTACTGGGTATATACTCAAAGGAATCACAGGTGCGTTACAAAAAATGGACCCATGCTCAGGTTTATTGCATCATTCATCATGGAATCAGTCTAGGTATCCATCAACATATGAATGGATAAGGAAAATGTGGTATATACATGCAATGAAATATTATTCAACCATACAGAAGAACAAAATCATGTTGTATGCAGGAGAATGGATGAAACTGGAGATTACCACATTAAGCAAAATAAGTCAGACTCAGAAAGACAAGTATTGTGTGTTTTTTCTCCTATGTGAAATCGAAAGAGAAAAAAAGGAAAAGGAAAAGAAAAAATACATGAAAGTGAAAAGGAGCCTCTTAGCGAAGAGGAGGAGGACCAGTTGGGGGAGTAGAGGAAATAAAAGGGTAATAAGAGAATGAATATTATCAAAATACGTTATATACATGCAAGAAAATGTCATAATGAAACATTATGTTATACAATTAATATATGATAATAAAAACTTTTAAAGAATTTATTTTCTTTTTAATACCAAATAGTATTTTTATATGTATATGTTGGATAGAGAAACAAATTATATAATGTATATATATATATATATATAGAGAGAGAGAGAGAGAGAGAGAGAGACAGAGACAGACAGAGAGAGAGAGAGAGAGAGAGAGAGACATAGAGAAGTATATGAGGTATGAACAAAAAATATGATGAATGCTTAAAAAAAAGTTACAGTAAAAGACACATTGCCATTAATCTCCCTCAAAATATTCTCCTTGGCTCTGAACACAATTATCCCGCCATTCTTGCCAGTGTCTGAAGCAGTTTTGGAAGTCCTTTTTCATGAATAATATATTTTTTAACTTTACCATTCATCAAATCTTAAAAATCACTCTGTGTGTGTGTGTGTGTGTGTGTGTGTGTGTGTGTGTTTATTCATCTATCCATCCATAGATACTTTCATTGTTTCTACCTTCTGACTACTGTCAATAAAGTTGCCATGAATATGAGAATAAAAATATCTATTTGAAGCTGGCCATGGTGGCACACATCCATAATTCTAGCAATTGGGAGGTGGAGGCAGGAAGATCATAAGTTTGAGGCCAGAGGTAGCCCGTGCAAGTTAATGAGACCCTGTCTCAAAATAAAAAATAAGAAAGAGGCTTGGGGGTATAACTCAGTGGTAGAGCATTTACCTAGCATGTGTGAGGCCCTGGTTAAACTTATATGTATATTTATATTACACTTCTGGATATATACCAAAAAGAAATGAAAGCAGGATCTCAAGTTTTATATATAGATGTATATGTGTGTGTATATATAAATAATATATATAATATTTAATAAATAATATATAAGTAAATATACATATATGAGATACTGCTTTCATATATATACACACATACATTATAAAATATATAAATACTATATATATATATTATATATATATATATATTCTTATATACAATGCCTTTAGACAGGGCATGGTTCTCCAATCTGCTGCATTCCTCCAGCATTCCCTGCTGCGATACTGCTTTCATTTCTTTTTGGTATATACCCAGAAGTATCATTGCTGATTATATAGAAGTTCTATTTTTAGTTTCTTAAGAAACTGCCATACTGTTTTTCATAATGGCTGCACCATTTTACATCCTCACCAACAGAGTGAAAAGATTCCAATTTCTCAATATCTTTGACAACACTTGCTATTTCCTGTTTTTTGTTTGCTTGCTTGCTTGTTTATGTCGTCACCATCTTAATGGGTGTGAGGTGTCCCTCTCAATTTTGCAGCTGCAGATTCACTGTAGGACCTGCCTTGCCCCCAGGGTGCAAGTCATCACCTAGTGAGCCTCTGACCCTGACACATGTTTTCATAACCTTCACTTGGGATGATACAAGAAAAAATACTGAGATTTGAATTAGGAGCTTGGCTCTATCACTTAGTAGCTGTGTGACCTTGGGCAAGATACTTAACTCACCTGTGTCTTAGTTCCCTCATCAATAAAAGAAGAATAACAATTTTATTTACCTGAGAGAATTTCATGAAGATTAAATGGATTAGTATATACAAAGCTCTTTGGCATAGATTCATCTCTGTGTGATAGCTACTACTATCATAGACCTCACACATGGCTCTAGCAATTTTTATTTTTTTCTAATAAACTTACTATTTTGGAATAATTTAGATTTATAAAAAAGTTGCAAAGATAGATCGTACAATAAGCGCCTATGGATCCTTTATCTAATGTCGTTTGATACTGACATCTTACATGAGCATGTACATTTGTTGAAACTAAGAAATTAGTATGGGCATGTTACTACTAGTTAAACTACAGGCTTTATTTGCATTTCACTGATTGCTCTGTTTATGTCATTTTTATGTCCCAGGACCCAAGCCAGGATACCACATTGCATTTAGGGCATAGTTGTGTTCATTTGCTGTGTTTCGTGTTTACATTTTCTATATACCCAAAGGGACTGGGATTTAGCTGTTGGTAGAGCGCTGCGCTGCAGTCTCTGAGGTCCGGAGTTCAATTCCCAGCACTGCAAAAATGGGAGAAGGACCTGGCAATCCACTCCAAAGGCAATCCCGAAACAGTCAGCCATTGAAAACCCTATGAGGGTCGCTATGAGTTGGATACCGACTTGATGGCACCTAACAACAACAACATATACCCAAAGAGTGCATTTAGAAACTGGAATTTGAATGCCTTTAAACGTGGCCTGGTTCTCCATTCTCTCACAGTCTTCCACCATTCCCTACTTCCATAATCCTCCTTCAGAACATCTGTATTTACCTGCCTGCTCTGGAAACACTCGAATCTGTAACCCCTGGATTAGGTGAAGGTTTAATCCCTTCCCCTATGAGAGACTGTGATTTGGTAATCAATCCTTCGGAATCGCCAAAAATTCAAATACTATCAGGTATGTGGCCCACATAAACCAATTCAGAACTAAATATTTTAGGAGAAAATAGCTGACTGGGAGGAAGGCTCCATGGGAATATTAGTAAGGAAATGCCTAAAGGTGAGAAGCCAACAGGAGGAGGAAGAGGTGCCACCAAGGGAAGACTGCCAGGCATTGATGCTAGACTTACCTGTCTTATGTCTTGGGGTAGCCCCTGCCTGAGTTGAGCCCTGATTCTTACTGCTCAACTCTGTGACACCCAAGGAAGTTCCTGGCACCCTGGGTCTCTGAGCCCAGAGGAGCCTACTATGCTGCTGGTGTTGGGTCATTCATTCCCTTGACTTTGCCTCTTCCTTTTCCAGAGTATGAGTAACTCAGAACCTTGGTGAAAGGTGGAAAAGAAAGACTAGAAAAAATTCAACTACCCTAAACAATTCATTAGGGACCTTCTTTCTACCCAGAGCAGTGCAAAATGCTAAGCAGGGAATTGAAAGTGAAGATCTGACATGCAAGTGACAGCAACAGCGAGATTTTCTAGTTTTTTACTTTGAACTAGTCCATAGCTCTGAGCCACCAATGAGCTTATTTTCTTAATATTTTTACACATCTGAATGAGCACAACTAGAATTTCATGTTAGGGTTGCTTCTTTCATATTTGGATATTTAGAGAAGCCCACTACTGACCAATAGCAGGAATGACCAGAAAAAGATGAGAGGTTTGATTTTTAAAAAATAAGTGAGAATGTTCCCTTAACTTAGGTTTTTGTTCTTACTTGTGAGTAGAGCTTATAATGTGGCTCTAATTTCAGCCCTACAATTCCCCATGCCATCACCCTGGTGCCCTTCTTGGTGATACAGTACAGTTAGGCAACAGAAAGGATCTGAAGGACCTCATTGTGAGTACCAGCTTTGCCACTGACTGGCTGTGTGGGCAAATTACTCAACCTCTTTGTGCCTCACCTTTACCTTTCAAGTGGGGATAATTGTTGCACCTGTCACACAAAGTTTTTATTAGGTTAAATAAAAGGCAGATGAGGCAGCAATGCGAAGTACTTAATGTGGTACCTGGCAGGTTTTAAGTCCTCTACAAATCTAGCTATTGTTATTTAGAATGTTCAGAGGAAGGTAGCATCATCCTTACCAAAATGGCAGCCAGCACGGAGGCAAGGGCAGAGAAGAGGGGAGAATGAACAAAGAGAGCTCTGTGGAGGGCTAACATCCAGTTGGTCTGAACAGCTTTTACACCAGAGAGCTTGTTATTTCTGACAAGAACCATGTAACTGTCTCCATTTTCTAAATGAGAAGAGTTAAACTGAAAGGGTCTATGTGATGCACCAGCAATTACACAGCAAAGCAAAGCAAAATAAAACAAAAACAAAAACAAGATACAAAGCTGCTCTTGAAATGGAAGAGAGTTGTAGTCAGGACTGTAAACTCTGGTGTCAAGATGCCTGAGATGAAATCCTTCTGCCTACCACCTTGGAGTTGTTGTTAGATGCCGTTGAGTCGTGCCTGACTCATAAGGACCTTTATAGGGTTTTCAATGGCTGATTGTTTTGGGATTGCCTTGGGAGTGGATTGCCACGTCCTTTTCCCATTTTTGCTATGCTGGGAATCAAACCTGGGACCTCAGAGACTGAAATGCAGCGCTCTACCAACTGAGCTAAATCCCAGCCCATCTACCTTGGAATAGCTATATGAGATTGGGAGTCTGTAAAGCTGTATGCCTCAGTTTCCTCATGCGTAACTGTAGGCATTATGTAAGCTTGTTGTGAAGTTAAATAAAAGGCAATTGAGGCTATCTATCTATCTATCTATATATATATATATATAGTAGTTAGTGTAGTACCTGGCAAGTAATAAGTCCTCAAAAAGTTCAGCTCTTGTTATTGTAGCTCATGTGTAACTGGCACCCTGTTACAGTAGGCACAGGAAATAAATGCAAATGGGAATAATGATTGTACCTCACAGGTAAAATATTGCAAAAACTAAATGAGGCGTGTATATGTGTATGTGACACAGTAGTCACTAGTAGTATTTATAAATGTATAAGAAAACAAAACTGTACTTGGAAATCCACATTCTCTGAGTCTAGATCTCCTTCCTTTGGACACAGAACTGAAAGAAACATTCTTACTTTACTCACATTTTACAGATAAGGAAACTAAACTCATGGAAATGGAAGGGGTTTTTAAATTCCAGTTTAGGAAACTAAATTAGGGGGAAGAGGAGGTGTTTTGTTTTGTTTGTTGTTTTAGAGCACCTGACATAAAAGCACAAAGAAACATAGCAGCCAAGCCAGACATCATGGAAGCTACATAGAGTCCACAAAATTGTGAAGGCTGAGAAGGTTAACAAAACAGTGACCTCATTTCTGACAGCTAACAGGAAAGAACCAAGCCATGTTGTCAAATACCTCAGAGGCCCAGCCAGCAGTCCCCTCACATGCAGCAGCAGTCTTGTCCAGCGTGATGCCATGTGGCTCCGCCTTCCTTTAAACCCAACTCAGCCTCATGTGGAGGACATTCTGATAGAGCCCCTTGAGAAAATTAGCTCTGTTGCTCCCTTATGATCAGTTGGTTTCCTGCTCAGATCCCAACCTCAACTACTTCATCAGGCTTCCAGACAGCCTGATGAAGTCAGGGTGTTCAGAAGGGGCTGCCCACACCTTTCCTGAAGGTTAGGGCCAGGGAATCAGCACATGCTATTACACACTTTGGATCTCTCTGCTTTTCCACTACTGGTTGAGAGATTCTCTTTGGTTTGAGCAGGTGCATCGTCAGGGCTGTGGAAGAGCTGTAAGTCATATGGTGGCAGGATAAGAGTTAAGAGAGCACAGGGAGAAATCCCAGGAGAAGCTGCCAGGGATGGGAGCAAGTGGGGAGGCTCTGAAGTTTGTTATCTTTGGCCTTCTCCAACGCTTTTCCTCCCTTGTGAAGCAACCTCCCTACGTCTCTGACCTGCCGGTACCCCTGACTTGAAGCGTGTGGAGCGAGTTCACCTCGCTGCTCCCCTCCCAACAGGATGAGGTAATCTCCTGAGTTCTTTCCTGTGTATCTGAGTGTACCTGGCAGGCAGTTTGATCTCTTGTCTCCCTCTCCCGCAGGTGACCTCTGGGTGGCCTCAGGTGGGGGCCGAGATGACAGAGGCTCATGGGTGAAATGTGCAGCTTCTGTCTGCGGGGAACGGAGCCCAGCTCCAGCTAACCTCGCCAAGTTCTGAACCGGATTCTCCCAGCTGGTACTCACTTGGTGTCACTTCACTGCACTCAAGAAAGGCAATTCATGAAATGTACCATTCTCTGTGATGGAATCGTTATGCTTTGATGGAAAGTTGCTTATAGATCACTCATATGGCAGAAAACCAGCTATTTCTGTGAAACTGAGAGCTACTTCAGAGCTCTGAAATATGATCCCTTGTCCATACAGATGCCTGGAATACATGATATTGTCAGACAGGCTAGTAGACCAGAAAGAGTAATTGATCTTTTGGAAGAAAATTTGACAGACCTGCTTTATGTTTTAGAGTTATAAAAATGGAGTTATGTTACATATGGGAAAATTTACCATTTTTAGTGTAAAGTTTTATGACTTTTCACAAATGCACATACACTGAATCCACCACTATGATTAAGACATAGCAGTACATTTCCAGCCCCCCAAAACTTTCCTTATGCCTTGGTTATGGGTTCAGTTGTGTCCCCCAAAATTTGTATGTTAAAGTGCTAATCCCCAGAACCATATATTCTGACATTCTTGGAAAATATGGACTTCATGGTGATATTCAAGTTAAAATGAGGTTATTAGGGTGGGCCCTCTTCCAACAGACAGGTGACTTTATAAACTGGGGAAGTGTGGAGACAGACATGTCCGGAGAAAATGTCATGTGAACATAGACAGCCATCCACGAGCCAAGGAGAGAGGTCTGGAACCCAGCCTTTCCTCACAGTTCACCGTCTGACACCTTGATCTTAGACCCCAGCCTCCAGAACTGAGAGACAGTCAGCTGCTGCTGTGTAAGCTACTGGGTTTGTGGTACTCTGGTGCCACAATCCTGCTAGACCAACACCCGTATAGTCAATCATCTTCCCCTACCTAAGCCTTGCAGTTGCTGATCTGATTTTTGTTCTTATAATTTTACTTTTCCCAGAGTGTCATACAAATGGAATCATGGACATTTTATGTGTCGCCGGAATCTAGCTTCCTTCACTTGGCATACACTTTTGAGATTCACCCATGTTATTTTTTTTCATTGATTTTTATTGCTGAGTAGTAACCCATTGTATGGACGTACTGTTTGTGCATCCATTCACCAGTTGAAAGACATTTGGATTATTTCCAGGTTTTGGTTATTGTAACTAATGCCTCTGTAAATGCTCCTATATGCAATTTTGGGGTGTGAGCGTCTGTTTTGATTTCTCTTGGGTAAATACCTGGGGGTAGGATTCCTGGGTCATATGATAAGTATATGTGTAAATTTATAAGAAACTACCAAACTGTTTCCAAAGAGACTGTTTCAGTTTTCCACCAGCAATGCATAAACACTAGGTGGTTCGTATCCTCACTGCAATTAGTGATGTTTGCTTTTTATTTTGCCAACCTACTGGGTATCCACAGGTATCTCATTGCAGTTTCAGATTCATTTTCCTAATAGCTAAAGATGTTAACTATTTTTTCATGTGGTTATATTCCATCCATATAACTTCTTTTAAAATATTCTCCTCATTTTTAATTGACTTGTTGGATTTATTATTGAGTTTTGAGAAGATAAAAATCCTTTATCAAGTATCTGTTTTGCAAATATTTTCTAAGAGCCTTGGTTTATATTTTTTATTTTCTTAATAGTATCTTTTGAAACTGGGAGAAGGACGTGGCAACCCACTCCCAAGGCAATCCCAAAAACAATCTGCCATTGAAAACCCTATGAGGGTCCCTATGAGTCAGACACGACTCGATGGCACCTAACAACAACATCTTTTGAAAAGCAAGTTTTAAATTTTCATTTTTCAAAAACCCTATTAAATTTAAGCACATTTTCAAATTTGATGTAGACCACCTTATCAATATTTTTCTTTTGTAGAACATGAATTTAGGGTCATTTCTAAGAAAATTTTGCCTAAGCCAAGGTCACAATGATTGTCAGAACATCTACTTTTCATCCTGACTGGGAGGCTGATTCTGACTCTAGATGAGTCATTTATCCTTGTTGTTGTTGCTAGGTGCCATCAAGTCCATATCCGACTCATAACGACCCTCTCTCTGTACAACAGAGGAAGCACTATTGTCAGTGCTTCTCTGCTGTTCATAGGGTTTTCGAAGGCAGATTGATTTTTGGGACAGGGTTGCCAGGTCCTTCTCCCAAGCCTACAGCTTCTGGTGTTCCCAGGCGGTCTCCCACCCAGGTACTAACCAGGCCCGACCCTGCTTAGCTTCTGAGATCTGACAGGATCAGATGTCACAGGGCTACAGCTGCAGGCCGTTTATCCTTATTCAGCCTTAACTGACTCTTCTGTGAAATGTGGAGATTGAAGTACATAAGAGATTTTCAAATTTTTTGAAAGCAAAGGAACTAACTTTTCCCTGAGGCCAAGTATAGTGCCTCCATATATAAAAGAGATTATGATATCCCTGTGACCCTGCTTTCCTGAGGTCTCTTAATAGCCTAACTTCCATATTGACACAAATCTCTTGAGGATCATATGAGAATGCCAACTCTTGTTTTTGTTTTTGTTAGGAGCCATCAAGTCATGTCCGACTTGTCGCGACCCTCATAGGGTTTTCAATGGCTGACTGTTTCGGGTTTGCCTTGGAAGTGGATTGCCATGTTCTTCTCCTGTTTTTGTGGTGCTGGGAATTGAATTCGGGACCTCAGAGACTGCAGAGCAGTGCTCTACCAACTGAGCTAAATCCCAGCCCAACTCTTGTTATTAGGTCTGGGATAAAGTCAAATTCTGTACTTCCAACAAGTTCTAGGTGATGCACACTGATGGTCTAGGGAACTCACTCTGAATAGCAAGAATTCAGAGTCTTCTCCAGGCCAAAGTGGGAAGTTTGGTTTTGTTAATATAAGATTCTGGATCTCCACACTATTTCTTCCAAGGAGAGCAAAGTTATTCAGTATCAGTAATTCTCTTTTCCTCCCTCCTGTCTATTCCATTGTAATCTCCATTTACCTGATAGGTACCCTAACCTCAAAATTTGAGATGAGGTTACCAGAACCAGGTAGAATGAGGTAGAGAAGATGGGAATTGGCACCATGTGAACTGTATAACAAACTTATCACGATAATAAGAACTTGTTTTGTTACATCAGAAACCCAAACTTGCACAAGGGGAAAGAGGGAAGGAAGTTTGGGGTTCATGTAACTAAAAAATCTGAGGTTATCTGGCTTCAGGTAAAGTCAGATCTTGGTGTTTGATATCACTAGGCATATTACTCTCTGAAAGTTCCAGTTCTCTCCTCCTTTACATTGGTTTTACTTGTGGGCAGGCTGCTCAGATGCCATGGTAAGATGACCGGTCTAATCCTATATTCCATTAGTTTAACACTGCCAGCAGAAAGCCAGCTCTCCCTTACCAACAGTTTCTGCAAAAACCCTGCATTTGAGCCCCGTGGGCTTAGCTCAGGCAACATGCTTCTCCATGTAACAATGACTTCAACCAGTGGAACAATGGGATGCAGAGATTTAATGGGTCATCCATAGGTGATACCTGGAGCCTGGGAGTGAAGTCAGCTTCATCTGGACCATGTGCAAAGTATAGAAGGAAAAAGTTCCCAAAAGAAAGGGGGATGCTGTTTGCTTGATGGGCCAACCTTGGTATCCACTGGAGTCATTATGAATGTATGTGCATGAAAGGTTGTTTTCATTGTTGTGTTTTTTAAATACAACAACCCTCTTTTCCAGCTCCTGAGACTCCTTTTCTCTATTTTCAGTGTGGTTCTCTCACCTCCAACACCCAGACTGTCATGGAACCTTTCCCAATTAGACAAATGCACTCATGTTTCAGTGCTAGAGACTTAGATTACCACCTGTCCCAAAGTTATCTGGACCTAAGTGAGAATTCCACCAAGGCAGTGCTGGACACAAAGTAATTGTGCACTAAAGGTGGGACTTAGGGCATAGAAGATTTTCTTCCCCCAGAAGAAGAAGGTCTCCTTGGTCCTGGCAAATCATCTAGCTGGTTTCACTGACCCACAACCATGGCCAAGGTCATAGCCTTCAAGACTTGAACAGATCCCCTCTGCCTGGAGGCGGCAACAGAAACAGGTGACGCTGCAGCTGGACTGATTAAAGGCAATGTCACAACTGTCTTGGGAGGAACCTCTAAAGAGGAGTGCAGGTGGCAAACTTTGCTTAATTGTCAATCTGGAAAGCCTGTAAACTGAGACCTCAAGAGGGGAACATTCCTCTTTTGTCTCAGGTAGGCAGAAGAGGCTGGTTGGGGCCTGAGAGGCATCCACTTCAATCATCCAGGCAAATAGCGACACTCTCGCCTGTTGATCTGCAGACAGGTCCGTGCAGCTCGCCAGCAAGAGGAAGAGGATGGCCCCAGCTATGAAAGAACCAGTTCTGGCCAGAGGCAGGAATGATGTTGGTGGGATCTTGCTGGTGTTCTATAATGTCAGGTTAGGCTGATAGGGTATTTTATTGAATGACACAAATTCCAGCTTCGGTAACAGTACCCCAGTGTCAATAGTGAATGTAAATAGATTGTCTTATAAAACAAGAAAATATGTGTGTAGTGTTCCCGCCTCCCCCTCCTGAGTGTATAAGCTATGAGACCACACTTGGCACCTGTAGGCTCCTCTCAGTTCTTCCCCCAATGCATACAAAAGAGCCCTTTATGCGCTGCCTGCCTGGCTCCATGGGCAGGGCACTTGGCGTGTGCAGTTGGACAGCGGTAGTACTGTACACGGTAATCATTAACCGGAAATGGCATTTACGACGAGGAGATGGTGGTGTGTGCTGCTCTCCCCGCATGTCCCCAGCAAACAGAATGTACTGACTGGAAAACTGGTAGGACCAGTTGCAGCCAGGCCCTCAAAGACACAGTGTTCTACCGTGGGGCGAGCCACACATAATGGGCCCATTGACTGGGCAACAGCAGGTGCCTTCGTCTCCATGCTGTGCCAATACAGGTGTTGGCCTAGACCCCGGGGACTTGTGGGTAGCTTTGGGTTTCTGAGTGGGCTTTGCTCCTTCCTGGAGGAGAATTCTCCAAACCCCGTTAAACTAAGCTGAAAGGTTCAAATGGACTCCTCTGGAGGGAAGGGCTTAAAAGTACTTTGGTGACTGCCTAAGTAAAACAAGGTTTTGTCACCTTAGTGCCTTTCTGTACAATGGCTTGGGAAATAGGAGAAAGAAAGGCTCTAAGAGTGGCTGGGGTGCAGGGTGAGGGAAAAGGCACAGAGGAGTTAGGTGGTGGTGGTGATGGTAGGAGCACCGAATCATATCTGACTCATAGCGACCCTGTGTACAATAGAATAAAACACTCCCTGACACTGTGTCATGCCTGGTACTATCAGTGCTACTCTGCTATTCTTAGGATTTTCAGTGGCTATTGTTTTGGGAGTGGGCTGCCAGGTCCTTCTCCCAAGCCTAAAGCACCTGGTGTTCCCAGGCGGTCTCCCATCCAAAGGACTAACCAGGCCCAACCCTGCTTAGCTTCCAAGATTAAACACCAAGGTGGTACAACTGAGGGCAAGGGAAAAGGCACGGAGGAGTTAGGTAGTTTACTCAATATCCCACAGCCAGCCTCAGCCAAGACTGGAAGCAAGACAGGCTCCTGATACTTGTGTTCTGGCCTACTCAGAGGCTAATGGGACAATGGCTTTTGCCTGGGGGCTCTGTACTAAGCAAGGTGCCTCACATCTGGAATCCAGGCAGCACTCCTTCCTGGTACCCCTCATATGTACTTGGATGGGTGAAGAGAAGGTAGGTGTGGCACACAGAATGAAAGAAAGTGGGTCCCAGCCTGGCTCAGTGATCCCTAGCTAAGTGGTAGGTGGTAGATCCCTTTAGGTTCCTGAGCCTCAGTTCCCTCACTTGCAGAGAGACAGCCCAGGCACTCCAGCACCAGCAACAGTGCTAACATTCAGCAGGCAGCACTCCACTGCCATCAGGGGCTCAGCTCTTCCCAGCAGCCCCCAGAGGAGCATGTGTGACAGATGGCATGAGAGGGAACAGCCAAGAGGGAAAAGGAAGCCCCGAAAATTGTACTGCTAAGATGGAGCTTTTGTCTTCCTCCCAGTGACAAATTTGCTCCATCCCAAGAAATGATAAAGTGTTAATAAGGACCTTAAGTCCATTTTATTTAACTCTTTTCATCTTCAGACTCTGGAAGGTCAGACCTAATGACTTTCCTAAGACCACAGGGAGAATTAGTGGCAGATCTGCTTCCTGCCCATAGTGCATGCCACTGATGGCATGACCACTTGTGCTCAGTAGCTGGTGACTGGACCTTCAGTAGCAGCAGCACAACAGGAAATAGACTCCTGGGGACATCTAATAATGGTGTGACATTGATAACTGAGCCCAGATGCTGGGCTATTCACATTACACACAGCAGCTCACTGATTTTCTTTTTCAATTTCAAACCTATAACATGTGTGTTTTTCTCAGCTCCATATGAAGATAGGAGAGCAAAGCTGAGAGGGTCATGTTCTTGAAGGCATACAGCTTGAAATCTGATCCCAAGAAGAATCTGTTCACCTAACCAGTATACTACAGTGCCATGCTATGGGGGAAGATGAGGGGTTGTGGGCTCTGATTCAGAGTTATGGAAATATATTATAGTTTTTAGCAATGATCTCAGAACGCCTGATCAGAAAATCAGTTGACCAACTGCTCTCTTATGGGCTATGGCTGTCCTTGGTACACCAGGGCAGGGCCCCAACTGCCCACCATGTATGTTCTGGAGCCCCTGAAAAATGGTGTCTTCTCTTTCCACAGTGGTACCAGGCTGGCTAGAATCGTAGGCCTGGCCAGTGAGAGATCCCATCCACAGTGAGAGTATGTCTAGAAGCCCTAAAGAGGAAGAAAGCCATACAGTCACTCTCTGGCTCCTGTTTCTAAGGCAACAAGATATCAGCCCCAAGATCCTGGAAACTCTGGCTCAATGGCGATCCTGTTTCAGTGTCTTCATGTGACAGGTGGGGTTGGGGAGATGGAAAAACTAGAATGATTGATGTTTGGCAATTCTGATCTGAGCACCATTATCACTTTCAAATTAACCAGAGCAACTTCAAGTGGTTTTCACCATCTTATCTAGAACAGATTTATTCCTCACATAAACCTCAAAACTGATAAGTGGGAGTTTGCCTATTTGCCAAATGGATAGGCCAAGTCTGGTTCTGGGGAACTCAGCAGTGGGGTGTTCTGTCCTAAGACCCTGGGGTAGGATCAAAGAAACAGACTTGCCTGATGTGTTATCAAGTGCTTCCTTCACCCTGAGGTATTATGACATGGGCATATGATATGCCTTCCTATGATGTTCATTTTTAGGAAAAATCTTTGTTCTTGTCAAAGAGAACTAGCTAACCTCAGGAGAGAATGTACCCAGAACTATGTGGCAGACTTTCTTCAGCAATAGACTCTAAAAGTAACTGAGCTTATGGAATCAAAGTTCATGAAACAGTCCATGGAGTTTTGATTTGTCTTAAACAAGCTGTGCCCTCCCCAAGTCCCACAGCTGGAATGTGACTTTTTAATGAAAACCCTTCTACAACTTCCCATCAAGACTAGGACCCCTGTAATTTTATACCTGTGGTTCTCCCTAGCAATTATTATCATAATAATAAGTTAAATAATTACTTGTATAATTATTTGTTTAATATCAGCCACCTCACACAAGCTTTCAGCTCCACAAAGGAGGTTTAGTGTCTGGCTAATTTTTTTGTCAAGACCTAGATACAGTGCTGGTACTTCAAAGGCATTCAATACACATTTGTTGGGCTGAGTGTGGAGGCACACACCCCTAACTCCAGCTACTCAGGAGGCTAAGGCAGGAAGATCACAAGTTGCAGGGCAGAGGCAGCATGTGTAATTTATCCAGACACTGTCTCAAAATAAAAAAAAAAAAAATTTAAAGTGCTGGCAGTGCAGCTTAGTGGTAGAGCACGTGCCTAGCATGTGTAAAGACTTGGGTTTAATCCTCCAGTAATACACACAAAAAAAATGTTGAAGAAATAAGAGCAGATATAGAGAATATTACATTTCAAAATGGATGGGAAATGCTAAAACTAGAAATTGCCTTGCATATCTACTTTAACCTGGAATGCAAGGCCAAAAGTGATAGTGACTTGTTCAAAGTCACATGGCTGGGTGACAAGAGAGCTAGAACTAGAATCCAAGACCCTCTGCTTCAATTCATTCAGCAAGGGTGTGTTAGTCAGCATTTTGTCACTGTGACAAAATACCCAACATGACCAACTGAAAAGAAGGAAAGGTTTATTTTGGTTCATAATTGCAGAGGTTTCCGCTCATGGTCTGCTTGCTCCATTGCTATGGCCTGGTGGTTAGGCAGAACATCACAGTGGGGCTCACCTCATGACAGCCAGGAAGCAGAGAGACAGGAAGAGGCTGGGGATAAGTTATGCCCATCAAAGACATGCCCTCCTGGTGACTCATTCCTCTAATCAGGGCCCACCTTCAACAACTTTCCACCACTTCCCAATAGTGTGTTCAATTTATGAATCCAGCAATGGATTCCATTGATCAGGTCAGTGCCCTTCTGATCTGATCACCCCCTAGTAATTAGATCCACTAGCTGGGAACCAAGCTTTCAACATACAAGCCTTTTGGGGGGACACTTCATAACCAAACCATAACAAAGGGGTTACCTTTAGTTTCTGCTTGCTAGCCTTTGAACATAAGTGGTATCCTTCAAGGTCCATGTGTTAAAGGGTTGGTTCCCAGGGTGACAATATTAGGAAGTACTGTGTCCCTTTAGGAGATGGGGGCTACTGGGAGGTCATTAACATATTGGGGGCTTATCCCCAAAAGGGATTATGGAACCCCAGACCATCTTCTCCCTCTCTACCTCCTGGCTTATTATGTGAGTGTTTTACTCCACCACACACTCCCCATCATTATCATCCAGCACCTTCACCAGAGGCTCAAAGCAAAGGGACCACTGGATGGACAAGAACCTCCAGAACTGTGAGCTGAGTAAACCTTTATTTCTTTGTAATTGTCTCAGGTATTTCATTATAGTAGCTGCTTTTAGCTGAAAAAACCCCAGCAGTGCAAAAAATAGGAGAAGGATCTGGCAGCCCACACTCAAAACAATCAGCCGTTGGCGACCCTATGAATAGCAGAGAAGCACTGACATAAGGCTGGGCATGGCACAGTGTTGGGGAGTGTTTTGTTCTGTTGTACATAGGATTGCTATGAGTTAGACCTGACTCAATGGCACCTAATAACAAACTCTTTTAAGGAGGCTCCTCCCCATTCTTCTGCCTCCAGATATAGTTAGAATCTATTCATTCCTCTGCATCCCTGTTACAGTTACTTGAGGCCAGACCACTATCACCTCTTGCCTAGAGAATTCACGAGTTTTTTAAAACTCTTAATTGTTCCTGTTTTCTCTAGTCCTTTCTACACAATTGAACTGGAGTGATCTTTTACAAGTGTGCATCATAGTATCTTACTCCATTGTTTAAATCCCATCAGTGAGGTCCCAAATGTAACAACAGTCTCTCCTTACCAAAGCCTATAAGCCTTGCATCATGTGGCTTCTGCTTCCCCCTCCAAGTTTCTTTACGCTTCAGCTTTCACTAGCTGCACTCCACCCATGCTGACCTTATTTATCTCTTGCTCAAACAGTACAAGTTTGCAGTTTCCTCTGCCTGGAACATTTTCTGGCAGATCTGCACATCCTTCTTAAACAATGCCACCTCCTCTGACCATGCTGTAGAAAGTAGCTTTCTTGTCCTTGTGAACCACTCTCTGTTATGTTTTTTTCCATTTTGGTGATTTCATAGCACATATCACTCTCTGAAATCATCTTCTTTACTTGTTTTCTTGTATACGACTTACCAAATCATACTGTAACATGAGCAGCATGAAAATAAGGACTTTGTCTTGTACACCATTACAGGTTAAACACTGAAACCAGCCCCTCATATATATTTATTGAATTTGTTGAATGAATCAGAGTTTGTACCACATCTATTTAATTGGAGGTCCTACCATTGATTTGTTACTGAAAGTGGCACCAAAGATAAAACACATATAAAAATCCTAGAATATGTGCTTGGGAACAGAGGGCACTTGGGCAGGTTAGTCATTCCCCCAAATTGGCCAGCATCAGAAGCACTGGGAGAGTTGGTAAAAACCGAGCTTCCTGGGAACTACCCAGTATCTAATGGGTCAGAACACCCAGGGCTGGGCCAGGAAATTGTTGGCTATTGGCAAAAAGTAGGCCAGTTTAGAAAACTACTAGGTGATAGGATGCAGAGCCAAGTACAGTTCTTATCTCTGACCTCGTATCTGCACTTTGGGGAAATAATCTTAACCACAGAAAAGACTTTGTGTACAAAGATGTTTATCTCTACCTTTTTATAAAAGTGAAAATTTAAAAGCAACATGAATGTCCAAAAGTAGGAGAAGTGATTAGGGAAACCATGAGACAGATAGTCACTTGATAGGCATTGAAATGTATCCTTTATGGGTATGTTTCTACGTGGAAAAGTATTTATGTTTTCATTTTAGAATGTAAAATTGTTTGTTTAGTACGATAGTGGTTAAATTCATACCCCGTACTGGAGGCTGACTACATAGATTGAATTTCGTACTCTGACTAAGTATGTGACCTTGGGCAAATCGCTACCTCTCATTCTGCTTCAATTTTTTCACCTTTAAAAATGGGACTAATTACATCTGGCTAAAGAAATTATTGTAAGGATAAAATGAGTTACTATAGGTCACATATTAGGCCTTCAGAAAATATTAGATGTCATTATTGTGTGCTTATATGTAAGTGGGACAGAATAGTGGGACTTATATTAAAATACTAAGAGCAACAAAACTAAGCTTCTTGGACCTGAGTGATTTTTCTTTTCTCCTTTCTCCTCTGTTGTTGTTGTTAGGTGCCGTCGAATCGGCCTTTCTCCTTAAGTTGGTTCTATTAGCTCTATAATATATTAGGTGTAATGATAGCCAGGTCTCTAGCATTGGGCTGGGGGTAGGGGCAGAAAGAAGGAAAATATACAAATGCATATTCATAAATTTAAATTTTTACATTAAAATATGAAGCTAATGAGATTTATAGTAATCACTTATGCAGCACCTATTTTCCCAGTCAAATTGCATTAATATTCTAGAACAGTCTAACTAGAGAGTTCATGCTCTGAACCACATTGTTCCTCCCAAAATGTATTTGTATGTTCTGGTCTCTTTCTTCATAGGTCAGTCCAATAGGGTGGCTTCCAAGTATTCAAGTATTCATTTAAATACTTATTAAATTCCTACTTGGAGCAGAACAGCTCTTACCTGGCTCCCTGGTACCTTTGCACATGTTCATAGAAGCCACACAGGGAGAAGCCTTGACTGTAGCTTATCTGAGCCATGGTAAAATATCTTGTGCTCCTCCTGGAATCCCAGAGCTGCTCTGAGGCCACCTCCCATTCACCATTCTATCTAACCAGAGAGGTTCTCTTGAGAACATTTCTCATCAGCTCCTGAGTAATGAGGACGTATGGGGCTTTCTGCCACATCATTCCCCACATAGAGCTAAAGAGTATAAACCATTGAGCTGCATTCTAAAACAACTTAGCTCCTCAACTACAGGCTATCCAACAACTCACATGGTAGTCATTAGGTCTCCTTGGTTCTACTGTTCTCCCTTTTGGGTAGATGGACAAGGATCATTGTACAAACAAGTACCTTTGACTTCTTTTTCATTATCTAAGTATTAAATTGTGTGAATCTAAAAGTGGCTAATTGTATCTTTACTTGTCAAATCATTAGGTGCTGACCTTGGCCTTTCCTTTCTTGTCAGCTATATAAGTGTATAAAATAGATTAAGTCCTGTTCTCGTAGAGCTTATTTTCCATTGGGAGGGCAGATCACAGAAATGGGCATCATAAATAAATGGAGTCTAAGTGACTCATGCCATGGTATTTTCAGTGGCAACATATGCTTATAAAAGTTGGACATTGAATAAGGGAGACAGGAGAAGAGTGGACACTTTTGAACTATGGTACTGGAGATGAATATTGAGTATACCATGGACTGTCAAAACAATAGATACATCCTAGAAAAAGTGCAACCTGAGTGCTCCTTGGAAGCTAGGATGGCTAGACTGCATCTTAAATATTTTGGGCATATTGTCAGGAGGGACCAATCCCTGGAGAAGGACATCATGTTTGGAAGAGTGGTGGGTCAATGAAAAACAGGAGGACCCTCAACTAGATGGATTGACACAACAATGGGCTTAAACATAAAAAAGATCCTGTTCCTGGCACGGAGTCAGGGAATGTTTTGTTCTATTGTACATAGGGTTGCTATGAGTTGGACCAGACTTGATGGCACCTAACAACAAAGCGATAGATAGAAGGTAATATGGAACACAGAAAAAGTAGAGAGGGGTGAGAGGATCAGCATTTTAGGGTAAGGAGTAGATAGCTGTATTCAGTAGAGTTGACAATGAAAACATGCGATTTGAGCCAGACTTCTGAGTGCTGAGGACATCAGCCAAGGGGACATCTAAGCAAAGGGAAGAGTTCAACTAACAGGACCAGACTGTTGAAGGAAGAGCCCATGACAGCTGTGGCTGGAGTAGAGTGAGAAAGGCAGGCATGGTAGGAACAAGTGAGTGGGCTGAGGGTCCGATTAAAGAAGTAGCAATGGGCCAGATTCTATAAGGCCTTGTGAACTGTTTTAAGGACTTGGCTTTTTTTGAGCCAGGTCCTCACAGATTCTCACTGTGTTGCTCAGTATGGTCTCAAACTCGCAGGCTCAAGAATCCACTTGTCTCAGAATCCCAAGTAGCTAGGACTACAGGCATGTGCCACTATGCCCAACTAGGAGTTTGGGTTTTACTCAAGAATCTATAAGCACCCATCCCAGAGGTCGTGTTTTGACTTAGCTATTGAAAAATAAAGGCTGGATACAGAAAATGAAACAAAGCAAATGTATAGCTTAACAAATAGTATCTATACTCACTGAGCCACCTCCCAGATGGAGAAATAAATGTGCCAGCCTCCCCAGAGGCCCTTCTGTAGGCATCTCCCCATGAGAGCTCCCTGCTTCTGTCCAGATATAACCACTGTCCTGACTTTTATACTAATCACTTCCTTGGTTTCCATTTGTTCTACGCTCAAGTTTGTATCTCATCTCCAGTCACCAGAGTTTAATCTTCTTTTTTCTCTTGCTTTTTTTTTTATGTGCATGCGGAGTTGTGGGAACAGGGCTGCACAATTTTGTGTATACACTAAAAACCACTGAACCTTACATTTCAGATAGATAAGTTACACCGTTTGTGAATTTTAACTCAATAAAGCAGTTTCTTAACAGTCATCAGCATCTTTTTGCTATTTATTTATTTATTTATTTATTTTTTTTTTATTTATTTATTTATTTGTGTTTTGAGATGGAATCTCTGTAGCCCAGGCTGGCGTTGAACTCATCATGGTCTTTCTTCCTCAGCCTCCTGAGTTCTGGGATTACAGGCATGTGTCATCACAGTTGGCTTAAATTTGTCTTGGTTTTTGGTTTGTTTTTATGGTGTTGGGGATCAAACTCAAGCATGTAAAGCATGAGCTCCACTAATGGGCTATACCCCTAGCAACCATATCTCATCTCTATATGTCGTATAACTCTCTTCTATACAAGTCCTCCTCCATGCCTTTCGTTTCCTTAAAAATTACCTATTGAAATCCCCAGTCCACCTGACTGATACTTTTTCCCGTGCTGGATTTGTTAATCATGGCATTGCTTTGAGCAGGGAAGTGACAAGACATAACTTAGAATTTAAAAGGATCAGGGTGCACAAAATGTTGAGATCTTAGGGGGAGAAAGTAAATGCCAAGAGATCCCTTAGGTGGTATTGCAGACATTCAATGAGAGAGAGAGGGGTTTCAGACCCTGTAGGGGGTATTGCAGACATTCAATGAGAGATTCTGTGGCTTAGATGAGAGAGTGAAGATGGAAGAGGAAAGAGGTAATTGTATTCAGGCTATATTTAAAAGTATCCTAGCCAATAGGATTTCCTTATACATTGGACATGGAGTGTGAAAGAAAGAGAAGTCAAAAATGACATCAACTTGGTGCGGTGCTGCACTCCTGTAATCCCACCACTTACGAGGCTGAGGCAGGAGGATCATAAGTTAGAGGCCAGCCTGGGCTACATAGAAAGACCTTGCCTCAAAAAAACAAAGAACAAAAGAGAAAGTCTCTGATGACTTTTTAAAAACTGATTTATTGAGTTAAAATTCATAAACTCTGTAATTTAACTGTCTGAAGTGTAAAGTACAATGTTTTTTAGAAGATACACAGAGTTGTGCAACCATCTCTACAGTCTAATTTTAGAACATTTTCTTCAGAAAGAAACCCCATACCCATTAGTAATTACTTTCCATATGTACCCTGCTTCCAGACCATGGAAACCAGTAATCTACACTCTACCTCTGTCGATTTGCCTATTCTAGATATTTTATATAAACAGAATCATACAATATGCGGTTCTTTGTAACTAACTTCTTTCACTTGGCATAATGTTCTCAAGGTTTATTCGAGTTGCAGCATTTATCAATGCCTCATTCTTTTTTATTGTCAAATAATGTTTCATTATATGGATATACCATATTTTGTTGATTCATCAGTTTTCTCCACTTTGTTGTTGTTCTTAGGTGCCAGCGAGCCAGTGTCCAACTAATAGTGACCCTGCATACAACAGGTGAAACACTATATTCAGTGCTTCTCTGTCCTTCAAAGGTTTTCAATGGCTGATTGATTTTTGGGAGTGGGTTGTTGGGTCCTTCTCCCAAACCTACAGCACCTGGTGTTCCCAGGCGGTCTCCCATCCAAGAACTAACCAGGCCTGACCCTACTTAGCTTCCAAGATCTGACAGGATCAGACGCCACAGTGCTACAGCTGCAGGCTTTCTCCACTTTAGAATATGAATAATATGGATATGTGTACATGTTTACGTATTGTTGTTGTTAGGTGCCGTCCAGTCGGTATCCAACTCATAGAGACCCTACATACAACAGGCGTAACACTATTGTCAGTACTTCTCTGCTGTTCATAGGGTTTTCAATGGTGGATTGATTTTTGGGAGTTGGTTGCTGGGCCCTTCTCCCAAGCCTACAGCTTCTGGTGTTCCCAGGTGGTCTCCCATTCCATTACTAACCAGGCCCAACCCTGCCTAGCTTCTGAAATCTGACGGGATTGGATACCACAGGGCTACAGCTGCAGGCCATGTTTACATATAGACATATGTTTTCAGTTCTCTTGGGTATACACCCAGCAATTTTATAAGTAGCATCGTAGAATAAACTTACTGATATGACTGCATCATTTTACATTCCCACCAGTAATGTATGAGGGCCCCAATTTCCTTCTATCCTTACCAACAGTTATTACTATCATTTTGATTATCACTATACTACTGAGTATGAGTGACATCTTATTGAAGTTTTTATTTTAATTTTCCTAATGTCTAATGATAGGAGAAGGACCTGACAGCCCACTCTCAAAACAATGAGCCAATGAGAATGTAAAAAGATGTGAGCATCTTTTCATAGTACATGAAAAGATTGTTCATTTGCATACCTTTCTTAGAGAAATGTCTATTCAAATCCTTTGCCAAGTCTTAACTGGGTTATTTGCTTTTTAATTGTTTGAATTGTAAGAGTATTTTCTACATATGGATGCATATCTCTTGTCAGCTATATGATTTACAAAGCTTTTCTTGTATTATTATTATTATTATTATTATTATTATTATTATTATTATTTATGGTACTTGGAGTTTGAACCCAGGGCCTCATACATACTTTGCAAGTGCTCTACCATTGGGCTACTTGCACCCCTAGCCCATTTTTTATTTTTTATTTAGAGTCAGGGTCTCACTAAGTTATGCAGACTACCTCTGCTTCCCAAGTTACTGGGATTACAGGCATGCACCACCACACCTGGGCCCATTTTCTGTCTTTTGGATTGCCTTTTTACACTCCTGGCCATATCTTTTGAAGCACAAAACTTTTTAACTTTGATGAAGTCCGATTTATTTATATTTTCTTTTACTTTCTGTGCTTTTGGTATTATTTCTCAGAAACCACAATAAATATTATATCACAACTTATAATGTATAAAAGAAGTATTGTTGTTGTTGTTGTTAGGTGCCGTCGAGTCGGTATCCGACTCATAGTGACCCTCTGTACAACAGGGGAAACACTATTGTCAGTGCTTCTCTGCTGTTCATTGGGTTTTCAATGGCAGATTGATTTTTTTGGGAGGGGTTTGCCAGGTCCTTCTCCCAAGCCTACAGCTTCTGGTGTTCCCAGGTGGTCTCCCATCCAGGTACTAACCAGGCCGGACCCTGCTTAGCTTCCGAGATCTGACGGGATCGGATGCCACAGAGCTACGGCTGCAGGCAAAAGAAGTATTAAGTAAATTATAATGGTACACTGGTAAATAATCATAGTCAAACTTATCTGACACAAGAGAAGACATATGTAGACAACATAATCATGCTTGCAGAAAATCTTAAAGAACCTATTCTATAAAGCAAGTAGAGCTAACAAGTGAGTTGACAAGGTTGTAAGGTACAAGGTCAGCATATAAAAATCAATTTTATTTTTATGTACCAGAAAAGAAAAACTGAAAATTAAAAGTAATACACAATATCACAGTAACATAAAAAAAAAAAAACAGGAAATACTTGGAGCTGTATTGAAGAAAGTATGTGCAAGATTTGTAAACTGCAAACTATAAACGATTTCTGCGAGAGATTAGATATGATCTTAAATAAACACAGAACTACGCCATGGTAATGGATTGGTAGACTGATTATTATTACAATACTAATTCTCTCTAATTTGATCTAAACTTTTGATAGCAATGCCTGTGAGAATCCAGTAGGCCATTTTTATGTAAAATGACAAACTGACTTTAAAATTTATACTAAATAGCAAAGGATCTAAAATTGCCAGCACATTTTTTTGAAAGAAGAACAAACCTGGAAGGCTGACGCTACTTGATTTCAAGACTTACTATAATAACATTATAGTAATTATAGCAAAAACAGTATGTTCTTGACATAAAGGTAAATATATGGAAAATAGAACAGAAGTCCCCAAAATAGACATATATCTAAAGAAAATTGATTTTGACAAAGGTACCAAAGTAATTGTAGGAGAAAATCATGGTTTCATTCCATGGGGCAGTAACTATTGGAGATTCACATGCAAAATCATTGACTTGCCCACACTTACGTTGTACCAAATACAACAAACTTATTTTGAGTGGATCATGGACATAAATGGCAGATTTTAAACTATGCAATTTCTAGAATAGAACAGACATCTTTGTGATGTTGAGTCACAAACATTTTTTAGATATGACACAAAAACCCACAATCTATAAAAAAGTGATAAATCGAACCTCTTAAAAATCTTTTCCTTTGAGAGTGTTAGGCTTTGTTGCTTTATGTCTCATTTGAAATTGAGCATGAAGGGAATGCAGTATTTTAATTGTAACTCTGCCAATACATCTAACTAGATACCTGTTGCCATTTTTGTCTTCAGTGAAATTTTTGTCCCCTAAGAAAGCAGGATTACAGGTTTTTTTTAAACAATAGATTGCATTATTGTACTGTATTCTTGGTTACCAAAATATTCCTATATCTTTGGAATTTTGAATTGGCGAATATTCTCTATGTGTGGAAAAGCATGACATATGACATGTACTGTATGATTTCCATTACCTAAAATAGAACATCATGTGTACACATGCAGGACCTACAAATCATGTCCAGCTGAACTGCTTGTGACCATGGATGATTTTGTTCTTTGCTGCTTGTGTTTTTGTTTCCGGTAATGCACATCTTAAAAGAGTGTTAAGAAAATAAAAATGCAAGCCATGGGTAAATGTTTGTGTATTCTTTATTCATGTTGTTGTTGTTGTCAGGTGTTGTCAAGTTGGGTCCAACTCATAGTGACCCTATGTACACAAGAATGGAACACTCCCTGATTCTGTGCCAGGCACATGATCTTTTTTATGTTTAAGTCCATTGTTGCAGACACTGGGTCAATCCATCTAGTTGAGGATCTTCTTCTTTTTTCATTGACCTGCCACTCTCCTAAACATAATATCCTTCTCCAGAGATTGGTCCCTCCTGACAACATGTCAAAAATATTTAAGATGCAGTCTAGCCATCTGTGGTTCCAAGGAGCACTCTAGTTGCACTTCTTCCAGGACAGATCTGTTGGTTCTTTTGGCAGTCCATGGTATATTCAATAATAGTCTCCAGCACCATAATTCAAAAGCATCAGTTCTTCTCCTGTCTCCCTTAGTCAACATCCAGCTTTTATAAAGATATGATGCAATTGAAAATACCATGGCATGAGTCAGGTGCACCTTCATCTTCAATGCGACATCTTTATTTTTAAACACTTTAAAGAGATCTTTTGCAACAGCCTCTGCAAAAGTAATGTCTTTTGATTTCTTGACTGCTGCCTCTCTGAGTGTTAATTGTAGAACTAAGTAAAGTAAAATACTGGAAAACCTCAATCTTTTCTCCATTTCTCATGAAGTTCCTTAGTGATCCAATTGTAAGGATTTTGTTTTGTTGATGTTGAGGTGCAATCCATACTGAAGGCTGTGTTCTTTGATCTTCATCAATAAATGTTTCAAATCCTCTTCACTTCCAGCAAGCTAAGTCATGTCATCTGTATAACACAGGTCTTTAATGAGTCTTCCTTCAATCCTGATGCCACATTCTTCTTCATAAAGTCCAGCTTCTATGCTTTATTCATAACTGTCCCAACCTGAAAATAACCCAAATGTCTATTAACAGGTGAATGGATAAATAGATTGTGTTACATTTATACACCTAGATAGAGCTCAGCACAATTTCATAGGTAAAGACACATACAACAGCATGGCCACACCCCAAAATCATTGTGCTAAGAGGAAGATGCCATGCACAAAATGTAGGATTAAAGGAATCCATTTATACAACATTTTGGAAAAGGTAAAAATTCAGAGACAAATATCAGATCAGTGGTCACTAGGGGTGGTGTTGGGAGGAAGGGATTGTCTGTTAAGGGGCCAAGGGGAACTATTTGAGTTGATAAGTATGTTATATATTTTGATTATAGTGATGGCTACATGATATCTAACACATTTTTCAAACTTGTGGAAATGTACGCTTAAAATCAGTGAGTTTCACTGTTTATCAAGTATACTTCAATGCACCTGAGCAAAAGAAAATGAAAGAAAATGGTAGGTAAGGAATTGTAGACATCAAAAAGAGATAACTACCTCAAAGAGTTTGCTGAAAATGAGAGCATTGAAATGGAACATTTGCTGGTGGGGGAAGTCAAGTCAGAGTGAAGCAAAGGTTTAAAATGTGTTTTGTAGTTGTTGTTTTTTCTTTTTTTTATGATGGAAGCAAGAGCAGTAAGTTTGTTTGTGAATGGGAATAATGTCATACTCAGAGAAGAGAATTATTGGAATCATGTCCCTGATTCAGAAGGAAGGATAGTCTCTAGCATCTCTAGCACGGTGGAATTGCCTTCAGCTTGGAGTATAGACTCTTCTCCATTTGTATCAAGAGGGATGACACATTATGTGAGTCTTGATGCTGGTAGTTGGTAGATGTAGTGGGAATCTGAATGTTCTCTCCTGATTTCTTTCATTTTCTCCACAAAGTAGAAAGCAAAGTCATCAGCTTAGAGAGATGTTTTTCCTCTTAAATAACCATGAGTTGGCTGAGCCTGACCACTTCACTTCATCTTCATTAAACTAGATGGGAAAGGAAATATCTTGCATGTGATGGTATTAATCAAGGGACATTTCCAGTACAGCCAACAGACCAGGTACTTGGGCCACATGATGTCAAGTAACTTCATTTTTTGTTGTTGTTGATTTTGAAAAAACTATTCTGAGCAGTAACTTAAGATCCAAGAATTCCCAGCTGGAGTTTTATCTGCAGTTTCCATTTCTCTAGCACTCATCTTGGTCACCTCTTTTTTTTATTTTAGTGTCCAATTTTTCACCTAAATCAAGTGTGAGGTCTCTGGCTTCTGAATATGGATTGCCTCCTGATTCCAGGTGTTTTATTTTTTATTACACTAATGTCTTTCCTAATACTTAAAATAAACTTGATTTCCTTCTCCCCTTAGAACCCACCTGCTTTCCTCTTTACCCAGTATTGCCTCTCAATAAATGCCACAATCCTTTACTGTTACTCGAGCCAATATCTTTGAAATTACTTTTGTTTCCTACCTCACCCCCATTCCTTTTGCCTCCACATTCAGGTCATGAGCAGTTGTTCTTTTTCTTCAAGGTATCTCAAGGAAATTACCTCTTTTCTTCATCTTTTCTTCACATAACCTTAATCCAGACCACCCACCATGTTTCACTTGGTCTCCTGCCAACAAGTTTCCTCAATATTCTCTGCATAAGCTCCTTACTCCCAGGAATTCTATTCTCCTTTATGGCATACAAAGTTCTGTCTGACTCAAATCCTGACCACTTCTCAAATCTCATAGCATGCCCTCTCCCTTTGTTTATTCCTTGCTAGCTACACTGAGCTTTCATTTCTTTGAAACTGCCATGTTCTTTCCATCACAAAGTATTTTCTTTTCCCCTTTGTTGGATGTTCTTCCTTCTGCTCCTCAGTGACTGGCCTCTTCTCATCTCTAAGGGACTACATAATGGTCATCTCTGTAGAGAGGACTTACTTCCCTGATTACTTTATCGAGAGAACATTTCCCTAGTCCAATTGTCATTGTCCCTACAGTGATATAATCTTTTTCACTTTGCTCCTGTCCCCAACAGCCTTTTTTGTTCTTTTTCTCCCCTAGAGTGAGACTAGTCATACCATAAATAAAAATGGAACTCTGATTCACTACCAGCAACATGCTCAGGAAACTAAATTCTTTATCTACAATAAGCAATCCAGGAAATCAGTCTTCTATAAGTCAAGCTTGCAGGAAGTCAGATTCCCATCTCTAGTGACAATCTAGGAAGCTACACAATGGCTTATGTAACAATTGTCCCCAAATGGCCAGGATTTGATTAATAACAGATTTCCTGATTTTTGTCCCTACCTCTAACTTTGCTGATGCTATTAGGTTCTGTCGAGTCTGTGTCTGACTCATAGCAACCCTAAATGCAACAAGCAAAACAGTATTGTTACTGCTTCTCTGCTATTCATAGGGTTTTTCAATGGCTGATTATTTTTTGGGAGTGGGTTGCTGAGTCCTTCTCCCAAACCTATAGCACCTGGTGTTCCCAGGTGGTCTCCCATCCAAGTAGTAACTGGCCCAACCCTGCTTAGCTTCCGAGATCTGACGTGATAGGACACCACAGTGGTAGGGCTGCAGGCGACTGATCACATAGTATGCCTAATTCTAACTATCCAAACTACAGCTTCCCCATGTCAATAGCCTCCAATCAAGTACAGTCAAAGCCTTTTCTCTTCTCAAGCTTCCCTACTTCTCTGTACTGCCAACATGCAAAGTGACAGCAATTGATTCCTTTGCAATAGCAAGCTAAGAATAAGTAGATTTTAGTTTTCTCTCCTAGTTGGTCTTCATTTATTTCCACAAGACTGTAAACAGGAATGGATCATGCCTTAATTACGATTGTATCACCAAGGCAGCAAGGCCTAGAACCGTAGTAGTCATTCAATAAATACTTGTAAAATAAAAAATAAATAAATGGAAATTCCAAATCTTTAGTTGTGAAGTCAATCCCTCCTCAGCTTGGCTTCAAATTTATCCCTGACCATATCCACTCTTATATTCTCCAAGCACACTTTGCTCAACCAAACTTCATATATTCCTTTCTTCTCCATGAAAGTGGTTTTGGATCATTCCAGTCCCAGATGACTTTTTCATCTCTGGATACATATCACCTTATTTGACATTTTTTTTTTCAGGCAATCCCGAAACAGTTAGCCATTGAAAACCCTGTGAGGGTCGCTATGAGTCGGATACCAACTCGATGGCACCTAACAACAACAACAACAACAACTCTCCTGGGATTGATGATTGATTTTTGGGGTGCTATTCATGGTGTCTGCCTGCAGCCATCCCACCGTGATGTCCAATCCTATCAGATCTCAGAAACTAAACAGGGTTGGACCTGGTTAGTACTTGGATGGAGATTGCCTGAAAGCACCAGATTCTGTAAGCTTGGGAGAAGGACCTGGCAACCCATTACCCCAAAACAATCAGCCATTGAAAACCCTGTGAAAAGCAGAGAAGCATGACAATAGGGTTTCATCTATGATACATAGGGTTGCTACAAATTGGACACTGACTTGATGGCACCTAACAACAACAACTACATTCATGCTGTCTAGTACCTGCTCTAGTTGCTTATTCCTATCACAATCCTGAGGGATATATAAATTAGTATTCTCATTTTGCAGAGGAGGAAACTACAAAAGAGAGGCACCTAGACCAATTATCTTACCTAAAGTAATGAATTAGTAAGAGGTAGGTTTGAATTCAATTTGATCTGACTCACATAATATATATGCTCAAAGTTACATACCACCCATAGTATATAAACAACCTTTTATATGCTGTGCACATAGTAAGTCCTTAATGATGTTTCTGAAATTAACAAAATAGCCAAGTTCAAAAGTTGCATAAACAGCTGGATGTGGTGGCTCACACCTGTAAATCCAGTGACTGGAGAAGCAGAGGCAGGAGGATCATGAGTTCAAGGCCAGAGGCAGCCTAAATAACTTAGCAAGACCCAGCCTCAAAAAACATTTTTTTAATAAATGGGCTAGGGGTGAAGCCCAGTGGTAGAACACTTGCAAAGTATGTGCAGGTCCTGGGTTCAACTCCCAAGTACAGAGAGAGAGAGAGAGAGAGAGAGAGAGAGAGAGACAGGAAGACAAGGGAAAAAGTTGGATAAACAAAAGAGAGAAAAGGGAACACTTTAGGAGGGACATGGTGACTTGATTAGTGAAATTACTGAATTACTGACCCCTCCCCAAATTTTCCTAGCTCAGTTGGTAGAGCGCTGCTCTGCAGTCTCTGAGGTCCTGAGTTCAATTCCCAGCACCACAAAAATGGGAGAAGGACCTGGCAATCCACTCCCAAGGCAATCCCGAAACAGTCAGCCATTGAAAACCCTGTGAGTGTCGCTATGGGTCAGACACAACTCGATGGCACCTAACAACCCCAAATTTTCCATTCAAACTTAGTCTCCTGCTTTGACTCTAGGGCAAGTTTTTTTTAAAAATGCCATTCTGGGCCTTGAACCCAAGGACTCTTCCATTGAGCTGTACCCCCAGCTAAAACTTATTGTGGAAAACTAAGCATGACCAGAAGCGTTCCTGTCTGCTATCTTCATGATCATGTCCCACATTGTTCCTGTCATTTTAACCTTTTGAACATGTGCTTCATTGTCTTGAGCTAAGCATGCCCCAAAATGTGTCTGCCAATTTTCCTTCTTGAAGTAGGACTTTAACTGAGCATGCTGAGAAATGTGCCCACCACAAAGGCCTTTACTATTCAAATGTGTATAGTTTCCCTGAATAAAATCATACTTCCTTTGTTTGAGGAAGTGATTGCTTTTGAAATAATTTCTGTGCTCGCCTTACCTACTGCAGGTAATAAATCTTTCTCTACTCTTTTATTTGTTGGCTGTGCTTGTTTTTGTACCTACTAAGATGAGAACCCGGGGCTGGGATTTGGCTCAGTGGGTAGAGCACTGCGCTGCAGTCTCTGAGATCCCGAGTTCAATTCCCAGCACCACAAAAATGGGAGAAGGGCCTGGCAATCCACTCCCAAAGCAATCTCGAAATAGTCAGCCATTGAAAACCCTATGAGGGTCGCTATGAGTCGGATACTGACTCGACGGCACCTAACCAACCAACCAAGATGAGAACCCATTGCGTTTACTTACAGTACCTGCAAAGTTGTCAAGAAACTACCTCAAAAAAGATCTGAAAGCACTGGGACGTGGTGTGTTGGCTGACACATATGTAGATGAAGTCTTTGTTCAAGAATATGTCTTTGAAGAGGTCTAGGTAGATCACACCTGTCCTGGAAGCATGGAAAATTATGATGGTAATTATAATCCTATTAACTGTTGCAATGAAGTCTAAATTACCAGAGCAATTGGCATAAGGAAATTCCACAAGGTCACTAACTCGGGACTACATTCTTCATCTTTTCAGCCCTATGGTATCAGCAATGAAACTTACTTTATGAAATGTTCCAAAAGGGATGGATGTATCATTATTGAATCCATGAAAAATATAACCCCAATATAATCTCAGCTATTTAAAAAATATGTAAATATATAACATCATAACATATACAGCTATAGGCATATACTCACACCAAATTGTAAGAAAAAAAGACTTCTAAGCACATGTAATCTTACTTTTCCTTCTCCCTATTTTTCTGGATTTTTATAGTTTTCTATAATGCACATGAATTATTTTTAAAACCAGGAAAAAAAAACAGTGTTTACCATATTAGAATATATTGCCATAGAAGTGGAAAGTTCCTTTTGAGAGTAACTTCTGAGAAATATTTTCTTGTCCATAAGAATTTTAAAGCTTATAGATTTAAAGTATATTCTAGCTCAATGTGGTGGTGCATATCTATAATCCCAGCACTCAGGAGGCTGAGGCAGGAGTACTGATGCTATTTTGAGGCCAGCCTGGTCTTCATAATGAGTTCCAGGCCAGTCTGAGCTACACATAAAGGCTCTGTCTCAACATTTCCAATAAATAAATACTATATTAGTATGTTTGTTGGACTCAATACCTGGGTAGCTTTCAGGTTAAGACATTGTTGGAAAGTTGACAGTATTTCTTCATTTAAAAAGTGTGGAAAGTTGCCATTTATGATTGGAAAATGTCATCATTGAGTTTGGCAGTGCAGATCAGTATCTTTCATGTGTCTCTTGTTTTCTCATTATCTATGTGTGGTTACTGGTCACTTTCTTTCTGCTGTACAGAAGTGGAGGAAGATGTGGCCAGGAAGGACCTAAAACTCAGGAAGGAGAGAAGGTGCAGAGACAGATGCTTCTTTCAATAAAAGTAATCTAACCCAGGGCTGGGATTTAGCTCAGTTGGTAGAGCGCTGCACTGCAGTCTCTGAGGTCCTGAGTTCAATTCCCAGCACCGCAAAAATGGGAGAAGGACATGGCAATCCACTCCCAAGGCAATCCTGAGACAGTCAGCCATTGAAAACCCTATAAGGGTCCCTATGAGTTGGATACCAACTCAATGGCACCTAACAACAATCTAACCCAAAACTGCTAGAAATGGTCAGGTCTTGAGGAGATATCATTGGGAAGGGCTTCTGATATTAAGCTGTCCCGAGGTCCTCCTTTTTTTTTTTTTTTTTTTTTTTTTGGTACTTGGGGATTGAACCCAAGTCCTCTCACATACTTTGCAAGTGCTCTTCCACTGGGCTGCACCCCCAGCTCATTATTTATTTATTTATTTTATCTTGAGACAGGGGGGTCTTGTTAAGTTACGCAGGCTGCCTCAAACTCTGCCTCTGGCCTCAAACTCATGATCCTCCTGCCTCCACCTCCTGAGTTGCTGGGATTACTGGCTTGAGCTGCCGCACCCAGAAAATCCCCATATTTTTATCCCATTGGCATTATATACCAAAGGATGTGTTAGCAAAAGACAAATTTTAATCCATGTTTGAGATAAGGTCAGAGTTAGCTTGAGTGGAAATTATTGACACTAAAAGACAATGAGGAAAGAATAGATTATAATCAAAGTAGATTTATTGAAACTTGACTTTTAAAGTAAACTTGGGAAATATTCTGCCCCAATGTTTTATTTACAAAGGAGTAAAGGGCAAAGAAAGCCCAAAGAAGTTGTATTTTATTTATAGTCTCACAACTGATATTTATAGGGCTGGCTCTGGTGCTATGGTTTTAAACATTCTCATCTTTCACCCACACAATGCTGATTCCAGTCCCCAGATTAATATTTCTTATGAAAAAACTGCCTGCAGCTGTAGCCCTGTGGAATCCGATCCTGTCAGATCTCGGAAGCTAAGCGGGGTCAGGCCTGGTTAATACCTGGATGGGAGACCACCTGGGAACACCAGAAGCTGTAGGCTTGGGAGAAGGACCTGGCAACACCCTCCCAAAATCAATCTGCCATTGAAACCCCTATGAACAGCAGAGAAGCACTGACAATAGTGTTTCCCCTGTGGTACAGAGCGTCGCTATAAGTCGGATACCAACTCAATGGCAACTAACAACAATAACAACAATGAAAAAACTGATCTCAAAGATATAATTCTATTTTATTTCATTTCACTTATTTTTGTAGTACTTATGGATTGAATTCAGGACCTCATGCATGCTTCTTGCAAGTGCTCTACCCCTGAGCCACATCCTAAGCCCATTTTTTATTTTGTATATTGAGTCGGGATCTCACTAAATTACTCAGGCTGCCTCTGGCCTTGAACATGTCATCCTGCTTCCACCTCCCAAATTGTTGGGATTACCTGTGTGAAACACTGTGCCCAGCTTCAAAGGTATAATTTTAAATGATTCTTCTGTCAAAATTTATTTATAGCCACCAGTAGCTGTTTTATTATTTCTTTAACCTCGTATTTTTTTTTCTGGAAAAGAAAGGAATGGAAAACCAATGGTTATAGACTGAATTTCACATAATTGGCATGCCCTATATAGCATAAGCCTGCAGCATACCACTGGAGGGTCCAATCTCGTCAGATCTTGGAAGCTAAGCAGGGTTGGCCCTGGTTAGTAGTTGGATGGGAGACCACCTGGGAACACCAGGTGCTGTAGGCTGGGGAGAAGGATCCAGCAACCCACTCCCCAAAGCCAATGAGCTATTGAAAACCCTACGAATAGCAGAGAAGCACTAATAATAGTGTTTTGTCTGTTGTACATGGAGTCACGATGAGTTGGACACTGACTTGATGGCACCTAACAACAACAACATACAGTAAAGATCATGAGACCCCATGGACTAAAGTACCCAATATTGCCTACAAACAGCACTCTTAATTCATTAAGTTTTGATTCTACTGATTGATAAATAAGCCATTTGAAATTCAAATTTACAAACTGTCATCATCAGCATTATCACAAACAGGTTGAGCCCAGGAGTTTAGAGTTTGGAGAAAAGAGTCACTGTTTTATTTGGCATGAGATTAAGAGAGATGAAGAGGGGAAAGTTGTATTTTCTTTGGCAGAAATTAAGAGACAGTACTTTTCTCCTGAGTCCAATGGCAAAGAACTGAATTATTGCCTGTGGTATAGGGTCTCATCAGAGGAAAATCCTGGTGGTTCTCAGTGATTTTAGTTTGATCCTTGCTGAAATTAATACTGATATAACTTTCCATTGGCCAAAAAGGGGGAAAAGGTGGAGGTAGGAGTGTATGCGTGTGTGTGTATGTAAGTGTGTGTGTGTGTATGTAAGTGTGTGTGTGTGTGTGTGTGTGTGTGTGTGTGTGTTGTAGGGGATGAGGATGGTGGTTTCAGGTTTATATTCATTTTTTTTCAGTCATGTCTCTTCTCTTTGACATCATTATGGACACATGCCAAATCAGGTTTGGCAATTTTTCTTTTATTCTTTTGGTGGGATGGGAACAGAAGAAATCATTTCCTGTTGATTTGGCTGTGAACACTTCAACAGTGCTGGAAGAAACTTGCTAGAGTTCTTAGAATCCTGGGTCCCCACACTCTTGCCATGCCCGGGTGCTTACTGATTAGATTTGGAAGCATGGAAGGCGATGAGGAAGAGGAAGCTGATGGAAATAGCCTTGGCTGCCCAGCTGGTCTCACATGTCTTGGTCACAGGGAAGTGCACATCTTCTTTGGAAGCAAGTGGTGTGTCGAGTTGCTTATGTTTAAAAATATACATATCTCTGCCATTCTACTTGGATTCAAAAGTAGTCCTAGGAATGTCTTACGGTGAGGAAAATACATCTACCCATCAACATAACCCAGTCTAGGGGAAAAAAATTCTTACCAAACAACAAGTTCCTGTGTAGTTCTCCTAGCTAACGAGATTTTTCTGTATTTTGCTTCCTATCAGCTGGAGCACAGCAGTTTAGCTGTCAGTAGCTAAAAAGTCAACCATATGGATGGGACACTCTTGGAAATCAAATCCAAGAATCACAGAATATTAGTCTCAAAAGGGAACCAACAGTTGATTGACTCTATTGGAGAAAAATCAAACTGAGGCTGGTGGAGATGAGTGGTCCAACCATGGTCAGGTGATTTTTCAAGGCAAACCATGCATTCAACCGGACTCTCCAAGTTTTTTATTTGATTTTCTAATGTCCGCTACACAAAGAAGTAGGGGAAGCACTGACATCATCAATGTAAAAATTCAGATATTTTCCTGCCATTTCCAGGTTGACAAGAACCCCTTACTACTGCCTTGACTTGTTTGTTAGTCGTGGACATTGAGGCATATGTATAAACCAGGGTAACTCAGGTGAACCAGTTTAACCTGAAGATATCAAAAAATCCTTCTACAGAAGTAAAGGAAAATGATTCAAACCTCTACCACAAGTTCCAACATGTCATCTATGTTTTCCCATGTCGAAATGTCATTGTGTTTCCAGAAACAGCCTTCTCCTGGTTGAAGAGCTAGTCAGGGCCAGTGGAGTCAATTAGCTGTTAAGAAAAGCTCGTGAGGTCAATGTCTTAGGGGGACATGACACCGATGGAGGCATCTGATACCAGGGAAACCTCTCCCAGCAAGCAACTGGAGAGACGATGCATGCCGAGGAACACTACATGGGAAATCGCTGTTCTCTCTGAGGCGCCTGGTGCACATATATAAATCTAGGACATGGAAAAGAGCTTTGAGCACAGAGTCTCCAGCAGCTAGCACAGGAGGTCATTAATAAGTACTCATTGAAGGATATGTGCTATGCACATATAATGGTGAAAGAACACAGGTTAAGAGGACAGAAAAAATTTAAAGGAAAAATTATCTCTTTTGACCTGGAAGAGAGAGAGAAATTGAAAAGGGTTCTTGGTGGAGTAATTACTAGTTCTGGCTCCTTGTTTAGAGATTCAAGTGGTCTTTTTTTTTTTCAAACTAATTCCTCAATGATCCTCTGAGCTTTAATATCTTTATCTAAAAATGGGATTAACATGGTGCCTTCCTCATGGGGTTGCTGTAAGGAGTAAGTAAGGGACACAGGTGAGTATCTCAGGGTTGTAATAAACACTAATTAAATGTTATCCTTAAGCTGCTGAAAACCCTATGAATAGCAAAGAAGCACTAACAATACTGTCTCACCTGTTGTATGTAGTGTTGCTATGAGTCGGACACCCACTTGATGTCACCTAACAACAATAACAATAAACATTATCCTATAAACTTTCTGTTCCTAACACCTTTTTTTCTGTAAAATACTGAGAAGAATGGGACCTACAACAGGTTTGAGGTACAGATAAAGTAATAATAACCAAAGCTAACATGTGAGTGCCTCCTATAGGCAAAACATTTTAGTCACTTTGAATTTATTACTAATCCATTATAACACTCACTGAGTCAGCTACTCTTATATCACAAATGAGAAAATTGAGGTTCAGATGGGGCATGTACCTGCTCAAGGTCACACAGCAGGTAGATAGTGGAGTCAGTACTGGAACACAAGCAGTGACTTCCAGACCTTTAACCACAGGACTATACCTCACATAAAGCACTTAGCACAAGTATGTTACTCAGTAAATGAAAAATATAGCTATTTATTTGCATTTACTTAGAATAGAGTATTTGCTTGTTTGAATTTTTAATTGTGACTGTGGTGGCAGAGAGAAATACTATACTTATTGTCCTTTTAGAATTGCTACATCTAGTGCCCTTTTAGCTACAGAAAAGTACTAGCTTTGCAAACAAGCTCTCACCTTGATAATCACAATAGAATTATATCACACACGCATTTAACCCAAGGGCATTGGACTACTCATACTTGGCAAAAAATATTAAAATACCGTGAGGAACTGTGAAAACAAATTTTGCTTTTATGTGTTGATATTATACACTATAAATTTCTGAATGCATTATAAGTTCTTATACACATATTAAATCTCAGTTACAAGCACAAAACTAAATACACAGTACTTCAGGGGGACTGGAAAGTACTTTTAAGGGGAATTTTGATTTTTACCTTATGTATTACATATGGGACCCAACTTCTGTGCCAGGTGAGAGTCTCCTGGATACACACTTGTGTAATGTCAGTCATGGGTAAAAGCAAGTGGCAGAGTAGGGCAAGCCATTGGCAACCTCTTCTCACTATTAGTAATAACAAATCAGAATGAGTATTTACTTAGTTCTCTTAGTTCCAGGAACTAAGCATGCACTGAGCATGGATAATCTCATTTAATATTCACAAAAGGCCCGTAATGGATATACAGTGAAAATCATTCTTCTTTTACAAATGAGTAGAGTGAAGCATGGAGCTGTAGCATAAATTGTCCAAGATCCCACCTCCAGCAAGTGGCAGAACCAAGACTTAGATGCAAGTGCTAGGTATGTCTCCTGAAATGAGCTCTTATTCACTCTACCACACTGCTACTGTATTTAGGAACAATGTAGGGCAGGTCTCCATGACAGTGGGAACACACATTGATTTCTTTTTTTCCCCCTGTGGTGAATTAGTAAAAGCTTAAATATTATAGTGGAAAGAATAGATGGCAAGGTAATAAGAGGTGACCACGACTGAAACCCTATTATGCAGTACACACATACCTTATCTCAAATTTTTGTCAGAGTTCTGAAAGATTGGTAATTATTATCCTCATTTTTAAAAAATTGATTTTCTTTTTCAAAATTTTTTTTACAAATGTAGGTGGAGTACAGAGTAATAAGTCATTTACTATATCCATTAGGCAACTTAAAAATCACTTTTGCTTATACATTCATCATCTTACATATTTTACAGAACATTATAAACTAACAAAGAAAAGAAACAATGTAGGAATTTTAATTAGTATGTAATGAAAATCATATGCAAATATGGGTTATGTTCTCATTGATTTTTTTCATCCTCTTATATTTTTTCCTGTATTCATATAGTTGCATCCTATATTTTGTGATTTTTCTCTCCTTCTTTACCCCTCTACATTGTTTCCCTACCTCTTTTCCCCATCCCCAACCTCCACTCCCACCCTTTGATCTCCTCTCTACTTTTTTCTGATCTGCTTCTATTTTCTATTCTTAGATATGCATGATCTTTCATTTTATATACCTAGATATGTATATTTTTTCTTCAAGTTAGATTAAGCGCCCACATATGAGTGGGAACATGTGGTTTCTCTCTCTCTCTCTCTCTCTCTCTCTCTCTCTCTCACTCTCTCTCTCTCTCTCTCTTTGTTATTTGTGTTAGGTGCCATTAAGTTGGTGTTCGACTCATAGCAACTCTACATACAACAGGTGAAACACTATTGTCGTGCTTCTCTGCTAGTCATAGGGTTTTCAATGACTTATTGTTTTTTGGGAGAGGGTTGCCAGGTCCTTCTCCCAAGTCTTTAGCACCTGGTGTTCCCAGGCAATCTCCCATCCAAGTACTAACCAGGCCCAACCCTGCTTAGCTTCTGAGATCTGACCAGATCAGATGCCACAATGCTATGGCTGCAGGCTTCTCTTTCTGAGTCTAGGTTATTTTGCTTAAAATTATAATCTCCAGTTCTATCTATTTTGCTGCAAATGGCATAATTTAATTCTTCTTTGCTGCTCAGTAATAGTATATGTGTATATATACCATAATTTTTCAGTCCATTTCTCTGTTGATGGACATCTTGGTTGATTCTATACCATTGTGATTGTGAAGAGTGCTGCATATAGCTACGGAAGTGCAGGTGTCTCTGTGGTATAATGACTTATCTTCCTTTGGGTATATTTGCAGAAATGATATAGCTGGGTCATATGGCAGTTCTATTTTTAGTTTTCTAAGGCACTTCCATATTGATTTCCAAAGCGGCTGAACTAATTTACAGTCCCACCAGGAGTATAAAAGTATTCCTTTTTCTCTGCATCCTCACTAGCATTTGTTATTATTTGTTTTGTTAATCTTGGCCATTCTTACTGCAGTGAGATGGATTCTCAGTGTTGTTTTGATTTGTATTTCCCTAATGGCAAGGGATATTGAACATTTTTTCATCTGTTTATTGGCCATTAGTATTTCTTCTTTCGAGAACTGTCTGTTCATCTCTATTGCCCACTTATTTATTGTGTAATTTGTTATTTTGGTGTTTGGTTTCTGAAGTTCTTATACTCTAGAAATAAGTCCTTTGTTAGATGTGTAGGATGCAAAGATTTTTTCCCAATCTGTGGACTCTCCTTTTACTCTGTTGTTTCTTTTGCTGTACAGAAGCTTTTTAGTTTTATGTAATCCATTTGTAGATTCTTGTTTCCTGGAAAATTGGAGTCTTGTTAAGGAAATGCTTGCCAATGCCTATGTGTTGGAGCTTGTTCTCTATCTTTCCTTCTAGTAGTTTAAGGTTTCTGGTTTTATGTTGAGTTCTCTGATCCATTTTGAGTTGACTCACCTGTAGATTGAGAAATATACATCTATTTTCATTCTTCTGCATATGTTGTTTGTTGTTAGGTGCCGTTGAGCCAGGTCTGACTCATAGAGACCCTATCCACAGCAGAATGAAACACTCTCCAATGTTGTACCATGCCTGGCACTATGTCAGTGTTTCTCTGCTATTCATAGGGTTTTCAATGTCTGGTTGTTTCAGTATTGCTTCAGGAATAGATTGCCATCTTCTTCTCCCATTTTCGTGGTGCTGGGGATTAAACTCAGGGCCTCAGAGAATGTAGAGCAACACTCGACCAACTGAGCTAAACCCCATCCCCCTTCTGCATATGAATATCCAATTTTCCCAGCACCATTTGTTGAAGAGGCTATTTTTTCTCCAATAAATATTCTTAGCCCCTTTGTCAAAGATCAGGTGGCTGTTGTTGTGTGGGTGTATCTGGGTCTTCAATTCTGTTGCATTGATCTTCATGCCTATTTTTGTGCCAGTAGCAAGCTATTTTTGCCACTATGGCCCTGTAGTATAGTTTGAAGTCAGGTATTGTGATACCTCCTGCAATGGTTTTGCTGCCTAGGATTGTTTTGGCTATATAGGGTCTTTTGTGCTTCCATACAAACTTTAGGATTATTTCTTTTCTATTTTATGGGTAAGAAAATGGAGGTTCATGGGGTTAGGTAATTTGTCCAAGGTCACATAGTTGGTAAGTGGCTAAAGGTAGGAGAGGAGCTCAAAGTTTGTGTTCATTGCACCATGCAACCCTTTCTTTGGGCAGAATCGGCTGTCTGCAAGAAGATGCATTCTCACTTGATTTAGTTATCCAAGGAGTGCAGTGAGGTATTGATTTTATCAGCAATAATGATGTTAATCTGATCTCTCTCTGTTTGTCTCCTGGTCTGTCTCTTAGCTGGTGCCACAGGCGAGTTTTATGAAGATGATCATAAAATTTATTAATTGCTTTGAACTTCCTGAAAACAAGACACAAAGTAAATTCCTGGCTGACTATAACTTTGACCCTAGTACAAACCATTAATTTGCTTGAAGCCCAGTGATCAGCTGGTTTCTTTCATTCTGTTCTGCTAGGTGGCTTGTTTTTGCTCAAAAAGCCATGAGGTAGGGTTAGTGATACAGCTTAGTGGTAGAGTGCTTGCTTAGCATGCACAAGGACCTGGGTTTGAACCACCACAAAAACAAACAAACAGAAATAGGAAGTACTTTTTCATTCCCAATAGAAGGTCCTAACTGGTTGCAAAAAACAGAACCTAAGACTCTCCCCTACCTTTGGTTTAGTCCATCAACAAATTCTCTACTTGTAGACCACTTATATCTTTTCAGTTAGTGTCATCCTATAATTCAAGACCTCATCTTATCTTGCCTGGAGGAAGACTAACAGATCCTGGTTCTCTTGGGAGTTTGCATGTTTTAGTACTATAAGTTCTGCCGTCAGAGAACTCCTCAGTTGTAATCCCACCAGGATGAATGGTCACCCCATTGCCTGGTCTCTCATAATAATTTCCTAATATGTTTTCCAGTCACTGGATTTGCTTGATTTTAATTTATTTTGTACCTCATAGCCTATAGTGTGATCTTTAAAATCATAGACTTTCAATCTATGATGTTAATGTGCTATGTGTCATTCCCTATACTTAATATCCTCCTTTGGAAGAAATTCTAACTTTTTACCATGGCTAACAAGATACTCCATGCTTTGGTCCTTTGTTATATCTTCAGTCTCTACTCATTTCATGTCCTCCTTCAGATATCATCCATGCCAGGCTCTTCCCTGCCTCAGGACCTTTGCCCTTACTGTTCTCTTTGCCTGGAATGTCCTTTTACCATTCCTTTTTATGTTGACCTTTATAATCATATAGATGTGCGATTCCTTGATTAATGTCTACCTCTGAGAATTGAAGCTTCTTGACTCCTTGTTCCTCACTTAATCCCTATTGCATAACACTGTGGCCAATACCTAATAAAAACCCAGAAAATATTTACAGAATGAATCAGTGGCTGAGTAAAATAATTGATTAATGAATATGGGTTTGCTAATGGACTTTCTGGGCTGGGATTTAGCTCAGCTGGTAGAGTACTGTGCTGCAGTCTCTGAGGTCCTGAGTTCAATTCCCAGAACCACAAAAATGGGAGAAGGACTTGGAAATCCACTCCCAAGGCAATCCTGAAACAGTCAGCCATTGAAAACCCTATGAGGGTCGCTATGAGTTGGATACCAACTCGACGGCACCTAACAACAACAACAACAATGAACTTTCTAGTAGGATTTACTACTAAGAGTCCATGATCTGAAAGACAAGGTTGCTAGGATAGAATGAGCAAGTCTTATGGGGCTGAACGGAAGGCAGAGGCCAGAATCTGAAGAGTGCCATAGGTCAGCCCAAGTAATTGGGACATTGTCCAGAGGATAATGGAGAGCCTCAGAGATTTTGATCCAGTAAGTGGCATAGTCCTATCAACAGTTTGGAAAACTGAAGTTAGAGAGTTACGTAGGGCCCCATTTGGCAAAAAGAATCTTCAACCTTGTGCAAATGCAGGAATTAGGGTGTGTGTTTGCAATGGGTCTTGTAGAGCCAACAGAGAATTGCTGCTTTCTTAGCTAATTTTTTGAGAACAATCAGCCAATTATGATCAAAGGCCTCTGCAGTGCCTGCCCATAACTAACTGTGTTTTTAAAATGTGTTTAATCACACGGTAGAGATTATGTAAGGGGCCTAATTGATATCAAGATTGGTTTCCTATGGGAGCAAGTTAGTGGTGTCATTTGTCCAGCATAGAATTTTATAGTCTATTGCACTAGGTTCACATTCAGGGAAGATAATTGTGCCCACTCTGACCACCTTGTAGCCAGACTGCTTGATATCAAATGAGATTGGAAAAGCAGCTGCAGGAGGTGAGTGGGTGTTAACTACTGTAAATATGAAAGAGATGGAATGCTGCAATAGAATAGCACTGGATTAGAGAGGAAACCAGGGTCAGGGCACCAAAGTTAGGATCAAATAGCTCAGAATTCTCAGAAATGAATTAAAATCGTAGAATAGCTATGCAATCTTAAACAGGTGACATGAATTCTCTGAAACATGCTTTCCTTATCTGTAAATTGAACAGGATGTTCTATGATCTCCTGGTTGCACATTATCCTTTCCCTTCTTTTTGCTGTCTTTTTTAATGTGTAGAGTAAGTTACCACTCTTTTCTCTTTTGATCACATGTGTTGTATGGTTCTGTCACTCTCTGCAATTAACTAGGAGCTCCCTAAATTCAGAGACTATTTTTTTTCTCATTTGAATTCCTCCATAGGACTTAGTATAATATCTTTAACACATTAGGTATCTAATAAATATCTTCTGAATCCAATTCAGGGCTCAGTCCATTTGTAAAAGTCTATAATTGTATGATTTCTAATAAAATGATAATTATTAGGCTTATCAAATGGTGTTTTCTATGATCTAAAAAGTTCTTAAACTCCAAAATCAACAGCTAGCATGGTTTCTGTGGGGCATGTGCCTCCCAGTCCAGCTTGGAGGTTCAGAAGGGCAGCGCCGCCATGCACACAGATACTAAACACAATTCACTCGGGACCCTCGGGTGAGGGGCTTGGACTCCTGCGGCCCTCGGGACCCCAGAGGAGACGGAAGAAAGGAAAAGCCTCAGGCACTTTTGCCTTCCAGGGACAAACACCTGTGTTGTTCATCTTGGTGGCCACGAGGAGATAGCTATTGCTTTGTCAGTGATCAGATGGAGAGTAGGTTCTTTCCTTATTGATGATTGTGATGGAAGAGCATTCTTTCCTCACCAAAGATCAGGGGAGAAGAGCGAGAGAGCTGTTTCCTCATTGGTGGTCTGGGCAGGAATGGGTGAGAAGGCAAAAAAGGGGCAAAGAGGCGGTAAAAGGGTGAAAAAAAGGGAAAAAGGCAAAAAGGGGTCGAGCTGCCACAGTGCAGCTCCTTATATAGCTCGCCCACAGAATGGCCTGAGCCAATCAGATTTCAGTCCAATTGTACAATCAGGAAGGGTTTTGTACAAATGTGCAACCAAGTTACTTTCATTTTCCCTTGTTGTTGTTTGTTGTTGTTAGGTGCCGTTGAGTCAAGTCTGACTCATAGCGACCCTCATAGGGTTTTCAGTGGCTGACTCTTTTGGGATTGCCTTGGGAGTGGGTTGCCATGTCCTTCTCCCATTTTGCAGTGCTCGGAATCGAACTCGGGACCTCAGAGACTGCAGAACAGTGCTCTATCAACCAAGCTAAATCCCAGCCCGGTCATTTTCCCTAGATTTCTAATTTACAAACCAGATATTCAAAACCCGTTTTTCCAGTTTGGGGTTTTTTGTCAATTTCCTCCCAATTTTTCCCTACAGTTTCCTACAACTAAGGGTTTTCTTCAAGGATATCTATGGATTGGGTCTCCCCTTTACTCTCAGCAAGGCTGGACTAAGAGCTCCACCCTCTGGGACTCCATAGCATAATTTGCATACATTTATCATCACACTAATAACATTATATCGAATTTACATCGACATGCCTGTCTGTCTTGCTAGGTTATAGCCTCAGTGGGATGCAGGGCTTGGCATATTGTGAACATCAGTGTAAATAATCCTGGGGACTCTACTTTACCTGCTACTTGTGATTAGCTTAGTGATGTACAAATCTGTGGCATAATTTATTGTAGCGATCAAAGTTCCTCCCTTGATTGTGCAGTACACTCAAGGTGGGAGGCCATCCTTCTTTCCCATCTCTCTGCTAGGTGTCTCCTTTTGCTTGTCCCAATAGCATTTTAAAATCCACATAGCTATCCTTACACTGATCCTCTCCTTTCCCCTATGAAACCTATTTTCCACTTTGTTAAAGACATTGCCTCTGACATACCTTTTTCTACATTTGCCTTTGAAACAGCCCACTGCATCCTGGTGTTCTCCCAGACATTTTGAATCTATTCCTACAATGTCTTTCATTTGTCTTAGTTTTTTTCTCTTCCCTCCATTCCAGTCCAGGCATGCTATTTATTTCTAACACTTTACCATGGAAATTTTCATATGTGTATAAACAGAATAATATAATGAACATCCATACACTTATCACTCAGCTTCTGCAGTTACCAATATGATGGCATTCTCCATCCCCTGCTTCATTATTATTAATAATTTTCTAAGTAAAGACACAGCAAAAATATTTGTGCAAATTTAACAAAAAGTCATCCATTTAATCTATGCTTCTATCATGATCTAAAACATTTGGATCTTTAAGTCTGTTTGTGTTTCTGCCCCATCAATCTCTTCAATTTCTCAGGGATATTCCCTTCTTATTTCTCCTCTTAGATTAGTTTGACTGTTCCAGAAGTTCACAGAAATGGAAACTTCTAGTATGTGTACTTTGGTTCCCAACACATTCACTCAGCATTTTGTATGTGAAACTCTTCCCTATTGCTTCATGCATCAATAGTTCATTTTCTAACATTGCTGAGTAGTATTCCATTGTACTAATAAACCATAATTTGTGATGGGCATTTATTTGGGTTGTTTCTGTTTTGACTATTGTGAGTAAAACTACCAGGAACATTTATGTGGAGGCCTTTTATGGACCTATGGTTTTAATTTCTATTTGATAAATCTTGCTGTACAATTGCTATGCCACTACATTAGTTTTTGTCTGCATAGCTGCATAATATCCTAGCTCTCCTTTCTTTTTCTTCCACCTGGTATCAGCCTCCAAATATGAGCACCCACCATGATCCTTTTCCCAAAGCAGAACTTTTCCCATGTCAAAAATCTATGTAAGAGGCTCCAGGGATCCCCCATTATCTGTGTAGTGATGTCAAGCTTGTCTGGTCTGGGATTCCTGACACCCCCCATTCCCCAACTCAATGTCAACTTTCATGCCACATGTTGATTTCTTGCCTCTCTTTGGGAGCTGACCACTTAGTCTCCCTGACCCTAGGGTCTCAGCAGAATCCTTGAGAATCATTGACTCTTTGAGAGTCATATTTGACTCTGTAACTTGCAGCAGTTCCTGGCTCACAGTGGGACTCAAAATGTGAGTGGAAATGTTAGTCAATGCTGTGTGGTGTGTAGCTCATCTCTCTGAATACAGATGCCAGAAATGCCTGTAAAGTCCATGCTGCCCTCACCTCACCGCAGCTTCCTAGAAGGGAGATTAAACCAGGTGAGATCTCTCTGGATGCTAAGATTATGCCATTCTGTGAATTTTACCAAGGTCACTGAACCCAGAAATCCTATGGCTAGGCCACTGACAACCAGTGATAGGAATCTGAGTGTCATGATAGAATGAGCAAGAGAATAAGAGTCAGTTGTCCCAAATTTTAGTCTTACTTCTACCATTATTGTGTATCTTTGAGTAGATATATCCCCTGGGCCTCCACTCCCGCTTTGGGGACCCTCGGAATGCAGATGAGGGGTGACTTGATCGCTAAAGTCAAATCTAAAGTCACTCCATGAGATTGAACTTTGCAAAATGTTAAATTAGGTCTACCGTTTCTTTTTTGTTGTTGGTGGTAAGATCTTCACTTTTTTTTTTCTTCTCTGTGCATTCAGTCCTGCCTAAGTGCAACCCAAACATTATTCCTTTTCTCCAAGCCATTGATGCCAGCAGCCAAAGCACAGTTGGAACAGTGAGTATCTGCCAGAGGGACCTCACTGCATGGTGATCAGAAGTGGTCTTCAGCAACATGTTTGCCTAAGCAGATATACCTAATTGAGATTACATCATTGGATTTTCTACAAGTTGTAGAATATACATATAGCACACAATGATTAGAATATTGGCAAAAGTCAGGCTATATTTTTCTATAAAGCAAATACAATCTCCATCCCCATCTCAAAGACATCTGATTTTTCTTTACCTCTATTTGTTCATCTGTAAAATGTAAATGACAAGACATCTATCTCACAGGGTTTTCTGAAAAAGAATAAATAAAATAACAGATATAGAATGTTTAGAGTAATGTGTTACACACTAGAAAAGCTCAATAAGTATTGGATAATGTCATCACTATTATTGATGTTTTTGAATTATGGTACTGGGGGCAAATATAGAATATACCAGGGACTGCCAAAAGAACCAACAGATCTCTCCTAGAAAGGCAAACAGGCTGCTCCTTGGAAGCCAGGATGGCTAAATTGCGTCTTACATATTTTGGACATGCTGTCAGAATGGACCAATCCCTGGAGAAGTACATCATGTTTGGGAGCATGGCAGGTCAACGTAAAAAGTAAAACCCTCAACTACATGGATTGACACAGTGTCTGCAAGAATGAACTTAAACATAAATAAGATAGTGTGCCTGGCACAGAACCAAGATGTGATTTGTTCTTCTGTACATAGGGTTGCAATGTGTTGGACCTGATTCAGTGGCACCTAACAACAACAACAACCACCTCCTAGGGGGCTCAGAGAATCTGGAGGGATGTGAATCCCTCACAATATTCTTCAAGGTTTTGAGGTGCTTGCCACTTTCACCAAATGATTTCATTTCCTCCTCCTTAAAAATGTCTTCAAAATGAAAGTGGTATCTCTGTGTGTAGCCTTTGTTCTCTGTTTTCTTGGAAATGGATTTTTTCAACTAGAAAGACCATCTCTTTCAGTCTCCCACTCCATAGGTCCTGCCCATGGATGTCTTCTGTGGGTGACGGCCGAAGTGGGCAGTGGGCTTCTTTTACCATCTTGGGAAGAAGGGAGTGAACTGGCAAACTCTTGGGAAGACAGAAGTTTTATCCTCATGTAAGTGCCCTTCATGATACATGAAGAAGAACAAAGAGGAAAAGAAAATGGACACAAACAAAAGCAGGAATTGTTTGAGAAATGGACCCTTCTTCAGAAGGCTTCAAAGCCACCTTTTCACAAAGCCTGGCAGGGATACAGTATCGAGCCTGGATGAAAGCCAAGCATGGCCTTCACCTTAATTTATTATTTCCAAACTGTTTGTTGTCTTTATTTGCCAAGACTTATTAATTGAACTTTTGTTGGTCTGGCTGCCCCTCCAGAGAATCAGAGCCATTGTTATCTGCTTTCTGAGTTTTTTTTTGTGGGACATGCCAAAAAGTATCCCAAGTTGTAGCTGAATTCTCTTCCTGGTTCAGATTGCTCTTTCTTCCAAGCATGTCTTTCTTTAAATGTTTTGTTTTATTCTATTTTTCATTTCCTACCATGAGTAGGCATTTGGGCTGAAACAGAAAAAAGCTCACTTACCCAGGAGGATGATTCCTGTTGAATGGTCAGAAAGGTCTCCCTTCCTTGACCTTCCCATTATACCTCAGTGAGAGGTGCCCACTCGCAGCTTTTGCTGTGTAAAGCAAAGAAGCTCAGACCAATGATTCTCAAAATGTCATCCTAGGAGCAGCATCAATATTGCCTGGAAATTTGTTAGAAATGAAAATTATTGGACCATTCTCCAGAGCTACAAAAACAGCAACTTGTGTTTTAACAAGCTTCCTTAGTGGTTCTGGTGTACACTAATGTTCAAAACTAGTGCTATCTGCCAGGTTCCTCAATCCTGGCACGCTTGACATCTTGGGTTGGGTGATCCTTTGTGGTGTGGTGGTCCCATACACTGTGGGATATTCAGCAGCATCTCTGAACCCTACCCACTAGATGCTAGGAGGTTCCCTCCTAAATCCAAATGTGACAACCCAAATATCTCCATTCCTTGCCAAATGTCCTAGGGTGAAGGAGGTAAATAAAGTCAGTTTGGGTTGAAACAATGGATGAATTTCTTGTTCCTCTGAACTCTGGGCTTTTGTTCTGTCTGTGCCATATTGACAAACAACTGCTAGACTGAGTGGCTGTTTAGCACACAATAACAATGAGCACAAGAAGATGTAACCACCAGGTAACTTCCTACAAACAGATGGGGTTTTACAATCATGATGAATCTTTCCTTTGAATCCAGCCTCAGGCAAGTACACATATTGCTTTGATTTTAAGAGTTCCTAATTTTGTCCAAATTACTTGATATATCTAAGACAAAATAAGCAAACAAAAACTTCAGAAAGTTTGCCCTCCTTTCATCATTTTCTTTGTTTGCTACCCCCAGGGGAGAAGAGAAAGAGGAGTCAGTTTGCAGGCTCAGGTGATATATCCACAGCACAGGGTGATATGAACACTATACCTGCTAAGCTTTCATCTCACCAGAAACATGGGAAGTTTCCTTGTGCATTTAAGGGCAAACATTTCCTAATAGTCATTTTAGAGTGCTTCTACTATTGGATTCTTAGTGTTGTTGCATTTGCATTTGGAGGGCCCCCAAAGGAGGACGTTTGCTGTTAGGCTTCATTCCCCACACTGTCATTTTGACAGTCCTCTCATTTCAGGAACCTGGACTAAGCAAAAATGAACTCAGATGGACTCAGCCAAATCTAAGCTCAATTGCTCATATCATCACCAAGTAAAAATGACAATTCATTTGCTCATTTGGTTGGCATGTATTGAGAACTTTCAATGTACCAGTACCATGCTAGATGCTCAGGGTGTGAGAGAGAAACACACAGCCTGTACCCTAGGTATCCTATTGTCAGACAAAGGTAGAAGCTATTTCGAACAGAATGCAGAGCCCTGGATGTAAGAGGGAACCACTTGCATCATGGAAATATGCTTCACAATTTAACCTCAGTTCACATAGTAGGGACTTAATAGATATTTGTTGAATGAATCTTAAAAGGGAACCATTTATGCACAGACTATGAAGGGTAAAAAAGACCTAGTCAAAGTACTACTTCAATTTTTAAAAAAGCAAGAGTTTGGCATATAGAGAAAAGTGGAAATGTTATTTCAGACACAGAAAGTAGCAGGTGCAAGGAAAGTGAGATGGGAATATAGGAGGGAAGACCTCCCAAAAACCTGGAAGTGACATGAAAATAATGATCATCTGTTTCTTTGATATGAGAGAGATTGTTCACTCAGAATTTGTTCCTGGGGTCAACTAGTCAACCAAAGCTTTTCTATCTGGAAGTTTTGAAAAGGTCGTGTTACAATTTGTGGAAGAAATATCCCAAGTTGTGGTAAACTGGTGACTGGTCACTCCACTATGACAATGCACCTGCCCACACCTTGTTGAGTGTTCAGCAACTTTTAACTAATAATGGCATGACCCTTATCCACTCTATATCACCCACGGCAAATTTTTTTGTTTCCTCTGAATGAAAAAAATTTTGCCAGTGTGGAGGATGTGAAACAAAAAATAGCAGAACTAAAAGGCATCAAAATCAATGAATTTGAAACCTGTTTTGAAAAAAAAAATCTCAATCAGTGTACTTGATCAAAGAATACTTCGACGGCAACTAAAGTTCAAACATGTAAAATAAATACATAATTATTTTGTACATAAATTCCAGGTTATTTGGGAGGGGGAAGTCCCCTCTCATATATGATCACTTTGGGTGAATTTTAAGAAAATCTGAATAAATTATATGAAGAAGTATTTTCCTGATTGTGCTGTATAACAAATTATTTCCAAAACATAGTAGTAAAATAACCATTTTGTTTGATTGTAAGTTCACGGGTAAGGAATGTGGAAGGCTTTGGCTGGTTGGATCATCTCTCATTAACTTGGCATCAGTTGATGTGACGGAGGCTGAAGGTCCACTTCCAAGATGGCTTCTTAATGGTTGTCTCCACATGGTGTCTCATTATCCAGAGCTCCTCCACGTGACTTGAATTTTTTATAACATGGTAGTTTCAGGGTTGTTTGGCTTCATAGGGCAGTCAGTTTTCCCCAGAGTGAATATTCCAAGCGTGTATATTCTAAAGGGTCCAGGTTGTTGTTAGGTGCCATAGAGTCGGTGTCTGACTCATAGTGACCCTACATACAAAAGGTAAAACACTATTGCCAATGTTTCTCTGCTATTCATAGGGTTTTCAGTGGCTGATTGTTTTGGGGGAGTGGGTTGCCGGGTCCTTCTCCCAAGCTTACAGCACCTGGTGTTTCCAGGTGGTCTCCCATCCAAGTACTAATCAGGTCCAACCCTTCTTAGCTTCCAAGATCTGGTGGGATCAGATGCCACAGTACCATGGCTATAGGCACAGGTCCAGGTAGAAGCCACAAAGATATTTTTGGAAATTTTGTAACATACTTCTGCTGCATCCTAATGAGCAATCATTAAATCACCACAGAGGGCTTAGGTTTAAGGAGAGGGGAGAAATAGCCCCTTCCCTTAAAGGAGGAATGTTTGCTTACAGGAGAGAAGGAGATTGATGGCAGCCATCTTGGAGAAAAGCTTCTTCAAGTGGGTTGACAGAAGTTAGGAATAGAGAAAGAAGCCCCCAAAACTTGGAGCAGAATGCTCAGGAGTAAGCAAAGTACCCTGAATTCTGTGAAAAGCCATGGAAAGTTTTAGCCACAGAGGTGGTCTTTCACTTTAGAGTTATCCATCTCCGAAGGCTATGGAGAATGGGGTGAAGTGGGACACTGCTGGAGGCAGGGATGCTACCCATGAGGCCACCTCAATGGCCTGAAAGAGCAAGAGTGACTGGAGGGGCTGAAGGCTGGGTGATAAGGGAAGGGAGTGTCATAAAGAAAGAACTTGAGGAAAATTCAAGGTCCCTGAGGGCTTCAGACACCACTCTCCACACAATTTTCCTTTCAAAACAGAGAAGAAAGGCGTCACTTTCTCTTTGGCGAACTGAATGGGGGGTAAATGGCAGCTGGCAACTAAGCTTGCCCTTGGAGGCCTAATGGCCACACTTCTGTGGTTTTATTAGGCGCTACTACTGAGGAAAACAAACAAGATTGGTGTGAAGACCATTAGAAAGGGCCCCGGAACAAAGACTCCAGTTGGCAGCTGTTGCTCAGAGCTGAGTGAAAGAAACACAAGAGTTTGTTGAGCAAACACAAAAGGAGCCTAATTGATGCAATTAAGGTGAAATTAAATAAAGGAATGTTTTAGCCCAAAGTTCATGGAAAACTTCACAGGGGTGCCACTGGAATAGTCCTGTGGTGCTTTTAACTGAAGGGAAGCACAGGATGTGGGAAATTGGCCTATTTGACCCTTCAGAGTAAATCATATCCTCTGTCTAATGTGGGGGACACGTGTGCAGTTGTTTGGCCCTGGCTGCCCAGCCTTGGGTGGGGAGTAGGCTGGGGTTGGGTATCCGGCGGGGAGTTGGGTATGATGGGGAACAGAAGTAGGAACCAGGGGAACAATGCCAACAAGATCACAGTCTTTTGTTGTCACACCATCTCATTTTATTTACTTCGTAGCACTGCTGATATCATCTTGTTCATTATAGGCTAACTGGTTTACTGTCTATCCCACTCCAACACACATACACACTATGGAACTCTGGGTCCCCTTGGAGCAAAGCTCCAAATATTGAAACCCAGAAGCAGACATCTGAACCTTACACGTGTTTCCAAGCACTGTTGGGACACTCCAGAACTAGCTTGTGGAAAACCAATTCCCTGAAACCAACCTAATAAAGTACATTTATTTAACAAAGTTGCATTGTACTTACTATATGCCAGTACTTGTCCTAACACTTTACAGATATTAACTCACCTGGTCCTCATAAGGACCTCTGAGGTAGTCATCCTCTCATGAACATTTTGTAGATGAGGAACATGGATAGACAGGCCAGGAGTTTGTCCAAGGTACTAAATGGAAGTGGGGGGCAGGATTCGAACATAGGTATCTGGATTCCAGACGCCACTCATTGTACCCCTAGAGAAGACCCCTTGAATTGTAGTCAAAGGGTGGTGCATGGAGGGAGATGAGAGAATCCAAAGGGAGCAGTGTAGCAAGTAGCCTTTGCATCCCAAGTCAGGTTGACAGGCATCTTTACTCTCATCAGCACTGGTTGTTAAGTGCAAAGCTCACTCCTGCCCTATGGATGGAGAAGAGGAGACCAGTAGAAATGTTGAAAGCACAGATCAATCAATTGACATATGGACAATGACTAGAGTGTGGGCTTTTCAGGGGGAGAGTTGAACACATTGTGAGAAGGACCCAGTCTTATACAAGCAAATCTGTTATTATTGTTATTGTTGTTGCTGTTGTTTTTAGGTGCCATGCAAATGTATACAGATTTAAAAATTGCTGGGCACAGTGGGAGGCAGAAGCAGGAGGATCGCAAGTTCAAGGGCAGAGGCAGCTTGTGTAACTTAGCAAGATCCTGTCCCAAGATAAAGAATAAGAAATGGACTAGGGGTACAGCCTGGTGGTAGAGCATTTGCAAAGTATGTGCAAGCCCCTGGGTTCAGTTCCCAGTACCACTAAATAAATAAATAAATGCATATATGTGTAATATGTAGATGATCAGAGGAAAATTAGAAGCTTTAAAGAAATAGGGGAAAATATAGGGTAAAAGAAAAAATTAAAATTATAGCACTAAAAACAACTTTAGAAGTAATTCTAGTTTAATTTCCTCATTTCACAACTGATGAAAATAAGGCATAAATCAATAACTGTTAAATTTAATATTCATTTAAAAAGACCAAGGGACTTATTAGAAATGCAGATCCTGATATTGTTCCTAAACCTTCACTAAAGATTGTGAATCAGCCGGGCCTGTAAACCCAGTGTCTCAGGAGGCGGAGGCAGGAGGATCGCAAGTTTGAGACCAGAGGCAGTCTGCGTAACTTAGTGAGACCCTGTCTCAAAAAGTAAAAAAAAAAAAATGGGCTCGGTGTGCAGCTCGGTGGTCCAGCTCTTGCAGAGCATGCAGGCTCGGGCCCTGGGTTCAATCCCCAGTACCGCAAAAAAAAAAAAAAAAAAAAAAGATTGTGAATCAGTAAATATCTGATTTGTGAGTTCTAGAGTGAGGCTCAGGTATCTTTTATTGAGAGATTTAAAGGCAGGAGTGTGTTTCCAGGTGATTCTGATCCAGGTGGTTCATGGGCCACTCTTTGAAATACACCAACCTGGAGAAGGACTATGGTTTCCTGCAGCTAAGGACCCACATTAGTACTATAGATTATTTTAAAAATCCCTTTTACATATCTGAGGTGACTTTTGTAGTTTAGGAACATAACCTACATTATGTATAACACTGTGTATTATACATGTTATACATGATTTGATCAGTGTAATATCCTCCTGTTAATATTTAAAAGTAAGCTCAGTTCACAAGTTACTGAACTTCAAAGAAATTGGCATCCCTTTGTTTTAGCAGCAAAAATCGGAGGCAGATGTCATGAACACACGTCAAAGACAAAATAATACTCCCAAACTCAAGTAGACTTGTTTTGCTCCATTAAAAACTCCATTGAAAACACTTTCATTCTTTAATCCTATGGAGGTAGAATTTATACACCATTTCATGTGGGGAGAGTAGAGGGTCAGTGAGGAAAAGGTAGACCCTCAGCCAGATGGATTGACACAGTGGCTGCAACAATGGAGTTAAACATAAAAAAAGACCGTGTGCATGGCACAATGGCCAGAGTTGTGGAGTACTTTGTTCTCTTGTTTGTTCATAGGGTTGCTATGAATAAGACCCAACTCAATGGAACCTAACAACAACAACCTCAACAAAATTCATTTATTGGAGCTGGGCATGGTGGCACATACCTGTAATTCCACCAGTTGGTAGGCTGAGGCAGGAAGATCACAATTTCAAAGCCACCCTGGGCTATATACGGAGTCAGTGTCTCAAAAAAAAATTCACTTGCTGGAAGTGGACATTTTGATGAGTTGTGGTAAATTTATACAATTATGCAAAACAATCCAATTTAAAATGTTTCAGCCCCTCAGAAGTTCTCTTGTACTCCTTTGTGTACTCTTGTACTCATTGTTGATCTCTATTCTCACTGCCAGCAGCAAACAATAGTTGATTGATGTTTCAGTCCCTATAACTTTTTCTTGCCTAGAAATTTAATATTAATGGTATCAGACAATATGTGGCCCTTGTATCTGGCTTTTTAATTTCTCATGATGTTTTTGAGGGGCATCCATGTTGCTGCATATATCAAACCTTTTTATTGGTAAGTAGTAGTCCATCTCATGGATAGACCACATTCCAATTATATATGTATAAGATGATGGGCAGTTTTTGCTATTATGAAAATGTTGCTCTAAACATGTATGTACATGTCTTTGTGTGGACACATAATTTTATTACTCTTGGATAGAGTCCTATGAGTGGAATTGCTGCCTTGTATGTTATGTTTATGCTTAATTTTTTGAGAAATCAAAAAGCTCTTTTACAAAATGATGACACCATTTCACATCATCACCAGTGATGCATGAGAATTCCAGTTGCTCCATTTCCTCATTCAGGATTGCTTGTCTTTTAAATTTTTTTGCCATTCTAGTCAATATATGTTGTAGTAGTTGTTAGATGCTGTTGAGTCATGTCCGACTCATAGCAACCCTCATAGGGTTTTCTTTTTTTTTTATTAGAAATTTTTAATGTACATCATAATGTGATTCATTTTGACATGCTTTTCGTTGTGACAATTTTCATATATGCAATTTGATAAGCATTATTCATATAGGTTACCCCTTACCCTCCTCTATGTTTCCCCCCTCCCCCCTTCCTATCTAATGGCAGATTGTTTTGGGATTGCCTTGGGAGTGGGTTGCCAGGTCCTTCTCCCATTTTTGCGGTGTTGAGAATCGTACTCAGGACCTCAGGGACTACAGAGCGGCGCTCTACCAACTGAGCTAAATCCCAGCCCATAAATCTTTGGTGAAGTGTCTTTTTCAATACCATTGGCCATTTTCAATTGGGTTGTTTGTCATCTTATTATTGGGTGTAAAAGTTCTTTGTATATTCCAGTTACATGTTCATTATAAGCCATGATTTGCTAAATTTTCTCCCAGTCTATGGCTTGTACTTTCACTTTCTTAGTGGTGCATTTTCAAATGCAAACATTTTAATTTTGATGATGTACAATTTGAGAAACACTGACAATAGTGTCAGGCATGGCACAGTGTTGGGGGAGTATTTCGTTCTGTTGTACATAGGGTTGCTATGAGTCAGACCTGACTCCACAGCACCTAACAACAATCAAACAATTTATAAGTATTTTTTCTTTTATAAATCATGGTTTTCAACATATCTAAGAATAATTTGCTTAACCCAATGTCTTAAAGGTATTTTTTTTCTCTACCTTTTGTCTATAAAAGCTAGGCTTTTAGGTCTTACATTTAAGCCTGTGATTCAATATGTAAAAATATGTTAAAAAAAATTTTTACTGACACATAATAATTGTACATACTTATGGGGCTCATTGTGGCATTTCAGTACATGGGTACAAAGTATAATGGTCAGATCAGAATAATTAGTATATCTCACCTCAGACATTTACCATTTATTTGTGTTGATAACATTCAAAATCTTTTGTACTAGTTATTTTTAAATATACAAGTAATTGTTATCAACTATAGTTACCCTACTGCTTTATAGAACATCAAAAGTTATTCTTCCCATCCACCTGGACCTCTGTATCCATTAGCCATTCTGCCTTCATCCTCCCTTTCCTTTCAAAGCTTTCCCAGCCTCTGGCAACCACTTATTCTGCTCTCTGCTTCTAGGAAATCAACTTTTACGGCTTCCACAAATGAATGAGGACATGCAGTATTTGTCTTTCTGTGCCTGACTTATTTCACTAAACATAGCGTCCTCTAGTTTCATCTATGTTGCTGCATATAATCCATTTCTGATTAATATTTTATGGGTAGAATGAGGTAGGGTCTACATTCATTTTATTGCGTAGGGTTGGCCAATATTATTGCCTAAGTTTTGGGAAAGATTGTGTTTGCTCCCATTGAAGTATCTCAAAACATATGTTACAAAATCTGTGAACCATAAGTATGTGGGTTTATTTCTGGACTTTTTGTCCCATTGATCTCTATGTTTATGCCCATACTATACACTATTTGGATAACTGTAGCTTTATTGAAAGTCTGAGGTTAAGTAGTATAAGCCCCGTAACTTAATCCTTCTTTTTCAAAATTGTTTTTCAAAATGGTTTTGACTGTTATATTCTTTGAATTTTAATATTAATTTTGGATCAGTTTGTCAAATTACACAAATAAGGCTACAAGGATTTTATAGAATTTGTGTTGACCTTACAAATCAATTTGAGGAGAATTATCATTTTAAATATACTGAGTCCTCTAAGCTATGAAGAGAGTTTGGCTTTCCATCTATTTAGACCTCTGTTTTCCCTAAATACTGTATAGTTTCAAATCTAATTCACACCCTTTTAACAATTATAGAGTGCTACAAAATCAGATGCAGATTAGAATTGCATAGCTCTCTAATACTGTTGAAAGGGTATGGATTAGATTCGAGAATATATGGTAATAGTTCATTGGCTTGAGTATCTTGCATTGTTTGTGTTAAATTATTCTTTAGTATTATATTGTTTTGAAGTTATTGTGAATTAAATTATTTTCTTAATCTTACTTTGGTATGATCAAATGCTAATATATAGAAATACAATTGATTTTGTATATTGATCTTGAATCCTGTGACCTTGCTCATTTTGATTACTAGTTCTTATAGTTGTTTCTGTTTCAGATTCCTTAGGATTTTCTATGTACCAAATCACTTATCTAGAAATAAAGGCCATTATGTGATTATATGATTTGTGCTCTTTTTTCTATTAACATAGTGTATTGGATCAATTGATTTTTAGATGTTAAATTGACTTTGCATTCTAGGATAGATGCCACATGGTCACGATGTGTACTTTAGATATGTTGTAGGTATAATTTGCTATTGTTTTGTTCACACCAGGATTATATTTACAGAAGACTTTGGCTTTCAGATTTTTCTTTCTGGATGATTTTTTTGACTTTAGTAACACAGTAATAAAGGTCTCACAAAATAAGTGGTAAATGTTTTTTGTTCTTCTATTTTCTGATATCTTATGCTGAATTGCTATTAACTCAATCTTAAATGTTTGATAGAATTCACCAGTGAAACTATCTCTCTAGTCTTTTTGTGGGGGAGTGATATTTTAATTATTAATCCAATTTATTATTTGATATTGACTAGTTACATTTGCTATTTCTTCTTGAGTCAATATTGATAATTTATATATTCTTAAGGATTTGTTGCTTTCTTCTACATTTTCCAATTTACAGCCATAAACTTCTTGGTAATATTCTTTATAATGTTTCAATTTCTGTGAGTTCTGTAGTGATTACAGTGTAGTAATTTTATACCTGACTTTAATAATTTGTGTTTTCTCTTTTTCCCCCTTAGTAAATCTAATTTATTAATTTTATTTATTTTTACAGAATCAGTATCAGGTGTGATCAATGTTTTCTATCATTTTCTATTTCATGGATTTCCACTCTGATCTTCTTTTCAATTTTTTAGTGTACAAATTAACAGGTTTCATTATGACATTTCCATGCATGCATATCATTGTACATTGCTCATGCTCACCCCAATTATCCTCTCAGGCCCCTTTCCCCCTCATATGATTCCCTTCCTCCCCATAAACAGTAGGTTCCCTTTCTGCTTGCATGTCTCGTGTGTGTGTTTGTGTATGTGTGTATTTAAATCTAGGTTCTGCCTATGAGAGAAAACCTATGATATTTGTCTTCCTTTCCCTCATTACCCTTTCTTATTGCCCCATCCCCCTCTTTTTAATCCCCTTTCTTCCCCCAGTAGTTCTCCTTCTACTTTCATGACATATAGATATATTAAAATCTAGCATACATACAAAAGCGACAACATGTGATTGTTATCTCTCTGGGTCTGGCTTATTTCACCTAAAATGATGATTTCTAGTTCCATCCATCTTACTGCAAATGGCATAATCCCATTCTTTCTTTACCCAGTCATCTGTTGATCGATATTTAGTTTGATCCCATAGCTTAGATATTGTGAATACTGCTGCAATAAACATGATGTTTAGGTATCTTTGTGGTATGTTGACTTAGATTTCCTCAGGAATATACCCAGTATCTACTCTGATCTTTGTTTTCTCCTCCATCTGCCTACTTTGGATTTTTATTTCTCCTTCTTTCTTTTGTTTCTTAGGATAGAAACTTAGATTATTGACATTCAAACTTTTTTCTTTAGAAAACAAGCTTTTAAACGTACAAAAGTCTCTCTAAGGACTGCTTTAACTGCCTGCCGTAAATTTTGATATGCTGTGCTTTCACTTTCTTTCAGTCCAAGATACTTTCTAATTTCCCTTATGATGTCATCACCATGTTCTTTTTCTTTCTCCTCCTCCTCCTTCTCCTCCTCCTCCTCCTCCTCCTCCTCTTCTTCTTCTTCTTCTTCTTCTTCTTCTTCTTCTTCTTCTTCTCCTCCTTCTTCTTCTTCCTCTTCTTCTTCTTCCCTTCTTGTTTTCTTTTCAGTGCTAGGAGGTTGAACCCAGGCCCTTGCACATGTAAGGTACCTGGTCTGCCAATGAGTTGCACTACCAGACCTTTTGTTGATGTTGTTGTTTGTTTTGTGACTAGTTCTTGCTAAATTGTACAAGGTGCCTCTGGCCTTGAACTCTTGATCCTCCTACCTCACCCTCCCAAAGTCACTAGGATTACAGATGTGCACCATGCATCTAATTTCTTCTCATACTCATGGGAAAATTTTAAATTTGTTAACATTCAAGTTCTTGGAGATTTTGAATATTTCTTTCTGTTTTGTTGATTCATTGTTTCATTCCATTTTGTAGTTAGAAAAACATATGTCTAATGATTTTTATTCTTTTACATTTATTGAGACTTTTTATGGATGGTTATAAGTTTTTCCCAGAGAAGGCTCTATGAAAGCTTATAAAGAATGTGTACTTTGCTGCTGTTGGGTGGAGTGTCCTATAAATAGATATATATTAGGTTTGACAATGGGTGAATAAAATGACAACTAAGACATAATTCTCACCCTTTGAATGGAAGTTTAATTCTTTTTAGAGCAGTAGTTTTCAACCCATGAAATTTTTATCCCTCAGCTGGCATGTGGCAATGTCTGGAGGTATCTTCAATTTTCAAAACCGGGAGCAAATGCTTCTGGCATCTGATGGGTTGATTCTGTTACATATTCTACAACACACAGGACACCCCCTACAACAAAGGCTTATCTATCCTAAAATGCCAATAGTGTCAAGGTTTAGCAACCCTGTTGTAGAAGATATAAAGGGCATTTGGTTATAATTCAAACCTTCAGATAGTAATTTTCATACTAGGACAATTACTGCACTGTGGCTAAAATTGATCAACATGTTCGTGAGTACCACACCTCTCAAATGTTTATTTGTCTGCCTTTCTCACTAGCCTGTGAACTTTATCAGCACTGGAACTCATCCAAATACTTATGTTGGCTAAAAACACAGGGACAGACTGGATTTCAATTTTATTTCTACACTAGATATGTGAAACTATAGTCTAGTTACTTGATCTTCTAAACCTCAAGTTTAGAAGTTCTATAATATAAAAAAATACACATGCCTCATGGAAGAATTGTGAAAATTAAATAAACTACTCAAGTGAGGCACTTGACAGAGTCCTGGCACATGTAGTCATTATTTTATTATAGCTATTGTTATATCTATTACCTAGCCCAGTGTCCTGCAAATTTGTGCAAATAAGTAAATGAGTAATTGAGTCAACTTCTCTCACTGTCTCTACTCCTATAGACTCCAGCTCTACAGAGTAACACTAAATGGGGTGAACCCTGGCTCTTCTTATCCATGATCCTTACTTTCCACAGAGGCCATCATTTATGCCCACAGGGAGTGGGTAGCAGCCCAAATAGGAAAAACAAGGGCAAAACAAGTAGAAGTGGACTTCAATTCCACCCTTGGGCCTCCTACTAGCCTGATATGAGACGGTCACATAGAAGGCATAAAGGTTCATGCCCCACAGATGAACTTTTCACCCAGCACCACCCTGGGCCATATTCTTCAGATGTGCCTCAGAGAAGCAACTCTTTCTTCTTAGTCGCAGAAGACTGCCAGGGCATTCTTCCACACATTCCTTGGTCTTGGGAGCTACTTTCACCCTGATATTCCCTCTGCTTGTTAAGCAACGCTTCTGATCAATATTGAAAGCCTTTGGACCTCTTTCTAAAGTACCTCATCTACTTCTGAGAAGTCTGGCAAAAATCACTTGTATGAAGCACTATGCAGATGTTTAAAGGGGTGAGAGAGGACAAAGCTTTGGCAGCCTGACATCTTACTATGTTTGCTTTTGAAGGAGGAGTGCACAGTGGAAGAAAGGACATCTCAAGCCTTAGTAAAGCCTCTTGGTATATAAAGCAGGGTTTGGATGGTGCCAGAGAACCATTAACCAACCAGAAAAAAACTGGAGTGAAAGATAAGTTTAGAAGAGGGCACGGTAGAAACCATTTAACACACAGCACATGACTCCATTTTTGCTGTTTCCTATTGTGCCCTGAAGTTGGCAAACACCTGAAGGAGTAAACAAAATCTAGAGCTTTCTTCCTTATCAAAATTTAGTTATAGGTCATTGATTTATGCCCTCAATCATCAGAAACAGATGATGCTGTTATGGCCTTTATGGAGTTTCTCCTTATATTTACTTAGGAACTTGCCTCTCTTGGTGACAGCTGACATCAAGGCCAAGTGAGAACAAAGTGATCTTGTCCCAGCAAAAAAAAAGGTATAAGCAGCACACAGCATTGGGGATAGAGCATTTGCTTTATTTTTAAGCAATTATGAAAAGGATGGCCCATTTTCTATTGCTTTAACATTAAGGACCAAAAGCAAATATTTCTTTTTTGTTGAAATCAAACATAATAATGAAAATTATAATAAATAACATTTTTAATAGTGAATGTGTGCTGGACACTTTTCTAAGTACTTTTCATATATGTACAAATTAATTTCATCCATTCATTTCACAAATATTTTGAGGTATTAGGGATAACAACTTAAATAACCAATAGAGAGAGACTCTCTAAAGAATAATGATATTACTTGGGAACAAGCAAGGGGCAAAGTAATGCAGAATATGCCTATGAAAGAAGCTAGGGATGTATTTGAGGGAGAGAGGGTAAAGGGAAATTTTTAAAGGCAGAATGAGGAGGATTGCTTAAGTTAGTCTGAAATTATAATCCTTGGCCCCAACAGTGTTCAAGGATTAGCAAAAAGGGTGACACCAGCCATCAGCTGATCAGACAATTATTGGATAGATGTCTATGCTCGTTAATTTTGATTGTCACATTGATTGGATTAAGAAACGTGTAGAAGACTAATGGAACATACATACCTCTTGGTCTGTCATGAAGGCATTTCCAGAGGCGATTAGATCACCACAGCTATGACCTAATCAACAGATTAAACCCTTGATGGATTCATACTGTGATGATATTATTGGTTAAAAGTAGGAGATGGGACCTCATTGGAAGAAGTAGGTCACTGAGGGAGTGTCCTTAGGGGTATATCTACCCCCGACCCTTTCCTGTACTCCCCATCTCTCTTCTTCCTGTCACCATGAGATGAGAACCTTTTCTGTCACATGTTCCTGCTACCATGATGTTCTACTCAAGTTCATAGGGACATGCAACCACAGATTGAACTCTATGAAATGATGAGCAAAAACAAATCCTTTCTCCCTTATGTTGTTTCTATCATGTATTTGGTCACAGCTACAAGAAAAGTAACTAACACAATATCTTTTTAGTAGTCTTTTCTGTGTAAGATTGCAATAGGCTTTATGCAAGGTAGTGGTTCTGGCATGAACTTTTCTGATAGTTCTTGTTTTCAGGCTTACATGCATTATATCTCTTCCTTCATGACCTTCTGGCATTAGTTATTATTATTTTTTGCTAGGACTTGACACAACTGATTGTGACAACTTTCACAGGAGCTAGGCACTGTTCTAAATTTCAGGGATATCACAATGAACAAATCCTTCAGAGATCCTTTGTGGACTTTCACCCCCTTACATTTCCTTGGGGGGGTCAGTAAACAAATTAGATCAAATGTTAGAAGGCCAAAGGCTATTAAGAAAAATAAAGATAGATGGAGGGGTAGAGAGAGCTGGGTGTGAGAGGTGCTACAAAGTTCAATCAAACATGCAGTGAACACTTCCCTGAGAAGCTGCCATCTGAACAAAGACTTGATGGAATTCTCATAAGGAATAAGACCAAACCCAAATAAACTTGCTGTTATTCTTTATACTGAACCTTAGGACAATACCCTAAACCCTTAGTAAATCTGTATGAACCTCTACATTTTGAAAAATGATTGAGCCACAGCCAGGTACCAAGTAAGCCAACCATGAAGTCACCCCATAGTCACTGGCACTGCTCACTGATAGATGTCAGAGCTGTTAGTTTTTCACATTACATGAAGGAATTGTGCCTCTGAGGTGGTCACTGGCATTGTTGGCTTTGGGAAGGAGTTTCTGTAGGCATTTCTTCCCCAGATGGATCATAGTATGTTTCTTCCTGTCCTATAATCGCTCAATTTCATAGAATTGGAATTGTTCTCCAATAGAACTGACATGGATGCTGATAATAAGTCCCTCCCAGGGACTTTTGGGTATTCTACTCCCTGAATGTGTGAACCACTCATAACTTTGCTTCTGCCACTTTATCTTCCTTCAGTGTACACTATTATTTTCTAACTTCTTTCAAACTCCTTTCCCAAATCTTATAGCTCCCTCTCCACCATCTCACTACACTGTTCCAAGTCTAACCAGCATTGAAAGATGTGTTACCACCAGCCACTCATACCTTAGTTTGATTTTCAATCTAAGGGTTCCCTATCCCTTAAAGATCATTGTATTTTAAGGCTTATTTCTAATTCCATGAGAAGAATTTCAAACATCAAGAAGCCATGGGATTATTTTTCCATTTGGTGGGGACCTCTTTTACTCTGTTGATTATTTCCTTTGCTGTACAGAAGCTTTTTAATTCCATGTGATCCCATTTACCTATTCTTGTTGCAATTTCTTGAGCAATTGGAGTTCTATTAAGGAAAAACTTTCCTATGCCTATATGTTGGAGCATATTGCCAATATTTTCTTCTAGTAATTTTAAAGTTTCTGGCTTTATGTTGAGGTCTTTTATCCATTTCAAGTTAACTCTCATGCATATTGAGTGGTGTGGGTCTGTTTTCATTTCTCTGCAAGCAGATATCCCAGTTTCCCAGAATCATTTATTGAAAAGGCTATCTTTTCTCCAATTTACCTTAGTCAAAAATCAGGTGGCATTGATGTATCTCTGGTTCCTTGCATCCTATACATCAGACAGAGGACTAATTTCCAAAATTTATAAAGAACCCAAGAAAGTAATTCCCAAGAAAACAAATAACCCAATACACAAGTGGGCAAAGGAACCGAACAGACAATTCTCAAATGAAGAAGCTCATAAGGGCATGAAACACATGAAAAAATGCTCAATATCCCTAGCCATTGTTGTTGTTGTTGTTAGGTGCCGTCGAGTCAGTATCCGACTCATAGCGACCCTCATAGGGTTTTCAATGGCTGACTGTTCCGGGATTGCCTTGGGAGTGGATTGCCAGGCACTGCTCCCATTTTTGTGGTGCTGGGAATTGAACTCAGGACCCCAGAGACTGCAGTGCAGCGCTCTACCCACTGAGCCAAATCCCAGCCCTCCTAGCCATTAGGGAAATGCAAATCAAAATAACTCTGAGATTCCACCACTCCACTTACTTCAGTCAGAATGGCCAAGATCAATAAAACAAATAACAACAAATGCTGGCAAGGTTGCAGAAGAAAGGGAACTCTCTTACACTGCTGATGGAGTTATAAATTGGTTCAACCACCTTGGAAATCAATATGGAGGTACCTCAGAAAACTAAAAATATATGTACCATATCACCCAGTTATATCACTGTTGGGAATATACCCAAAGGGAGATGAGTCATTGTACCACAGAGACACCAGCATCTCCATGTTCAATGCAGCACTTTTCACAATAGCAAGGATGTGGAATCAACCAAAGTGCCCATCAACAAAAGAATGGATTAAAAATTATAGTACATATACACAATGGAATACTGCTCAGCAATTTAAAAAGCGAAATAATGTCATTTGCGATAATAGGAGAAAATTATCTTAAGTGAACAAACACAAGTCCAAAAAGAGAAATACCTTATGTTCTCACTCATATGTGGGAGCTGAGTCAAACTTAAAAGAAGGAAAAAATCCTATACATAAATTGGAATATAATAAAAAGCTCATGTAAACTTAGCATAGAAGGGACAATTTAAGGAGTGGAAAGAAGGAGGGTGGTATCTACCAAAAGAAAGCAATGATGGGAGGAGACAGGAGGGGGAGGAGGGCCAATGAGGAGGGAGGAAGGGAGAAGAGGTCAACCTCAAAGTAAACAGCTTAATTTTATTAGTATGAGAAATAATAATAATAATACCAATAATACCAAAGGATGGCAATACTGTAAACAGACTAGATCATTCATGTAATAGTGCTGAGAATGTAAAAAGATTGATAACTATAGAAAAAAGTTTGGACTTAAATCAAAATTGGGATGCATGTATATAGATAAATATTCCCACAAAAACATATAAGTTTAAAGGAGATCATTGTTGGGGGTTGGTGGGGATGGGGGGAGGAGAGTCATGAGAGGGTAAGGGGGAAGTTATGTGAGCAATGTACAATGAAATGCATATATGGAAATGTCACAATGAAATACATGTCAGAATGAAATCCACTAAGTTGTACATTAAAATTTTTCAACAAAACAAAACAAAAAGAAGCCAGAGGAAAATGGGAAATGTTTTTGAGGTGGCCACACCTGGGAAGCTTTAGAATTCTTTCCATGAGGCATATCAGATAGATGGCTATTATTTTTTTTCAATTTGCATGTTGAGACGCTTTCCCTGTGGTGATCCATACAAAGACCCATAGTGTTCTGGCACTTTACTTGTGAGTTAGCACAGAATCATGGTGATGGAAGGATCTTGTTTATAGAGGGATTGAATAGCACTTGTCAAATTCACTTCCAAGATTTCTTTTACAACTGTAAGGCAAGATCATGCTCAGTTCTTCTTAGTCTTTCTACCAATAAGCACTCGATAAACAATTTTCTCTATTTTTCATTATTTAGATTTTCCCTCCAAAATATATATTTGGTAATAATTATATTGCAAATTCTTGATATGGAGAAGTGCTAAAAAATAAAATAGCTCAGTAAAATGGATATCTCTCTTTTTGTCTTCCCAGCACATTTCTTTCTGGAAATTGTTGTTGTTTCTAGATGACATCAAGTTGAGTCCAACTAATAGCAATAACAGAATGAAACACTCTCCAACTCTGTGCCAGGAATATGATCTTTTTTATGTTTAAGTCCATTGTTGCAGACACTGTGTCAATCCATCTAGTTGAGGGTCTTCCATTTTTTCATTGATCATGCCACTCTCCCAAACATGATGTCTTTCTCCAAGGATTGGTCTCTCCTGATTAGATGTCCAGAAATATGTAAGATACAGTCTAGCCATCCTTACTTCCAAGGAGCATCCTATTTGCACTTCTTCTAGGACAGATCTGCTGGTTCTTTTGGCAGTCTATGGTATATTCAATATTCATCTCCAGCACCATAATTCAAAAGTATCAATTCTCCTGTCTCCCTTATTCAATATCCAGCTTTCACAAGCATATGATGTGACTGAAAATACCATGGTGTAAGTCAGGTGTATTTTGTATTCAACATGACATCTTTACTTTTCAAAACTTTGAAGAGATCTCTTACAACAGCTTTTCCAATGCAACATGTCTTTTGATTAATTGGCTGCTGTTTCCATGAGTGTTGATTGCTGTTGTTGTTGTTGTTAGGTACCATCGAGTTGGTATCCGACTCATAGCGACCCTCATAGGGTTTTCAATGGCTGACAGTTTTGGGATTGCCTTGGGAGTGGATTGCCAGGCCCTGCTCCCATTTTTGCAGTACTGGGAATTGAACTCGGGATCTCAGAGACTGCAGCGCAGTGCTCTATCAACTGAGCTAAATCCCAGCCCACGTGTTGATTGTAGAACCAGGTAAAGCAAAGTATCAGACAACTTCAATTTTTTCTCCATCTATCATGAAGTTGCATGCTGACCCAGTTGTAAGGATTTTTTTATTTTGTTGAGCTGCAACCCATATTGAAGGCTGTGTCCTTTGATCTTCGTCAATAAATGTTTCAAATCCTCTTCACTTTCAGCAAGCAGCGTTGTGTCATCTGCATGGCACAGATTGTTAATGAATCTTCCTCCAATCATGGTGCTGCATTCTGCTTTATAAAATCCAGCTTCTTGGATTAATTGCTCAGCATAGATGTTGAAGAGATGCAGTGAAAGGATCCAGCCCTGACACACACCATTCTCAACTTTAAAGTAGGCAGTTTTTCCTTGTTCTGTTCAAATGACTGCCTCCTAGCCCATGAATAGATTCCTTATTAGTACAATTAAGTGCTCTAGTATTCCCATTCTTCTCAGTGTTTTCCATAATTTGTTATGATCTACATAGTCAAATGTCTTTGCATAGTCAATAAAACATAGATAAGCATCTTTCTGATATTCTCTGCTTTCAGCCAATATTCATCTGACATCAGCAAGGATGTCTCTGGTTCCATGCCCTCTTCTGAATCTGGCTTGATTTTCTAGCAGTTTCCTGTCTATATGCTGTTGTAATTGCTTTTGAATAATCTTTAGCAAAATTTTGCTTGCATGTGATATTAATGATATCATTTGATAGTGCCCACAATAGGTTGGATTCCCTTTCTTGGAAAGAGGTATAAATGTGGATATCTTCCAGTCATTCAGGCAGCTGTTTTCCAAATCTCTTGGCATAAATAAGTTAGCACTCCCAGTGCTACATCTGTTTGTTGAAGCATCTCTGTTGGTATTCCATCAATTCCTAGAGCCTTATGTTTCACCAATTCCTTCAAGGCAGCTTCCACTTGATCCTTCAGTACCATTGGTTCCTGATCATATGCAACCCATTGAATTTGTTGGAAATCCTCCAATTCTTTTTGGTATAATGACTCTGTGTATTCCTTCTATCTTCTTTTAATGTTTCCCTGCATTGTTTAATATTTTCCCTGTAGAGTCCTTCACTATTGGCATTTGAGACTTGAATTTTTTCTTCAATTCCTTATCTTGAGAAAAACAAAGAGAGTTCTTGCATTTTGGTTTTCTATCTCCAGCTCTTTGCTCATGTCATCATAATATTTGATTTTGTCTTCTTGAGCTACCCTTTGAAATTTTTTAGTTCCTTAATTTCTTTGTGTCTTCCTTTTACTTTAGCTGCTCATTGTTCAAGAACAAATTTCAGAGTCTCCTTTAACATGTATTTGGTCTTTTCTTTTTTCTTGTCTTTTTAATAACCTTTTGCTTTCCTCATAAATAATGTCTTTGATGTCATGCCACAACTCATCTGGTCATCAATGATTACTCTCTAATATATTAAACTTGTTCTTGAGGTGGTTGGTGAACTCAGGTAGTATTTACTCAACATCACACCTTGGCTCTCATACACTTGTTCTAATTTTCTTCAGTTCCAGTTTGAACCTGTATATGAACAGTTGATGGTCTGATCCACAATGTGTACCTGGGATTCTTCTGACTTTTGATATTGAACTTTTCTATCATCTCTTTCCACAAATGAAGTCAATTTGTTTCCTGTATATTCCATCTGGTGAATTCCATGTGTATAGTTGCTGATTATATTGGTGAAAAAAATGTATTTGCAATGAAAACATCTTACAAAATTCTATCATGAGATCCCCAGCATGATTTCTGTCACTAAAGCCATATTTTCCAACTATTGAGACTTCTTTGCTTCCCACTTTTGCATTCCAGTAACCAATAATTATCAGTACATCCTGATTGCATGTTTAATCTATTCCAGATTGCAAGAACTAGTAAAAATCTTCCCTATCTTCAGTAGTTGCCTTAGTGGTGGGTGCATAAATTTGAATAATAGTCATATTAACTGGCTTTCCATTTAGGCATATGGATATTTTTCTATCACTGACAGCATTGTACTTCAGGACAGATCTTGAGATGTCTTTTTAAATAATGAATGCAAGCCTGTTTCTCTTTAATTTGTCATTCCCAGCATAGTAGACCATGTGATTAGCTGACTCAAAATGGCCAATGCCAGTCCATTTTAGCTCACTGATGCCTAGAATGTCAATGTTGATGTGCTTTCTTTCCCTTTTGATGATTTCTAATTTTCCTAGATTCATACTATGTACATCCCATGTTCTAATTATTAATGGATGTTTACAGTTGTTCCTTCCTAATTTGAATTGTGTCACATCAGCAAATGGAGGTCCCTGGAACTTTACTCCATTTCCTTCATTAAGGTAGACTTGGCTTTGAGGAATCAACTCTTCCCCAGTCATCTTTTGAGTGACTTCCAGCCTGGGGAGCTCATTTTCCTGCACTATATCTGACAGTATTTCTCTGCTATTTGTAGGGTTCTCAATTGCTAATTATTTGGAGAGTGGGCTCTCAGGTCCTCTTCCCTAGTCTGTCTTAGTCCAGAAGCTCAGTTGAAACCTGTCCACCATAGGTGATCTACTGGTATCTGTAAAATCAGTACCATAGCTTTGAATATCACAGCAACATGCAAGTCCCCACAGTCCACAAACTGACAGACATGTGGGGTCCTGGAAATTACACATCTTATATTACAGGTAGACAATAATACAGTTCACTTATCCCACTCCAGGCTAGCCATCTGACCTGGCTGGTCAACTGAGTATCTGATCTCTCTGGATCAATATTTTGTTTAGAAGAGGTCATATAATTCAAGGCCAGTCAATAGAGTTTGCCATGAAAAACTTTTCAAACTGTTACAATATAAATGGTCCTCCTTTCCTGCTGTATTTGTTGTAAGGATCCTGCAAATCTAGAGGTGCCAATGGTCATTTTTCTGTCTCATGGAGAGCTCTCAAGAGAATTAAAGCCAACAACTAACAAGACACAGGAAGAAGAAGAAATGGTGACCAAATGTCTTAATTTTCACAGGACTGAGTAGATTTCCCACTACAGGAGACTTTCAGTGCTAAAATCTATAAAAACCTAGGTAAACCAAGATAGTTGGTAGCCCTAGGATGGGGCTCTATGGATATCATTAGAGCATTTGTCTTGTGAAGGATCAAACACAATCTCTTTTTGTACTGCTTGGTCATGGGAACAAATAAATTTTTTGCTTTAACAAGTTGAATGAGATTTCTCTTACTTGTAGCTTCCTGCCACCAAATAAAAATTGACATTTCCATTAATGTATGTTGTATTATTATAATTTACATTAAATTATTAGATCAGTCACAATAGCTCAAAGACCAGCATTATTTTTATAAATTTTGCAATCCTAAGAACTCAGAGGGCTGGGATTTAGCTCAGTTGGTAGAGCGCTGCAGTCTCTGAGATCCTGAGTTCGATTCCCAGCACCGCAAAAATGGGAGAAGGACCTGGCAATCCACTCCCAAGGCAATCCCGAAACAGTCAGCCATTGAAAACCCTATGAGGGTCGCTATGAGTCGGATACTGACTCGACAGCACATAACAACAACAACAACAACAACAACAACAACAACAAGAACTCAGAGAATCCAGGGTAGGAATGACTCAAATAATATCACCTCCTCCTCACAGATCCTGACTCTAACCTCTATTCTAGCATTGATTCTTGCAGTTTAAGCTCCATGCCCACTTCTACTTTAAAAAAAAGAAAGGAAAAGAATTGTATTAGGTTTCCACAAACAGGTCTGGAACTAGAAGCCTAAAGTAATGTTTTGGGAGAAGGAATGTGGAAATGGAAATGGATTAGTGATATTATAATCTTTCCTTCAAAACAGACATTTATGAACTATTCATCAAGTATTTAATGAATGCAGCTATGTGAAGTACCATGTATTAAGCACGTAGGCAAAAGGATGCCCAGAATTCTAATGGGTCTAGTTCAGAGCAAATTAATCAGGGAGGGATTCAAGGAATGTAGTCTCCACCCCAGGATTTTACCATCATTTTACTGCTCTTCTGTCTTTATTAGTACTGCTAAGCACAGAAGCTTGTTTGGCTACTTCCCTAGGTAGGGCAAATATTTCAACAGATGTGATCTATGCCAACTGTCACCCACAGGGAAGAAGATTATAGAGGAAAGAACATCTGAGAGGAATTAGGGGAAAAAACAAACAAAATGGTGTGTCAGAAAGTAGATAGCCATAGGAAGGTCATTTATTTCTTGGAAATGGATCACCTGACATTCTCAAGTTTCCAGAAGCCTTCCCATGTTAATGTTTGTCTCCTCATTCTCTGGATACCAGATGAGTGCAAAGCAGTGTGTAAGGCAGTGGGAAATCCAAAATGAAGAGAAGATAGTTGCATATCATCTGAATGTATAGAGTTCATCAGAGTATTAAATGAGGGAAACAGTGCAGTGCCATGGAATGAGGCTGAGTGTTGGAGGCAAGTAAACATGAATTCAACCCCACATCTTCCCTATCACCTTGAACACCTCAATTACCTTCTCTTGGCATCAATTTTCTCATGTTTAAACAGAGGAATCATACTTAACTTGCAAGATTATTATAAGAACCATAGATAACTTATTTGAAACATTTAGAATGGTAACTGGGACAGAGTACTAGTTAGTCATAGGGGTGCAAATTTGAAATACACAACTTTATAAAACAAACTTTCAGAGGCACAATTTATGATATAAAAGTCATTCATTCATTCATTCCACAAATACTTACCAGATACCTGCTGTGTTCCAAGCACTGGTGAGTGCAAAGAATACAATGAAAAGCAATAGAAACACAATCCCTTCCCATGTGACACTTAGTCTGGTAGGAAGTGCACAACACTGAGCAATGTATAGTGTGGTGAGGGCATAGGGTCCTGGGGAGACAAGAGAGAGCTTCTTAAAGGAAGGAAAGGTGCATCTGAGAAGTCAAGGACAAATCATAGTCAGCTAGTGAGGTGATAGTGGCACAGATGGGCAGAATATTAGTGTGGTGGAGAAGGTACTCAAAACACAGGATTTAAAGGAAAATAGTTCAAGGAGCTGGGGGAAAGTGGTCAACCAGAGCTTCCCTGAGAAGAGGCTTCTGGAGTTCTAGAGGGAGCTGTCATTTCATTTTATAATCCCAAACTACAGGTCTGGAGTGATGGATGCCATCGAGGCTTTCCCACTGTTGATATCGGCATATGTACAGAAAGGCACATGACACATGTGGCAGGCTAGAAGTGTCAGGAACTCACCACCTCCAGGGTGGGGTCATTTTGAGCAGTGTCCTGAGTGCCTTTTCAGGCTTCTTTGCATAGTTAAGCTTCATTAGCTCTTTATAAAGCTGACTTAGCAGTTTATTCTGTGTTACCCACTGTCCCTTTTCTTTATCATCTCCTCCCCGCCCCTTTCTACTCTTGTTCCCTGGACTTTTGAAATAAACTACATGTTCTCAAAGCCTTACCTGGGTATTTGCTTCTCTGAGAACCCAAAGTAAGATACTTAGTAAGAGGTGGAGTTAGATTTAAAATCAAGGGTCAAACCTGATTCCTCCACTTACCAGCTGCACAATCTTAGACAAACCACTCAACCCCTCTGAGCCAGTTTCCTCTTTCATAAAATAGGAATACTAATAGCAATTGTGGCTGGGATTTAGCTCAGTTGGTAAAGCACCACTCTGCAGTCTCTGAGGTCCCAGGTTAGAATCCCAGTACCACAGAAATGGGAGAAGGACGTGGTTATCCACTCTGGAGGCAATCCTGAAAACAATCAGCCATTGAAAATTCTATGAGGGTGGCTATGAGTGACATGACTCAACAGCACCTAACAACAACAGCAACAACTGTGTGAATTGAATGTTAAATAAGAAAATATATGTAGCACAATGCCTATTTGTCCTGTGGTAAGTATGTTATTATTATCAGTATTATCTTTACTATAAATGAATGGCAATGAACAGCTGATAGAGAAAGGGTTTTGATTCAGTACAATCTGAAACCACCTCAGTTCCAATTATTACTGTTAAATGGCTGGCAAAGCCTTTGAGGACCAAAATTTCCTGCTTATTTATTGAGGAAAAATATGTGTGAGAGCTATGTGTGTTTTGCTATTGATCTGAAGCGAGGTGCTTAAGCCAGTTTCTCTGTGAGGAGTCCCCCATCCCTCACCTTGACCAGGACTTTTGGGGCACCCACTGGAGTCCCCCAACCATGGCACTCTAAGATAGTCACCAAACTATTAGGGATACCAAGACTCATGGGTCCTTCTTCCCCAAGTCAGTTGATTTATATTTGGGCAGGGTGTGGAGGATTGGAGGTACACAGAACATCTCAGAGGGGGTGTTTCTCTGAGTGAAGAAGTACTCTCATCTCTCATCTGAGATTTCCCTGCACTTTCTAGATGATGCATACATACCTCCCTGTATCATACCATCTCCCTAATTTTTCACCTCCAGCAGCATGTCCACTAAATATTACAATCCAAGGTAGAATAGGTTGTTTTATGGCTTACTGGGTGCCACAAGGTCTCTGATGTTTTTTATATTTTAATGTAACCAAAGATTTTTCCCCTTGATTACTTCTACTCTGTGTGTGTGTGTGTGTGTGTGTGTGTGTGTGTGTGTGTGTTTGAACCTGTTACTCAAGCTTTAATGACTCATGAATGATGACTTGGCTTATTTCATAACTTACTTATTCAACAGATATTTATTGAGCAGAAGCCATTTATGGACATGATTTTCTCCCCTAGGACCAAATATGGAAGGGGTTACTCAGATAGAAGTGAGGCAGAACCCAGACCTCCTCCATGAATCCATAAGGCCTCATTGGCTTCCTTTCTCCTGCCATTTCTCTCTACCTACCCTCCTGTGCCACTCTGGTATCCTCCTTAGAGGAGAATTATCTGTCTCTTCTAGTTTCTTTCCAATGAATTTCTATAGGTACCTTGAGAGTGCTTTTATCCAGAACTTTTTCCAAACTATTTTTTCTCTCAAAAGGTCCGCATCCTGGTATGGAATGAAATTGTTTTTAACATGTCAATCCTTCCACTGAGCACAGCTCGAAAGCTGGGTAAAATGCAAAACAGTATCTATTTTGTAATCCATCAGAGAGCTTCTGGGGCAATGAGGATTCAAAGACTCAGATGGAAGAAAGTGGAGAATAGTGGAAAAGTGTGCTGACCATCTGTAATTGCTTTTCCTTGGGAGTTTATGCTGATTTTAGGCAAAGGCCAGAGGATGGGAATCCAGGCTTTGCTCAAACAAGATTTTTCTGCTAAAAAACAGAGAAGCCAGCAGAGTTTGTGGCAATGTGCACTTTATAAGATTGGAGTATTAATTTGAGATTGAAGATCTTCCAGCACACATCCAGTTTTTCTCTTAAGACAATTGTTGAATTCTTAAGCTGTATAGGTAGGAGTTTAAACCACAGAGGTGAAAACTCTGTGAAACACACTGAAGTTTTTCTAGGAGCTCAGTGCTCAGGAGAAAAATATAAGGATTCCAAGCCCTCTATAGGAGGAATCTCATAAAAATAGTAGATGCTCCAAAAGACTTTTTTTTTTCCTCTAAGCAGAAAGAGTGGAACTTTTTTTAAAAAAAATCTCAGTCTAGTCAAGGTTTGAGATAAGTCAAACCTGGTTATAACTATGGTGAGACTCAGTCTGTCTTTGGCTTACTCCTCTTCCTGTGGACTATTCCTCAAAGAACATCAACTGAGAAATAGTCTTTCTAATTCTGCATAGTGTAGTATGTCAAGGAATAGAACCATGAGCCAACAGGGCAAAGCAAACGTGGACAAATCAATGGAAATAAACATGCAGATGATCCAGATATTAAAATTATTTTATATGTATGTAGATAAGTGTGGTTTATATGTTCAAGAAAATAGAGGGAAATATAAAGAAAATAGCTAAGAAAATGAAAACTTTCATTAAAAAATTAAAATCTATAAAAATAAATGGAAATCCTAGAATTAAAATATAAAATGTCTGAAATAAGTGCTAAGTATATAGGCTAGTTATAGTTTGGGCCCAACACAACATGGGATTAGAGCATTGAAAAGCACACAAGTAAGGAATATTCACAAATTGTAACCCCAAGATAACAATGAAAAATTTAGAATGGAGTTTAAAATACATTTGGAACACAGTGAAGAAGCTTCATGCATATACCTTTAGAGTCCTATAAAGAAAGAGAGAAAGAATTTCACAAATAAATATTTTTGAACATGATAGTTGAGAGTTTTACAAAACTTAGAAAGTCATCAACTGACAGATGGGAGAAACTGTGAATACTAGACAGGACAAATAAAAAGAAAATGATATCAAAGTACTAAACTAAAGACAAAGAGAAAAGAAAAATCTTTAAAAGTAGCAAAAGAGATAATCTTCCAAGAAAATAGTAAGATTGAAAATTAACCTTTCAGCAGGAATGAAGGAGGCTGGGAAACAAAAGAATAACTTCTTCAAAGTGCTAATGGACAATAACTGCCATGTTAGGATATTTTGGCCAAGAAAATGTTCTATCAAAAGTGAAGATAAAGTAAAACATTATATACTACAAAAACTGCTTGGTACTGGCACAAAAACAGACATGTAGACCAATGGAATAGAGGATCCAGAAATAATCCCAGCTATAGTCACCTGATACTTGACAAAGGTGCCAGAAATATAAGTTGGAAAAAATGCACTGTCTTCAACAAATATTGCTGGGAGAACTGGATATTCTCATGTAGAAGAATTAAACTAGATCCCTCTCTCTTACCTTATATAAAAATTAGTTCAAAATGGATCAAAGACTTTAATGTAAAATCTAAAACTTTGGAATTCTAGAGGAAAACATAAGGGAAATGTTTCAAGATATAGGAATAGGCAAGGACTTTTTGAATAAAAAGGACCTCAGAAGTGTAGGAAATAATAGTAAGAATTGGCAAATGAGATTACATTAAATTGCAAAACTTTTATACAGCAAAGGACACAATTATCAGAGTGAAGAAAGAGCCTACAGACTGGGAGAAAATCTTTTCCAACTACACATCAAATAGGGAATTAGTATCTAGAATACATAAAGACTTCAAATAATTAAAGATTAAAAAAACAAAGTATCCAGTCAAAAATGGGCAAAAGAACTGAGCAGAGACTTCTCAACAGAAGAAATACAAATGGCCAACAATCATATGAAAAAAAGTTTCAACATCCTAAGCCATCAGGGAAATGCAAATCAAAACTACCTTGAGATACCATCTCACCCCAATCAGAATGGCCATCATCAACAAAACAAATAATATCAAATGCTGGTGAGGATGCAGGGAGAAAGGAACCCTACTATACCGCTGGTGGGAATGCAGATTGGTGCAGCCACTGTGGCCATCAGTATGGAGGTTGCTCAAAAAACTAAAACTACCATATGATCTAGGTATCTCACTCCTGGATATATATGTGAAGAAATATAAGTCAATGTACCACAAAGATACCTGCTCATCCATGTTTATTGTGACATTATTCACAATAACCAAGACATGGAATCAACCTAGGTGTCCATCAACAGATGTGTGGATAAGAAAATTGTGGTATATATGCACCATGGAGTTTCAGTCAACCATAAAGAAGGACAAAATTATGGCATTTGCTGGAAAATGGATGGAACTAGAGATTATCATTTTAACTGAAGTAAATCAAACCCAAAAAGATAAATATCACATATTTTCTCTCATATGTGGATGTTAACCTTCAATATATACTCTGTATTAAAACATAGAGGTCATGGAAATAAAAGGAGCCTACATGGGAAAAGATAATGGCTAAAGAAAAGGTTGTTGTTGTTGTTGTTGTTGTTAGGTGCCAGAGAGTCCAGTCTGACTCATAGTGAACCTCATAAGGTTTTCAATGGCTAGTTGTTTCAGAATTTTCAGTGCTAGGGATTGAATCCAGTTCCTCAAAGAGTGTGGAGCAGCACTCTACCCAATGAGCTAAACCCCAGCCCAAAGAAAAGGAGGACAGGAAAAAATCAAAGAGCAATGTGAGATAAGAAAAGAAATATCACATATATTGCCTTTGCAGCAAAATTGGGAAGTACATATGCAGGTAGATATACTCACAAAAAAAGACATACAATAGAAGGGGGACAATTGGAGGGGAGGGAGTGAATGGGGGAGGAGTCATGAGAGGATAAGGTGGGAAGTGAACATGAGCAATGTACAATGAAATGTATGTATGAAAATGTTATAATGAGACCATTAAGTTGTACATTAAAAATTGCCAATAAAGTTTTTTAAAAAAGAAATTCAAATGGAAATTCAATGAACCAAGAATAGACTAGGCAATCTTAAAGAAGAATAAAGATAGAAGACTTACCCTATTAAGACCTATTATTAAGACAGATTTATATTTAGACAAAGATAGATGAGAGATCAAGAGGACAATAGAAAATTTAGTAATAGATCCATATGTAACTTGTCAAATATGATAAAACTGATAGCATACTAAGGAAAGAGAAACAGTGTGTTTTGGAAAAACTTGTGTTGAGTCAATTAGCCCAAAAGATAAAAATGATTCATGACCTCCCCATCTCTTCAAATCATACATACAAATAAGTTAAAGAAACATTTTTGGACCTAGCACTTGAGCTATATTTTAGACCAAATGGATCTACCAGAAACATATTTCATTCAACAACTTCAGAATATTCATTCTCTGAAGTACACACAGAACATTCTCCAGAACTTATCATACATACAAAGTAAGCCTTAAGAAATTTAAGAAGACTGAACTCATATCAAGTAGCTTTTCCAGCCATAATGGCATGAAATTAGAAAATAATAGGAGGAATTCTGGAACATTCACAAGTATGTTGAAATTAAACTACATGGTCCTAAACAACCAATGGGTCACAGATGAAATTAAGAGGTAAATTAAAAGATATATGGAGACAAAAGTTAAAATACAACATATCAAGGCTTTTGGGATGCAGCACAAGGTGTTCTAAGAGGTAAGTTTATAGCAATAAACACCTACATAAAAAAGAAGTGAGATACCAAATAAACAATCTAGTGGTATACCTCAAAGATCTAGAAAAATAAAAATAAAAACAAAGCCCAAAGTTATTAGTATAAGGAAGAAAATAAGAAAGATCAGAGAAGAAATAAGTGAAATACAGACTACACAAACAATAGAAAAGATCAACGAAACTAAAGAGTTTGTGTTTTGAAAAGATAAAATCTTGAAGATAAAATGTTGAACTAGACAACAGCGAGAAGACTCAAACAAAATCAGAAATGAAGAAGACAGTATAATTGATAATACAGAAATATAAAGAATCATATGAGTTTATTATGAACAATTATTTGCCAAAAAGTGGATAACCTAGAAGAAATGAATACATTGCCATGTACACACAGCCACCTAGATTAAATCATGAGAAACAGAAAGTATAAACATACCAATAATGAGCAGTGAGATAAAATTAGCAACACAACTCTCCCACATTGGATATGGTGTCACACACCTGTAATCTTAGCATTGGAGAGGTTTACAGTAGGAAGACCATGAGTTTGAAGTCAGCCTGTCCTATACAGCAAAATCATTTCTCAAAAACCAAAACAAAAACCAAATAAACATTAAAAAAGTCTCTTATCAAAGAAAATCCCTAGATCTGATGGCTTCACTGCCAAATTTTACTGAGCATTTAAAGAAGTAATGTCAATCCTTCTCAAACTCCTGTAAAAAATTGAAGAAGCAGGAATATTTCCAAACTCATTTTATACAGTCAGAATTACCCTTATGTCAAATCCAGATGATTCTGTAAGAAAAGAAAATTATAAGACAATATCCCTGATGAATATAGACACAAAAAATTTCAGCAAAATACTGGTAAGCTGAATTCAATAACACCTTTAAAAAACCATCTTTCAGCCAGGCATAGTGGCACATGCCTGTAATCCCAGCAAATTAGGATGTTGAGGAAGAAGGATTGTGAGTTCCAGGCCAGAGGCAACTTGTTCAACTTAGTGAGATCCTGTCTCAAAATAAAAAATTTTTTGAAAGTGCTAAGAATGTGACTTAGTTGTAGAGCACTTACTAGCATGAGCCCTAGGTTCAACCTCTGAGTGCTGAAAAAAAAAAAAAAGATCATCTATCATGATTAAGTAGGATTTATCCCTGGGATATGAAAATAAATCAATGTATGCATACCAATAAGTGTGAGGGACCATCTTAACAAAATGAAGGACAAACCCCATATAAACATCTCAATAGATGGGAAAGAACATTAAATAGACTTTAACATCCTTTCCTGATAAAAAACATTCAACATATTAGGTATAGAAAGAATATATCACACTAGAATAAAGATCACATACAACAAACCCATACCTAACATCACATTCAATGGTGAAAAGCTGAAAACTTCCTTGAAAACAGTTTCTTTATGAACAAAAGAAAGATGCCCACTCTTGCCACCTCTATTTAACATAGTACTGAAGGTCTAGCCAAAACAATTAGGCAAGAGAAAGAAATAAAGGGCATCTGTGTTAGTCTGTTTTCTGTTACTATCATGAAATACCCGAGCCTGAGTACTTTTCAGTACTCACAGTTCTGGAAGTTCAAGGGCATGGCACTGGGATTAGCTCCACTCTAGTGAAGATATCATGGTGGATGGCATCAGAATAATGGAAGTGTGTACAAGAGGAAGAGATCCATTCCATCAGTGGGATGGAAGCCAGAGTGAGGAGAAGGGCCAGGTTTGCTCTTTTTATATAAACCTTCTCAAACACTAACTCAAGGTCCCATGAGAACTACCTTAGTCCTTTTTGAGAGTGGCACTCTAGTGACCTCCCACTAGGCTCCAGCTCTCAAAGGTTCTGTCACTTCAGCACCTCCACACTGAAGATCAACACATGAATCTTTTGGGCATAAGGCCAAATCCAAACCCATAGCAGCATCCAAATTGGGCAGGAAATTAAATGTCTCTTTTCAAATGATATGATCTTATATATAGAAAACCCAAAAGACTCCACCAAAAACTATTGGAACTAATAAATGACTTCAGTAAAGTTGTGGAATAATAAATCAGCATACAAAAATCAGTATTATTTTTACATACCAATAATGAGCTATTTAGAAATTTTTTTTAATCTCTTTTATTATAGCTACAACAAAACTTACTTAGGAATGAATTTAACCAAGGAGACAGAAGATCTGTACACTAAAAACCATAAGTCATTGATGACACAAACCAAAGAAGACACAAATAAAGGAAAACAAATCCCATGTTCATGGGGTGAAAGAATTAACATTCTTAAATATCCATTTTACCCAAAGAGACCTAAAGACTAAATGCAATCTCTGTCAAAATTCCAATGACATTTTTCACATAAGAAAAAAAATTATAATTCATATGGAACCACAAATTCCACAAAGGAATCATGAAGAAAAAGAGCTAAGCCAGAGGCATGCTACCTGATTTTAAAATCTACTACAAAGTTATAGTAGTCAAAATATGCCTGTCTAATGGCATAACCACCTCCCCCCATGTGTCTGTCAGCTTGTTGTGCTGTGGGGGCTGTGTGCTGCTGTGATGCTGCAAAATATGCCACTGGTATTTCGCAGGGCCACCCATGGTGGACAGGTTTCAGCTAAGCTTCCAGACTAAGAGAGACTAGAGAGAATGACTCAGCAGCCCACTCCCCAAACAATTAGCCATTGAAAACCATATGAATATGTGGGGCATCACCCTACTGCTGGACTCACTCTGGCCATGAGCAGGAACCAGCCACCAAAGACGATGAGGGTGAGCTGAGTGCCAGAAAACCTCATCGCCTGAAAAGGAGGCTTATGCCCATGGCTACTCTGAGAAGCCTTGAGAAAGGCAGGCTCAGAGATTTATGCCCGTGGTACTCCTTTCTTCTTTCTTCCAGTAATGATGCTGATTCCAAGTGCTCAGCTCAATACAGCTCTTTATTGCCTTGTCAGTCCCAGTTGATGGAATAGATCCTGAATGCTCCATGCACCATCCTTATATTCCCTAACCTGAACAATCAGAGACTGCCATACCTCGTCAGGTGATCGGGCTTAACCTATCGGGGGGAGATGCAAATGAGGTATCCAAAAAGGAACCAATCAGGAGTTGTTCCTGAATGGTCCAATCAGGGGCTGTTCAGTAATTTGGAAATGTTTGGAGGTCTGAGGAGAGGAGTTGGACGTCAACACCATCTTGCTTAGCTCGACGCCGTGCCCAGATATAGGGGAGAGGTTATCACCCCAGGAACAAGCCTCAGACCTCTAAGCAGGCCAGATAGGCCTCAGGGCAAACTGCCTCTCTATGCGTGCCCTACATGAATAGTAGAGAAGCACTGTCAAATATAGTGCTGGAAATGAGCCCCCCAGGATGGAAGACATTCAAGATATGACTAGGGAAGAGTTACCTCCTCAAAGTAGAGTTGACATTAATGATGGGAATGGAGTAAAGTCCCTGGGACCTCTCTTTGCTAATGTGGCATGACTCAAAATAAGAAGAAACATAGTGGCTTCTATAGTGGGCTCAAACATAAAAAGATTGTGTGCATGGCACAGTGCTGGGTAGTGCTTTGTTTTGCTGTACATAAGGTCACTGTGGGTAGGATCCAACTCAATGACATATAACAACAACACTGGCATAAAAGTAGACACATATACCAGTGAAACATAACAGAGAGCCCAGAAAAAAAGCCACATATCTATGGTCAGTTGAATTTTGACAAAGATGCCAAGAACACACAATGGAGAAAGGCCAGTTTCTTTAGTAAATGATTCTGGGACCAGGCATAGTGGCTCTAGCTTGCAATCCCAGAGAATCAGGAGGCTGAGGCAGGAGGATCATGATTTTGAGACCTGAGGCGACCTTCACAATTTTAGCAAGACCCTCACTCAAAATTTTGAAATAAAAAAGGGGGACCAAGGGGTGTATCTCAGTGGTAGAATATATATCTAGCATGTGTGAGGCCCTGGGTTCAACCCCCCAGTATTATAATAAATAAATGATGTTGGGAAAATTGGATATCAACATGCAGAAGAATGAAAATAAACCTTTATAAAAAATCAACTCAAACTAGATTAATTAAAAAATGGGTTAAGGAATATGCATAAGTTCTGAAACTATAAAACTACTAAGAAAAATCAAAGACATGACATTGGTCTGGGCAATGTTTTCTTTGGATATGATCCCCAAATCACATGCAACAAAAGCAAAAATAGACAAATGGGATTATATCAGACCAAAAAGACCCTGCACAACAAAGGAAACAATGTAATAAAGAGACACATACACAATAGGAGAAAATATTTGTAGCCCATACATGTGATATGGGATTAATATTCAACATATGTAAAGAACTCAAAAAATTCAATAGTAAGAAAACAAATAACCCAACTAAAAAATAGGCAAAGGACTTGATTAGTCATTTTTCAAAAAAAGACATACAAGCAGCTAACAGGTATACCAAACAATATTCAGTATCACTAATTGTCAGGGAAATGTTAGAATGCCTATTAACAAAAAGACAAAACATAACAAGTGTTTCCAAGTTGTGGAGAAAAGAGAACCTTTGTATATCCTGTGGATGGGAATATAAATTAGTATAGCCATTATGGAAAGCAGTATGGAAGTTTCTCAAAAATTAAAAATCAAAATAGAAATATATCAGCAATCCCATTTCTGGGTATATGTCCAAAGCACACAAAATCAGTATAGCAAAGAAATATCTCCACTCTCGTGTTCATTGTGACATTATTTTAATAGGTAGGACATGAAATTAGCCTAAATATCCAAAAATGCATGGATTAACCAACTATGGTATATATACACACAATGGAGTACTACCCACCCTTCAAGAAGGAGCTAGGTGTGGTGGTGCAAACCTGTAATCCTAGTGCTGAGGAGGAGGATGAGTTGAGGCCAGCTTGGGCTACAGTGCAAGATCTGGTCTCAAAAAAAGGAAAAAAAAGGAAGACAGGAAGGAAGGAAGGAAGGAAGGAAGGAAGGAAGGAAGGAAAGAAAGAAAGAAAGAAAGAAAGAAAGAAGAAAAGAAGAGAAAAAAGGAAATCCTGTTATTGGCAAAACATGGATAAACCTGGAAAACATTGTGTTAAGTAAAATAAGCAAGCACAGAAAAACAAGTACTGCATGAACTCATTTATATGTGAAATCTAAAAAAAAAAATCACACCTAAACAGAGACAAAATGTTGATGAAATATTAGTCAATGGACACAGAAATTCATGTAGACCAAAATAATGAATTCAAGAGAATTGTTTTATCTCATGATAACTACATTTAATAATAATACAAAATATACTCGAAAATTACTAAGAGAGCATATTTTGAGTGTTCGCATCATAAAAAATAAAAGAAATGTAAGTAGGTAAGGTTATAATATATATACTAGTATATATATATATATACTATATAATATATATACACATTTATATGTATATATCTCAAGACATTGTACACTATAAATGTCTATAATTTTTACTACTTGATTAAATAATTTTAAAACATCAGCATCTAAACTTGAAAGGTAAGACAAAACTTTTGGAAGAAATCAGATATCTTCATGATTTTGGAGTAAGCAAAGATTTTTAAAAATGAAAACAACTGCTAATCAGGAAAGAAAGATTTTATAATTTGAAATTGAGATCTTATTCAACAAAAGACATCATTGAGAGAGTATACTGGCAAAACACTGAGTATGGTAAGAAAGTTGATGCATACAGGTGTATAAATACATATTTATGTATCTAATGAAGACCTCATATCCAGAAAAATGATTGACTTCTAAAACTTATTTTTGGGGTGCTGGGGATTAGAACCTAGAACCTCATCCATACTAGACAAATGCTCTACCACTGCACAAATTCATTTTTAAAAGATCAACAATAAAATACAATGACTTGAATAGATGATTCTGAATGAAGTATACCAAAATGACCAATAAGCATTAAAACTGTTCAATTTTATTAGTCATCAAAGAGTAATTAAAACCATAATGTTGTCATTCTATACCTCCATCAGGGATGAGCATGGAACCTATGTAGTCACACAGGGATCACACTTAATAGGACCCTATACTTAGTTTAGTGCTGTGCTGTTACTATCTTAAAATTCTCAATATTTATTGTACACTATTATACACAAAGTTATCTGGCAGTCTTGCTCTTGATAATGGTTAAAAATGACAAGATAGGCAATAGAAAACTTTGGTGAGAACATGGAGTAGCTGGAGAGCTCATATGCTGCAGGTTGCTGTATAACGTGGTTCAGGTACTTTGAAAAACTGTTGTGCAATGTCCATAAAGTGAATATAGGTATAACATTTAACCCACTACTTCCATTCCTAAGTGTATATTCAAAAGAAATGTGCATTTATGTTCACTGAAAGATGCATACAAGAATAGTCATGTAATATGACTTGAAGCCCCAAACCAGAAGCAACTCAAATGTCAACCAGTAGCAAAACAGATAAATATACTTGGCTATACAGATGCACATAGAATACCATGCATCACAGAGAGTGAAATACAATTATGCATAGATCCCACTACACAAATTGGGACACATAAAAAAGGACATGGTTTCCAATTATTAAAAAATCAATAAGAGGCAAAAAATGAGTTGATTGTTTTAAAAGTCTGCAGATGCACGTGTATAGATAAATATGCTCACAAAAAGACATGCAGGTAGAAAGGAGACCATTGGTGTGGGGAGGAGGAGGTAGGGGAGGAGGGTCACTAGAGGGTAAGGGGAAAGTTATGTGAGCAATGTACAATGAAATGCATATATGGAAATGTCAGAATGAAACCCATGTCATAATGAAACCCATTAAGTTGTACATTAAAAACTTCCAATAATAATAAAAAAAAAGTCTGCAGAGTCTTGTACAGGAAGTAGATTTTGGAAGGGAATTTAAGGAGTTCTTAGTGTTGGCATTGTTTCTGGATCTGGGTACTGGGTGCATAACACTTTCTGAACTTACATTGATCTATACAGTTGATTTGTGCACTTCTTGGTATGTATGAATGTTTTTGATGGAACCTAATAACAAGATGAATGTTTAATTCAACAAATTAAAGAACAAGCCAAGAACTTGAAAATCAAAAGTTTTTGCTTTCCTAATCATTTTCTCTGAAAATAGCTTGGCTTGGAAGGCAAAGTTGAACATTATTAACATTCAGAGCTCTCTTTTTTCTAGTTCTTTGATCTTGAATATGTTAATGTGAATTTTCTGTGCCTGTAATCCCAGTGGCTCCGGAGGCAGAGTTAGGAGGATAGCAAATTGGAGACCAGAGGCACACTGCATAATTTTGTGAGACTCTGTCTCAAAAAGTCAAAAAAAAAAATGGGCTGGAGGTGCAGCTCAGTGGCACAGCATTTGCAAAGCATGCAAATGCAAAGCCCTAGGTTCAATCCCCAGTACAGTAGTGTGTGTGTGTGTGTGTGTGTGTGTGTGTGTGTGTGTGTGTTATTGCTGTTATTGCTATTTTAGCCCAATCAGTACCAGGCAATAGATGACTTCTGCTTGAGGAAACAGAAATACGAAATCACAATATATTTTAAAATATCATCTTGCTACTTCCTCAGAATCTGAGACTTGGTTTTTATAAAGTCCTCTTATTCCATATGCTTTGTACACACTAATATTCTAAAGGAGAAGGAGAAAATAGGAAATAGAAAGATTGTGCCCTGAGGGAAACACTTCCAATTAGTAAGGGCCTAATTAATTGAACCTCAAGTCAGGATCAAGTGCATTTCCCAAAGGTCTCTTATTCAGAAATATGGCATTAAGTAGGTCATTCAGAAAAAACAAACTCTTTTGGCCTTAGTGTGAGCACTTTGTTGTTGTTCTTGTTGGTAGATGCTGTCGAGTCGGTGTCTGACTCATAGGGACCATACATACAACAGGCAAAACAGTATTGTTAGTGCTTCTCTGCTATTCATAGGGTTTTCAATGGATGATAGTTTTTTGGGAGTGGGTTGCCAGGTCCTTCTCCCAAACCTACAGCACCTGGCGTTCCCAGGCAGTCTCCAATCCAAGTACTAACCAGACCCAACCCTGCTTAGCTTCCAAGATCTCACAGGATCAGACAGCACAATGGTATAGCTGTAGGCGTGAACACTTTAGTGGTAGAGTATTTTTGCTAGAGTATTTCAGCCTACTGAATTCTAAACCCTTCTCTGCTCCACCTTTTGGAAATTCTAATACCTTAAAAGCTAGCTCTATTCTTGCATTTATTAGGATATTTGCCAAGCTAATCTCCCAACATTGAAAAGTGTTATGAAAGTTAAGCTGCATGAAAAGGAATAATCATTTTGATCTACCTGTAAGGCTAGGGTCACTATTGCCTTTATAAATTTGTGTGGGGTTTTTTTTGGCAGCTACCTAGTAGTTTTTCTATCCATCATGAATTTACCCCGAAGTTACCACATCATTGAGCTATTTATTCAGTTTAGTTAAGTTGGTTGAGGAACTGTGCCAAACACTGTTATTAGGAAGCTAATCTTACCCCAAAGTAACCAAAGGATTCTCAAAGTGGTTTTCTCTGAATTTTTTCAATCTTAAAAAATATATATATCACTTTTGCTTCTCTTATTGGAGCATGGTAAGGACACAGAGTTCCAAAGTGATGAAGTCACTCAGAGTGAGTGATGGGACCAGAATTGGAATCCATTAAAATTCTCTCCATTACTCAGATTTTAAAATCTGAATTTAAGTTTAAAAGATAATGAAACGAAGAGTTGAGAGCTGATGATCTGTTTCAGTCACAACTCAAATGAGAGTACCAGCTATTTGGCAACTCTGTAGTGTGTGGTGGCTGGTCAGGGATGGAGGGTTCCTTTTGAGTTGGCCTAGATGCAGCCTGGATAAGGCTGGGGACTATCACTGCACTAAGGAGTTTCAAATACTAGTGCCCAGTGCTTTCATTGTTATCCATCTTCAAAACAATAGTAAGTGAACAAGGAATAAGCTTCAGGGCTCAGACTGGAGTTCAGATTCTTTAGACTTGCCTACAAAAGTTGTTTTAATTTCAATAATTTGATGAATATGCCTGAGAGGCTTTGGGATATCAGGGATAGTAGCCAGAAGGGAGGGGGAGGGGAGTTTTTCTCACCAGTATGGGCCACTGATGTTATGTCACTGGTGGTGACTCCGTTTTCCTCTACCCACGCACTTTCTATAATCTTACTCACCTTCACCTCTTTCTCTGTTAATGGAAATTCCAATGTTCTCCTGATATCTTTCCACTCCAATCAGCACATATTTCTTTTCAAGCCTCAGAGTGAGTGGAAATGGAGCTGGTTTTTGAAACCACTACTCCTAGTCCATGGACTAGTCCAAGTGAGGAACGCCAACCTCCACTGTCTACTGGACATTATTCTGTGCAGTAGAGCACAATCACTGAACTAATTTTACATAAGGAAACAAGATATACCCTAAAACATCAGCTTTAAGGCCAATAGACCTGTGTTTATTGCAAAGCATGAAACTTTTATCCAGAAATTGAACACCTTTCAGCCTCAGGTTCCTCATCTGCAGAATGGACATGATGATGATGTGGCTTTGTAGGGTTATGTGGGGAATGAATGAGATCATGGACATGAGGCAATGGGAGGTGCTGCCTCTGTGGATGCCTTGGTTTAATGTAACTATTACTGTGTAATGGTGCTGGAATTTAACTCAATTGGTAGAGCGCCGTTCTGCAGTCTCTGAGGTCTCAAGTTCAATTCCCAGAACCACAAAAATGGGAGAAGGACATGGCAATCCACTCCCAAGGCAATCCTGAAACAATCAGCCATTGAAAACCCTATGAGGGTTGCACCTAACAACAACAACATTACTGTATAATCACTTATTTTTCCTGGAGTAGCTGGATGGCAAGGAAATAGAAATATTTCCATTTCACAGGTGTGAAGTGAGCCGTGTTAGAGGAAAGAGATTCCCATCAACAGGGCATTTTATCCCCAGATCAGGAGCAAGAGCTCACATCTCCAGATTCTTCATCTTTTTCTTTGACATGAAGCCAAAGTCTAGCTGGAGCTTATCCTCTTGCTAATAACAGCTCCAACCCAAGTCCCTGAGGGCCCAACTCAACTGCTTCTTAGCTCTGCAAGCAGATCACATTTCTCATTTATGTTTTCTCAACACCCAGTGGGCCAATTTCTGCCTTATTTCTCCTGGGAGTTTGCAGGGTGTGGTTTTAAGCAGTCTTCCTGTGATGACAAGGACATTGGCCTGTGGAGTCAGAAGCCTGGGCCTCCCTCTGAGAAGGGTCTAGAAGAATGGAATCTACAGGGTCTCAGGTGTCCTGCTTTGCCCAGAGTTTGAGACTAATTATCACTAGCACAAATTTCACTGCCAAAACTGCCCCCTTTGAGTCCCTCTAACCCTGGAAAATCAGAGGGCCTGGATTCATATCCCAGATCTACTATGTACTATTTGCATGGCAAGCCACTCCACCTCTCTCTACCTCAGTTTCTTCTGCTGCAAATGGAGATGATAATATCAATAGGAACTGTCCTTGGCATTATTCTGAGATTTTATGTGTCAATACTTATAAAGTACTCAGAATAGTGCCTATAACCAAATGCATGCTATGTCAAGGTGAACCACTATTTTTAGTCTATGGCCGGGAAAGCCAGTGGACTCCTCAGCCCCATTTATACATTTGATAAATGAGAATTTGCACATCTTCCCCCTTTATTTTATGGAGATTTTTAAGGGTTAGAGGAAATGATGTCATTAAAATATACCAAGCAATTTATGATTTACAGTATTCAAGGCTGGGATTTAGCTTAGTGGGTAGAGCACTGCGCTGCAATCTCTGAGGCCCCAAGTTCAATTCCCAGCACCGCAAAAATGGGAGAAGGGCCTGGCAATCCACTCCCAAGGCAATCCTGAAACAGTCAGCCATTGAGAACCCTATGAGGGTCGCTATGAGTCAGATACCGGCTCGAGGGCACCTAACAACAACAACAACAGTATTATTGGTGCTATTCTGGCAGATGATTGCAGTAGAAAAATTAGTCCACATGTCCTTGTATTTGTCAGTTTTGCTGCTATAATAACAAATCAAAACAACTTGCTACATTTTCCCTGTCCATTTCATTTAAAGTTAAATCTTATTGTTTTAACTTCCATTTGTCAATGATAAATGATTTTGAATAGTTCTTCACTACTCTATTCACCATTAAGGTTCCTTCTGTAGTTATTCATAAGGTACTATTTTCCCACAGGAATTGCTCTCTTCTTCTATTTGAGTAGCAAGGTATCATTTATGTTATCTACAATTTTTTTTTCAGTTTTAGATATTAAAAAATTTTTGTCTTTCCTGTAACTAACTAGGCCCGACCCTGCTTAACTTCTGAGATCTGATGGAATTGGATGCCACAGTGGTATGGCTGCAGGCATAGGGGAATATGTTGTTGTTGTTGTTGTTAGGTGCCATCGAGTTGGTATCCGACTCATAGTGACCCTGTGTACAACAGGCGAAACACTATTGTCAGTGCTCCTCTGTTGTTCATAGGATTTTCAATAGCAGATTGATTTTTTTTGGGAGTGGGTTGCTGGGTCCTTCTCCCAAGAGGGGAATATAGGAAACACTAAAAAAGAAGAGAAGCTCTTGGAAAGCAAAGTCAGCCCTAGAACCTCTGAGGATTTGCGTTACCAGCTCAGAAATGCTGGTTATCTTGTCTGCTGGAGCTTGTGCCAGACTCCTGAGTACCAGAGGTCATGAATGTCTAGTGCCCCATTGTGCACACGGCTGCTGGAGTTACCATCTGCTCTGGCTGCATGCATTTGCTCTTGTAGAACATTGCTTTTCCTAGAAACCTGCTAGCTGATAGTGGAGTCAGATAACAGCCTGGGAAGGCAGCCGACATTCACAGGACAGGAAGTGGGTGCCATCCAGCCAGCTGGGTGAGAACCAGGTCTTCACTCAGACTGCCCATGGAGGCTGAGGTAGGAACAGTGGAAAACTTGTCTCTCTTCTCTCCCTGGCAGCCAGGCCAGGACAGATCAATGAAGGCTCAGCCTGCAACCAGGTAGAAGGGAATGCTGGGGAAGATGCTGATGGGTCTTCCTGTCTTCTGATTCTAAGGCTTCTGCCAAGACCCTTCCTCCTGCAAGTGATAGGAATTCACCTCAAACTACTTTCTGTAAAGACTGAAGCATTACTAATTTAAGCAACTCATGGAATAGAGATGGTTTTAGATAAATTAAGTTCCAGATGTTAGGATTATTTCACCAGTCCCCTCTTCCTTTGTCTCCCCTTCCATCTCCATTTTTCAAGCTATTCATTTCTGGAAGAGAAAACTACAACTTCTGGAAGCTCCAGGTTTACACATTCCTTAGAACAGGGTCTCTTTCAGCCTCCATGTCAATTCCATAAAAGACTTGATTGGATCTGCTTGGTTTAGAGGTCCACAGTCAGACAATGTAAAGTCGGGCTGTGTGTTGGGCAGTCTTATAAAGTATGAAAGAGGATTTATCCAAAGGGAGAGGTGCAGGGGCAAAGGGCAGGAGTAGGGGAGGCAAAGGAAAAGTGGTAAATATCCATTGCCTTTCCTATGCTATTGTCCACAGAACTGGTAGATGGTAGAGCCCCAGCTGGCTCCATGACCCCTTTTGTTTCATTTCCTATCATCCCTGCCCACCTGCCATGCAGTCTAGGCCATTTGTTTACCTAATATCCCTACTCCTCCTTGTTGCTCCTGAGCCCTGACTTGCAGCTGTGCCCCCACAGCTAATGCTGACTTTCTTCATGCAACCAGTTGTGAGGAGATGATGCTATCTCTGGCCTCTGAGAATTAATTGGACATCTGCTGGGGAGAAGGCACTATGTGAAGAAGTTTTGTTTTCTTCTAAGAAAGGATCACATAAACTTGGCATCACCTCCTCCTCCTTCCTTCCTGTTTTGCTTGTGCTCTTGATATTTGAGAATGAAGCAGTCATCTTGCAAACAAGAAGAAAAGGTCAAGAGCATTACCTTAAAGGTCTTGACATAACTGAGGTGCTGAAACCCCATGCCTGCCGCCACCTGCCTCCAGATGTTGAGTCCGGACAGTATTTCCTCTCCACATAGAGGAATTCAGGTCATCTACTGCTCTCAGTCTCCCAAAAGCCATCTTGATTCCACCCCAACCTGATTCCAAGATTGGAGACATTGTTCATGCCCAAAAGGCACACACATATGTTGAGTAACTGTAGTTATTTGATAAATAAAACTTTTCTTCCAACATATGTGAATTAGTTTTTTTTCTAACAGCTACTAAGTTGTTACAGCTACATAAATGTTTATTAAGTCGAATTGACCTAATTAATAGTATAACTGTAAGATAATTCTTTTGGCTTAGGATACTGTGAAAAGGTTACTGTAATGTGAAGGGTACCTTTAACTGAGAAAGCTTGGGAACTTCTAGCTTAAGAAACAAATGAATAAACATGAGAGGCAGATGAGGTATATATGTGGAGTGAAGTGAGAAAGTCATTAAAGGACGAGCAGAAGAATTATCTTTTGTTCTCCTTGAAAAGAAGAGTCCTCTTTGTAAGGGAATCCAGAATGCTTCTCTTTTTTAAAATGCCAGGTTATAATTGCCTTATTTCTCTCTACTGTGTCTATGTGACCATGAGCTTCCGCTGCAGTTTCTGCAGGAAAGTTTTCTGACTTCACTAGTGCTTTGCCCTCTCCATCTCTCAGCCCTCCAAAAAGCGCACATCTTCCACAGAAGCCCCTTGACCAAAGAAGTCTTGGGATTTTGTAGCATCTTCTCTTCTCCTCAAACTCAGGATTACCAGCTCTCTGTGGGGCAGGAATAACAGACTTGTGAGTTCAAAGAGTATTGGTCACCTCAAATCACAGGGCTTGTACATTTTTCTACCTCTTTAGCATCGATGTCTTTGCTTCAGGCTGGAAACTCTTGGCCTTAGTTCCAATTCCCAAACTCAGTCATCTCCCTTTGTTGGGAGTTGTTGTTGTTGTTGCTGCTGTTTTTGTTAGGTGCTGTAAAGTGGGGTCCAACTCATAGTGACCCTCACAGGGTTTTCATTGGCTGATTGTTTCAAGATTGCTTTGGGAGTCGATTGTCACATCCTTCTCCTGTTTTTGTGGTGCTGGAGCTTGAACCCAGATCCTCAGAGAGTGCAGAGCCACACTCTACCAACTGTGTTAAACCTCAGCCCGTAGTCATTTACCTATGAGTTGTTTCAGTCCTCTGAGCCTCATTTTCCTTATTTGTAAAAATGAATTCTGGAGCCCCATAGGATTATTGTGAGGATTAAATAAAATGACATAAGCATAATCAGCTTTTAACACAGCAGTTGGCACCTGGAAAGGACTCAATAAATGTTGGTGATTATTATCCTCATTACTGATGTATTTTTAACAAAAAATACTAGAAACCTTTGTAGGTAGGAATAATTCAATACACCAGCATGATCCTCCTGGTTTATCCAGTGACCAGATCCTTGCCCACTGCAATGGATGTTGCTGTTAGGTGCTGTTGAGTTGAGTCTGACTTATAGTGATCCTACGTACAGCAGATTGAAACACTTCCCAGTTCTGTGCCAGGCACACAATGTTATTTATATTTAATCCCATTGTTGCTGACACTGTGTCAAGATAGCACTTATTAAGTGGCCAATAAATATCCATTGAGTGAATTTATTAAATCTTACATTCTCCTAGTTCTTTCTGTGTTTCAGAACATGATCACATCTGAATTTCAATTCAATTCTAGTGATAATTATGACAGAAAATAAGAAAGCCTGGTGCTTACAGAGTTACTGCCAGATCTTTAGCACCATGCTTTACCTGCACTACTTCATTTACTATTTGACACAGCCTCTGAGTCCCATTTGGTAGAAAAGGAGACTGATGCTTCAAAGGACTAAATTAATTAATTAATTAATTGCTCAAGGTTACCTGGGTGGCAAGTGACTGAACTAGGGCTCTCCATTCAGTAAATACTCATTCAATTCATACTGTGTGACAGCCAGAGCTGAAGATTCAGATATTCAGAGAACAGGAGATAGGCTCCTCCTTAGGGAGCACATGAACATTTTTCTTGTCCAAATTTTCTTGCTCTAATTTTATGCTGAAATATTTTGAGTCAAACTTGAAAATGAAAGAAGGAAGAGGAAAGGAAGAAAGAAAAGAAAGCAGGGAAAGGAGGAAGAGAAGGAGAAGGAAGAAGAAAGAAGAAGGAGGAAGAAGAAGGAAGAAGAACAAGAAGAAGAGAAGGAAGAGGAGGAAGAGGAGGAGGAGGAGATAGCAGCAGCAGTTTATGTTGTTTGCATAACATTTTGGGCCTCCATATATAAGACTAGCATTATGATTGTACAATGGGAGGAAACATCCAGACAGGTGAAGTATTTAGGTGAGACCACTCAGTGTATCATCACAGGGGTGAGACCAGGAGCCCTGACAGCAAGTGCAGAGGTATACGGAGTTAAATAAGAAAACAGGTACTAGAATCAGCCTGGCTGGGTTTGAGTTTTGGCTCCATTACTTAGAAACTTAAGTGAGTCATTTAACCAGCCTGAGATTCAGTTCCCACCTATATCATGTGGCATAAAAGTAAGTTATTCACAGCATGAATGACTCTCAAAAGCATTATGTTGATTGAAAAAGGCCAGAACAAAGGACCATACACTGTTATGTTTTTGACACTTTGGAAAGGGTATAAAAAAGGTCAGTGGGAGCCTGAGGGTAAGGGGACAGGACTGAGTCTAAAGGGGCATAAAGGTGCTTTTTCGGAGTGATGAGAATATTCAATATTTTCCTTGTGGTGTGGTTATATGTCTATACGTATTTGACAAAACTCATCCTTTTGTCCACCTGAAGAGTGTGAATTTTACTGTATTGAAATTATACCTCAATAAAACTACTTAAAAAAAAGAGTTCATGGATTCTTATCATGATTAAATTAAATAATGCCTGTAAAGTATTTGGGACAGTACCTGAGAAAAGGTAAGACTGGCTGTGCATTTGCTATTGTTCCCAAGTCAGCTCATGCACATCTCTGAAATCCAGGAATCATCTTCAGAGGATTGAATGAAAAAACAAAAAAGTTTCTCATGAAATCTTAAGCGATGGTGTTGATCACTCAGTGGAAGATAATGAAGAAATCTTAATTTTATCAGAATAAATGCATAATCGTCTAATGCACCACTACAAATCCAACAAGTATCACCCACATGACAAAATAGAGATGATTAGGAGTTGAAGTGGTAGTTTAATCTGCAGCATTCTCTTGCTGTGCACACAGAAATTTTTATTTAAGAGTGTAAACCAGGTGTGGTGGCACACCCCTGCAATCCCAGCACTCAGGTTGTGGCAGCAGGGTGCCCAGTTCAAGGCCAACCTGGACTAACTGTCTCCCTCGCCCACTCCTTGCACCACCAAACCAAACCAAACAAAACAAAACAAAAACCCCAAACAAACAAAAAACCTAAAACTAAAAACAAAAGTGCAAAAACTTCATGGGCCAGTCAGGCAGGCAAGCTATGCTTTCTCTCCATTTTCCCAGCATCTGTCTAAAGGTGTGTGCTTCCTGATATTTGAGGGATTTCTGATGTGTTTCTGTCTCAAAACTGTGGCCTTTGTCACTTTAGGCACACAAATTGACCTAGAGACTGTTGTGCAAGGGACCTGGCTTATGTTCACCTGTACATGTTCCATGCCCCTAGCCTCCCTGTCATGGAATTGAACCCTATGGGCTTCATGAGGCCCAATCTTAAACTGGCACTATCTTCGGGGTGAATCGGAACAAGTCTCTTATATCTCTGTGCTTTGGTTCTCTCATCCATAAATTGAAAGAGAAAGATTATGGGACGTAGAAAAGTTTTTGTTTTTACTTTGATTTAGCAATTCCAGTTAAATTTAATTGAAAGACTCAATATTCTCTAACTTTTTTATTAGTAATTTTAATGTGCTACTTAATGGGTCTCATTGTGACATTTCCATATATGCATTTTATTGTACATTGCTCACGTTAACTGCACTTGTAACACTCCAACTTCTAGAATTCTACAACCCCTAGAATGAAGAGGCAGATGTGCCTTGGTTCAACTCTCATTGTCTACCAGTTGTAACAAGAACTTTCTTATCTATAAAATGGGATAATAATACCCACTTCCACAGGCCATTTGTAAAGAACAAATAAAATATTATCTAAAAACATGTAACATAGTTTCTGGCCCAATAACTTGAACTTCTGTCCTCTTGCCTTCTCTTTTCTTCATTGGCAACTTCCCATTCTCCTTAGGAGTATAATGGACTCTCACATAATTTAAAAATTCACATTGGACTCCACATATTTATAGAGTCACATTTCAATGACAATTGCCCAGTGATAGGCTGAGTATTCATTAGAACACAGCTTTAAAATTTTTTCAATGTAGGTAAAATATCCCAGAATACTAAAACCTATCTCTTGATTTTTCAGATCTCAATAGATTTTATGAAAGTTTCTTCATTCCTCTAATTCTTTTTATTCATTCATTTATTTGTTCAACAAGCAATTTCTGTGCCCCTGTGCCAGGCACAGCTCCATGCACCAGGGGTACAGAAATGAACCAGATATTGTCTTTAAACTCAAAAAGCCTCAGGTGAATGGAAGGAGGCACAGAGTCCATGATAGAAGGTCTGTGCAGAGCACATGAGGGATAAAAGTAGGGTGTGATGGGTTCTTGTGGGGAGGAGTCCAGAAAAACTACACAGAGGAGTTGAGGCCAGACTGAGGTCATGGAAGATGAGAAGGTGCTCACTAGACAGAGGTGGGAAAAAGGGCAACGGGTGTAGGGGGCGATTGGATAGGAGGAAGAGCTTCTAATGTTCTATTGCACAATAGGATAACTCTGGTTGACAACAACTAATTGTGAGTTTCACAATAGCTATTAGAGAGGATTTGGAAGTTCCCAACACAAAGAAATAAATGTTTAAGTGATAGATATGCCAATTACCTTGATCTGATCATTACATGTTGTGTACATGTATTGAGACGTCATGTGGTACTGCATAGATACGTACAATTAATGTGTTGAAAATAAAAATGTATTGAAGAAGAAGAGGAGGAGGAGGAAGGGGAGGAGGAGAAGAAGAAGAAGAGGAAGAAAGAGGAGGAGGAGGAGGGGAGGAGGAGGAGAAAATAAGGAAGAGGAGGCAAAGAGGAGGGGGAGGTGACAAAGAGGAGGAGAAGAAGAGGAGGAGGAGGAGGAGAGAGCTGCATGCCGAGGGAGCAGGACATGCAGAGGCCTGGGCATGTGCAATGGTCTCATATACCTTAGAAAGTGCAGATGGGTCAGGTAGTATGTAGCAGGGGACTGAGAGTGAGAAGTAGCTGGAAGTCCAAGACAGGAGCTCTTTATTTATGTGAATGCTGACCTGCTCAGGAAGGGAGGACATCAATGCTGTATCATTGATATTGCCAACAGAAGAGGAATCAACACAGTCCCAGCTCTACTGCCAACCATTCACATTGGCAGGTCATAGCTCTGTTGCCAGTGATGGGTCAGGCCATGGTTCTCCAAGAGTTTTCCAGGAACTGAACCACAATCAGATCAATTTCTTTCTACATCAGGCCACAGTCCTCAGAGACAGCACAAAGCGGAAGCCATTTGTTTGCATTCCAATTGGGTTTTACTCAGATCTTTTACTCAGATCTGTCTGCAAGTTCATCGCCCCAGTGCAAACTGAAGAAATAGGTTCATAGTTTATAATACAATGACCCATGATTTTCCAGTAGGATGAGATGAGTTGTCAATAAGCGAATCAAGAGCCATCAAACACCAAAACTGTGCACATTTTTTTACCTTCCCAAAACCTAATGTGGCATTTGAATTTTTAATTCCCTGATTCCAAATTCATATTCTGTCCGATACACCACTTTGCTTCTTCTCTAAGAGCTTTGGGCAGTTAGGGCTTTGCTTCTAAGAAGCTACCGACAATAGCGTTTCACTTAGGGTTGCTATGAGTCGGACACTGAATCCACAGCACCTAACAACAACAATCTAAGGGGGTGAACAGGAGAAAAAAGGAAAGAAATGAAAAAAAGAAATGAAAACAGGAAAGAAAGGAGAACAAAACAAAACAAAAAAGGAAAGAGACAAGAAGAAAGAAGCCTTTACTCTCCACACACCTCATGGAGGCTACCGACAAACACGGACTTAAGGGGCTAGGTTTAGATTTAGGTGGGGGAAAGTGTCTACATCTAAACTGTACTGCCAGCCTACAAAATTGGGAGAATCTCAGACATTTTATCTCCTAGTCTGAGGTGGAATGAAGGAGAGAAAAGAATGTGTGCTTACAAATACAGCAAAGCCTTGGAATGAAGGTGCACAAGGAAAGAAGTAGCACAAAGATCAAAGACATTTCTTCTTTTTCAGAACTTACTAGCTCTCTCCTATTCTACAAAGACTTTTCTCCCATTAGATGGGATCATTCTCTTTCTTTTACGTTGGTTCTTCCATTCCTTCCTCAATTCCTTTCTTCCGACTTTCCTTTACTCTTCTTCCATTTCTCTTTCTCTCCTTTTACTTTTGTCTCTTTCTTTCTTGCACCTTCAATCTTTCTCTTAAAGTTCAAATTAAAATACCAGCCTTAATCCCTGAGAAGCAGCTCTGTTTTCCCTGCCATGGCATTGCACAACCTGTGGTATGGCTCTGTGCCACCATTAGCTATGCAGTGAGGTTTTATGTGGCCAAGGAACATCTTGTACAATGCCACTTTTTATCAAAACCAAATAGCATAACAATGCATACAGGGCCTCGTTCACATCAACCTCATAAGATTTCACTATGATAAAAACAATGAAGCTGAAATACAAAATCCCTCTCTGTTTGAAAATAACTCATCCTGGTGCGTCTCCCTGCCCACCACACCCTCTCCAGACCCCCACCGGAAGCCCCCACTCCTCCTCTACTTGCTCACCTTTCCACCCTCTCATCATGAAGTACTCCTTGTGGCCTCCAACTGTTCAGGTTGCACCAGTTTGGTGACCCGTGAGGCCAGGGTTGCACCACACTGGGGTGGAGCCGGAGGGGAGGGAGGGAAAGGCAGGAGCTGAAAGCCCCACCGAAGCTGGGTCTGAATCCCCTGTGATCATGGTCTCCATAATTCTGGTCATGCAGAGATGCCTTGGAAATGAGTATTCTCCTGTGGGAATCGGGACAAGAGAAACAGGGAGGCCCGTCTGCAGAGCTGAGCAAGTTGCAGCCTCTAGTTCGAGGGGTGCCAGGCCCTGCTCATCACCTTAGAATTTAGGGGCAAACTTATCCAGGAAGCTCCAAGGAGAAGAAGAGGAGAAGGGCAGCACTGATTTGAGAGTCCAGGATCAATGGCTCCTGCTAGGTAGTCATGTTACCAGATACCAGGAAACATCTATGAAGGATGGCCTTGACCCCCATCAATCCCTTCCAAGTGATGCCTAATGACAGGTCTCTGCAGGACTCAGACCCCATCTGCCTTGTATTAATCCTGGTTTTCATTCCCCAGAAGAGCCACAGGGCTCCCAATAGGTGGCTTCATCCACACTGTCTTCCTGAGCCTCGAAAGGAGGTCTTCACTGCAGGGTAGGTAAGAGGTAGAGGACAAGGACTAGGAGATGGCTTGCCAACAGTCATGGACAATTCCAGTGAGAAAGTCCATGTGGACATTTCCCTCCTACACCACAGGCCCAAGACAGAGCTTTCTTATCTGCGTTACTGGTGAATATCATTCATTCAGTCATTCATTCAAGAAATATTCATTAGGCACCCACCATATTTCCACATAATCCCAGGCTGTGGAGGTAAGGAAATGTATGCAAGAAAAAGCCCCTGCTTTCATGACAGGGGAGGAGGCATATAACACATAAAGAAAAGAAATAGATACATGCCTAAATTGAGCTAATGATAAGAGCTATGAAGAGCTTTGGCGTTTTGTTTCTTTTAAACAGGATGTGAGAAAGAGATGAGCATGGAAAGTGTATGGCTACCTTAAATTAGGGTGTGCAGGACAGCCTCTCAAAAGAGGTCAGTGGAGGTGAGGCTCACATGAGAAGGAGGCAGGAAAGAGCATCCTTTTTATTTTCTTTCAGTATTGAGGTGCTGAACCTAGGGCCTCACACATGCTTTGCAAGTGCTCTATCACTAAGCTGCACCCCCCAGCCCATTTTTCACTTTTTGAGAAAGGGTCTCACTAATTTATTCAGGCTGCCTCTGGCCTCAAACTTGAGATTCTCCTGCCTCTGCCTCTTGAGTCTCTGGGATTATAGGCATGCGTCATCTTGCCCCGTGAGAAGGGCATCCTGGAGAGAGACCACAAATGCAAAGCCTAGGAGGTAGAAGCAAACCTGGTGTGTTGGGAAATTTCAAAGAAACTTGGTTGAGGCTGGAGCGGAAGGACAGGGGAGTGTAGGGGACCCATTGAGGTAGTGGAGGCAGGACATGTTCAGCCTCCCTCCTGCTGCAGCCGCCAGCTCATCCACAATGGCCCATCTATCCACCTACTCAGCAGCTCGGCGATCCAGTTACAGGCAATCTGGGGCTGATTTGGAAGAGTCTCTGGTTTCCACCATGTGGAGGGGCCTCTGTTCCATGCAGCGTCCCAGGACATGCCCAGCCCCCTGTCTCTCTGCCCAAGCACCAAGCACAGAGATTAGTGAGCAATTCCTCTGGGTGTCAGCCACTGGGTGTGAGACTTAAACTCTTAATTCCAAACCATTACCACATAGGTATCCGATTGCCGCTGATGATTTCAAATTGTTTGCTTGTTTGTGCCAGGAGTTTTGTCAATGAAAGGTTTCTTGCCGAGCTTTGGTTTTAAGCCTTAATGTTTGCTGAAACTCCAATTTAATTAAAAACAAACCAGACTGGTGAGAGAATGAAAGGGGCATAGACTACTTCAATGAGAGTTTCCATGAAAGGGTTTCCAGGCTTATTTAAGGAAAAGGAATAAAGCATGAGTTGTAGAGGGACAGAAAAGGGAAACTCTTTCGAGTATGAGCTCTGGACCCAGTCTGTCCTGGCTCTGCCACTTTCTAGCTGTGTGACTCTGGGCCTCCCACCTACCATCTCTGTGCCTGGGGGTCTTGATTTGTAAAATGTGAAGAGGAACAGTAGCTACCTTTAGTGTTATGATGATTAAAGGACGTAAGCCATATGAAGGCTTCAAGCAGTGCCTGACACATCCTAAAGTTGCCACAGTTCTCACCAATCATTTTCAAGGGTTGTGTTGTACAGCAAATGTGGTTCTGGGCTGTGGTCACAGGGCTTGGTTGAGGCAGGTAGACCAGGAGGATGTTCAGGCTAAGACTGCTCAGGGCCACAGTCCCCTCTGTTAGCTTGATTGCTTCCCTAGCATCATACCACCCTCCCAAATTATTAATCTCACAGACGCTGGCCTTTGGTTCCGAAAGGTGCTACATAAAAAGATGTGGATGATGCATCATCAGCCCTTTCTTCCTTCTAAAGAGAAAAGCTTGAGGCCACAATGGTGAGAGAATACTTCTGCATGGGTCACATCTTACACCTTATGGGGGAGAGGGATTGGGCGGGCACACGGATTCAAAGGCTCCTAGGAGAAATCAGGTCCCAGAAAGTTATTACTAGGTTATGTTTCCAAACTTTAAAAAATTAAACAATTCATCCTTTAATTCAAATGAAATCTCACCAGAGATCCTAAAACATAAAACAGAAGTGTTCTGGAGCCTCTCCCCCCAGCCACTCCCTTTGTCTTTGTGATTGTCTCTGAAGCAACTGTGAGGGACATTGACAAACATTGACTTAGCTATCAAACCCTCAAGCGAAGTCTGCATCAATTCCTCATTTGCATATGCTCTTGTACTTTTATTCATTTAGTTAAAACAGTTGTAAAATTTTACTTAATATAGTTGTAGAAAGTAAAGCCTCTCACCATGGAAAGCACCAGGTTTTGCTCTACTTTTTCCTATCTGTAAATCACTCTCCCAAAAGATAGCGGCTTCCAACCTCTTTAAATAATGTGCTTGTGCTGTGGGTTCTGGGTTTTTCATTCTTAGACACTTTTGACTTTCTATAGTAAAAGATGAGGAATTAGCTCTTTATATTACCCTTCTTTTGCTCTTCCTGTATCCTCCCACAAAGCACATACTTCCCCTTTCCTGTTCACTCACATGTAACTATATCAATTTTTTAATTCAATATTCACTATTTACATGGTAATATATATATGAAAATACTGTTCACTGTACCATTCTAATATTTTTATTGTACACTTTTTCTGTATTGTTAACACTAGTCTAATATTTCCTTTGCTTTGGGAAGAAATTCTCTCACAAGGTTATAAAACTCCCCATGAAGGCAAATCTGTCACATGGTCAAAGACTTCCGTTTTCTATTGAGTGATGTATCCTTCTTGGAGACTCTTGGTCTTCCTCTTACAGTATAGACTGATTGCTCTGGAAATCTGCTGTGCTTCTGTTATTCTGGTCTTAACTTTTGTCATCATCCTAAGAATTCCAGGACCCCCTCTTCTGAGTTGGATTCCTGGATCCTGGATTCTATGGCTTGGCTTACTACCCCCGCCATTCTGTGTGTGTGTGTGTGTGTGTGTGTGTGTGTGTGTGTGTGTGTGTGTGTGTGTGTGTGTGTGCGCGCGCACGCATGCGCATGTGTGTAGTGCATTTTCTAGTATCTTTACAAGAAAAGTTACTTGGGAAGTAAACTTTTCTGAGACCATGCATATCTGAAAATATTTTTATTATATACTCACACTTGATTTGTGATTGGCAGGTCAAAGTTCTTTATTATAAACGTCATGGCATTTGTCAAACCCGTGTATCTTGGTTTTTGTCCAAGAACTGAAGAATAGGTGTGTATTTAACCTTACACATGAAGCATGGTCCTCCATCTCCCTTGCAAAAGGATCCCTGAAGACATAAACAGCTGACTCTGGGTGCATGGCACGCAATCCACAGCAAGATACGGCAGGAGATAATTAATAGCCTCCTTCATCCCCCATCCATATTTTTACTTAGTAGACACTTTCTGAGTGCCTATAATATGTGCCGTGTACTGTGCTCAGTGCTAGGACTTGCTGTGATTTGGGATGATTAATTCATATATATTTATTTTGACAGGTTCACATGGAGCCCTCAGGCCATATGGCAACACTGAGACTTTTCTTTCAAGCTGCTCACCTCAACTAGGTCAGCTTCCCTTAGTTTAGTCAGCAGAAGCCAAACTCAATAGATGAGCATGCCAAGAAAAGGGCCTAACAATGAACACCAGACTTGCAGGTGTCACTGGGCAAACAGTATAGAAGACCTATTGTCTGGAGTTGAGGGGCTCCGAGGGGTCAGGCAAAGCTCAGCCTCACCTACTCTGGGGGAGAATGTACCAGAAGCTCACTGCTCTGTTCCACGAGAAGTCAAGGATGGAATTCTTGGAAAATGGCCCATTGCTCCCTTGTAAGCCCACATGGAGGGGAGCTCAGAGTAGAAAAACAGTATAGAAGGTAATAACAGTAACATCTATAATCATAGTTGTTGTTATTGTTTCTACTGGAGCCAAAGGGGAAATATTCTTTTTATGACTAACTGGAACATAAGATTGTGTGAGGAACTCAGTGACATTAGAACATAACACTCACTTGGTTCTCAGAGATGTTTTTCATTATCAGTAAATGAAATTCCAACAAAGGAATCCAACCCACAGTAAGGATGACTGCCCTAAAATTACATAGGAAATTGCCCAAATATCTTCCTACTTAAAATTTGGGCAGTGTCCTCATTCAGTAGAATGTTATCCTTTCTGTGATATGTGATATAAATATATTCATTGATATGAAAAGATGTTTATGTTATGTATTAGTTTTGTACAAATATATATGCACATACATGTTCAGAGAAAGATCTGATAGGAAAAATACAAAGGTATTAAGAGAGGTTATCTCTGGGTTGGTAGAATAATAGTTTATTTGTTTATTTGTTTGTGTGTTTGTTTACTTCCTCACCAACATTTTCCATGATAGTCATACTTTGCTTTTACAATAAGAAAAAAAAACAACAATGGGAGGTATTTTAAATATCTAAGATAAAGAATACAGGAAGGGCTTCAGCAAGCCAATGATGAATCATAAAGGAGGCTTCCCCAAGGTGCATGGTTTCCCAGGAGCCCCCTCGTGGCACTCCTCACTCATCAGTCAAGGCTTCTGGCTCTCCATCCCACAGGTTTGAGCAGACCTGACTGCAGGTGGCTCAGAGATTAAATCTTGGCTGTGGCCACAAGGGTCCTGGCCGCCCACATAAGGTTGGTGAGTCAGGGCTTGCTCTGTGCTTGCGAGAAGCATCCAAGCACCAAACCTGGAGGTCATAGACAGGTCATCTCTCATCAGAAGCTCTTACAAGGATGCTGGTCCAGTAGAGGAAACCCTCCCTGAAGGGATGCTCTGGAATCTGCCCCCAGTCCTGAACCACAGGTCATCTGCTTTCCAGTTAACTTATAGCTTAGGTGAAACTGCCACCAATCAGTGGCTGGAGCCCTTTTTCTCTGCTTACATACAAATCATGGGTAGGCTAGGAGGACCCCTTCAAACACTGGCTTGGGCCACAGTGGTGTCTCTTGGCAATTGGCAGCAGCAAATGGTGGCAGTACTAAGTTGGAGTGGCAGAAGCAAGTGGTACCCCTTAATGTTACAGCTATTTTCTGTGCTGAGGAGTCAGGTATCCTCAGCTATCTTGTGTTACAGCTCTTATGCAGGGTCAAGGAGAATCAGGTGTCCTTGGCCCATAAGTATTACAGCTTTTATGCAGGTTGAGGGGTCAGGAATAATCATCTGCCTTTTGACAACTTTCAATGCAGCTTCTGAGTGGGCCTCAGTACTATGATCCTTAGCCCTAATGGTGGCCAGTGTTACAGATGCTGGGCCCAAGGTGTCTGAGATCCTTGTCCCTAAAGACGTGAAAGCTATCCGGAAACTTTCTATTGACTAGGGCCTTCAGTTTCTCTTTTCTGGCTTTTTACTCCCTGGTTGCTCTCTCCAACTGTTCACCTGTCTCTTATTGTTCTGGCCACCACCACTGTCATTCAGAAGACAGTGCTACCCTTTCTCTTCTTTCTATAAGTTGGTGATGTCCACCTGACAGCTGTCAGTGCCTTGTAGCTTGCTACTTAATTAATTGGGCCTGCCCCCTTCAGGCTGTGATTTTTTCAGCCCCTCCCCCAGTGTTGTCAGTGAGGGAAGTAGGCAGTAGGGAAGCACCTCCTGGGTACCAGCCTCCTAATGGTCACTCCCCACCCCTGATACAGCCATCAGCCATCAGAAGCAGAGAGGCAGAGGACTTAACTTCTTTACATCAGGCCAGAGAAGCACCTCCCAGGTGCCCATTTGAGCAGCTTTGTGGCTCAGGAGTGTCTGCTCTGACTGGGCATCTGCTGCTGGAGGTGGGTTGGGGCAGAACCACCATCCCCTTGAGCTGAACAACAGGATGAGTGGCTTTCTGAGTGCTGGCTTTGGCTAGGTGCTCACTGATGCCCACCAAGCTGCAAGAGGTGGTGCTGCTGCCCTGTTGCCCCCACCATCATATTCACTGCTGCTGCCTTTTCTTGTTTTCTTCATTTTACCAACTCAGCTGCTGCCCAAGGTAGGCAAAAAGACCACTCGAGAAAGGCGTTTTATTGGGCCTGTTGTAGTAACACAAGAGGAAGGCACATGAGAGGGGGATCTCTCAGCTCTCTCCTCTCAAGTGAGGGGAGGAGCCTGTTTGTATAGGCTGAGAGGGATTGTGTGCAGCAATCACAGTGACCCTGTCATGCAAATGGGTTTGTATATACACCAATCACAGCAGTCCTTTTTGCCCAATCATAGCAGTCTCTCTTGCTGGGCAACTAGGGGACATGTCCTTCCTCTGGTCTGGGTTGGTCAGACTCATCAAGAGTTCAAGGAGACTTGTAACAGCAAAAGGAAAGGGGGAGAAAAAATCTCCAGTGTAAAAACTGCAGACTATTTGAGACAGGCATGGCTGGGCTGCACCTTCATGATCTGGACTTGTAGCAGGTAGATAGAGTTCTATTGCTTTCTCCAGATTTCCACAGAGTGCTCAGAACAGCAGGTACTGATGTGAGGATGGCTCCACTGAACTATAGTTCTTTCATTCAAAGCAGCCTGAGCCACAAGGGAGGGCATGGTAGATGCTAATCACGGAATCAGATCATCCCACCCTCCCTACACCAGTGTTTCCTTACCAAAAAAAAAATAATAATAATAAGCAGCACAAGAGGCACTTACAGCAAGAAGAAAAAAAGGCTTTATCATTAATATTAATATTGATTTTCACAGTATGGCAACAATACTACATGGCAAGCACCCCAAGAACAGGGATGTCCCCCAAGTCTATCTCAAAACCATGCTCATATTTGTGCAGCATGGTGCTATCTACCGTGGGTACTATAAAACATCTCATATGAAGGAGCTAGGCTGGGATTTGAACCCAGTTTACATCACTCCAGGTCTGTGTATTATCCTGTGCATAAGGTTGCTTTTCAACCCTTTGAGCCCTTTTGTCTGTAGCCCGCATCCTAGCATCAACTATGTGTGCCAGTTGGGCTCTGTTGTCCTCTGCTATGCCAGGGGTTGTTACTCTCCTCCTTTGAGTTTTAATGAATTCCAAACAATGGATTGGATCATCTATTCTATAGAGTAGCTGCATGGATGCCTCATTCCCTCCCCAAAGATGGCATGGAACTGAAAGAAAATGACTATCAGTCAGGATGAGCTAAATTATACAATCATAACCCTTTCAAAATCTGAGATACTAAAACAAAAAAAGATGATTTCTCAATTTCCCTACAAGTCCATTACAGTTCAACCAACAGGGTTGAACAGCACGTATTATGCAACATAATCCTGGAGGGCTGCAAACTGCCAGACCACCACCATCTTAAACATCACCAGGTAGCATGCTGCAGAGAAAAGAGAGGGACAAAGCAATCATTTGTAACTCTCAATGAGAGTCAAACAACCACATTGATATACAAGTGGGCAGAGATGGCAATCTTCTTGTGTGCCTAAGATTGATGATCCAAATACCTGTGAAGGGGTCCCACACCTTGCTGGCTTAACTTCATGTCTGTCCATCCAAGATGATGCCAGGCACAAAGTGGTTACTTGGGTAACAAGATGACTTAATGCACTGCAATATAATTCATGTACTGCTTGAGGCTCTGGAAAAAAAAAATAAGACTAAGACTCATTCAATGCAAAGCTAGTGAGAGAAGCCTAAAGACATGCTTAAGCAACCGCAGTAGGTAGAATGGCCCAAATGTTATAATAAACTTAGAATGCCTTGTGAAATTATACTTCCTTTCTATTGCTTTTGTGACAAATTGTCACAAATTTAGTGGCTCAAAGCAACCTTAATTTATTGTTGTACAACTTTCAGTTCAGAATTCTGACACAAGTCTCAACGAACTAAAATCAGGATGTTGGTCTGCTGTCTACCTTTCTGGAGCCACTGGAATCCAGCTCAGACTGTTGTTGGAACTCAGTTCCTTATGGTTGCAGGATTACAGTCCCATTTTTTGCTGGATACCAGGTGAAGACTTCTCCCACTTTTAGGAGGCCACCACATTCCCTTGCCCATGACCTCCTCCATCTGCAAAGCCATCAGGGGTGAGTCATATGCTCACATCACACCTCTGACCTGCTCTTCTTTCTCTTCCATTTTTAAAGACTCATGGTTCAGGGTCTACCTAGATAACCAAGGGTAATCTCCTCATCTCTACACCCTTAATATTAACCACATCTGCAAAGACCCTTTGCCATGTAAGGTAACATAGTTATAGGCTCCAAGGATTAGGGAAGGTGGAGGGGATCATTATTTTATTTATCTTAAAAATTACATACATATAAATAAATTATATTACATACACATGCACACACACATACACACTCGCAGCTGTACCACTGTGGTGTCTGATCCCATCAGATCTTGGAAGCTAAGCATGGTCAGGTCTGGTTAGTACTTGGATGGGAGACCACCTGGGAACACCAGGTGCTGTAGGCTTGGGAAAAGGACCCAGAAACCACCTCCCAAAAAACAATCAACCATTGAAAACCTTATGAATAGCAGACAGGCACTATCAATAGTATTTCACCTGTTGTATGTAGGGTGGCTATGAGTTGGACACTGACTCGACAGCTCCTAACAACATATGTGTGTATACATGCATACATATAACATATATTGTATATATTATATGTAATATGTTACATATAATATATATTATATATATACTATTTATATACAATCCATTGTGACTGAGCCAAGGGCAGAAAGAATAACTGCAAACAGGAAGACCAGGGAAGACTTTAGCTGGGCCTGAAGGATGCATAAACCCAAAGAGGCAGGGAAGAGGGAATGGGATTCCAAGCTGATGCACAAAGAAGCCTATGATTCCCTACCTGATGTGCCTGCAATATGGTGAGTGGAACTGTGGGACATGAGGAAGGATAAGAAGCTAAGGTGGATTTGACTGGGTGAGTTTCTTGGGTAGCATGTAGCTGGAGATAAGAGCATGGGGCTGTGGAGTCTCACAGAGCTGGGTTTGAGTCCCAGCTCTGCCAGTTAGCTATGTGGCCATGGGCTAGCCCCTTCACCTCTGTAAGTCTCTACTACCTCAACTATGACGTGAAGCTACCAACAGTAGCACCGGTCTCATAAGGCTGTTGGAAGGCCTCATGGAAAGAATATTCAAAGCTCTTAAATTTTAACAAAGGGCACTGATACTATTATTACCAGCCAAGTCCTTCCCAGTCTGTGGTTTGTTCACTTGTACTGAGGCCATGGAGTCTGGGAAAACGAGGCAGTGGACAAGGGAGGATTCTGTTCAGCCTCCTCCCTCCAGGGCTAAGCCCAAGGATTCCTTGTTTGCCACATACCAGGAGCCCTGGGTTTACTTTGAGGGGAGAGCCTCAAGGACTACAAAAGTCCTTCCTCTGCACGCCCTAAACTTAACCCTGGCACTGTGCCAAAGTATGGGGACAAAGGGATAAACCAACACCAGTCCTCAAACAGAATCCTGTTCCTGTGTCCTGAGAGGGGGTTTGAGCCTCTCTTTAGCCCCACAACACTTTTACTAACACACTCCTTTTTATGATTCAACGCATTTCTTAGTCTACAAATTCTGAGACCTAAAAACAGATGTCGATGTCACACGTAACTTAATTGGGGTCATACGTTCAGAACACATCTTCAGAGAAGTGAGGGAAGAACCTGAGTATGTATCTATGTATGTATTTGTAAGCAAAGCCAAAAGGCTTTATCCAATTGCCAATTTTGACATGCTTTTATAATTGCAAGCTGAAAGGAAAATGAAGTCAGGAAAACAAGTCAGATTTCACCAGAAAGTGCCCAATTCTGGATGTTTGCTGCAGGGCTGTAGAGCTGGTAGAGTCCAGCTAAGTGGACAAAACAGGGCTTTGAGGCCTAATTGCCCAAGGTGAGGCTGGAGGCAGGAGCTGGAGCCAGATGCCTTTACTCTTACCAAACACACTCTTCACTCCACTTTTTCATATGGCCAAAATAATAGGAAGTCACTTTAAAAATACAGATTACTACACAGGGGGAAAAACTAAGTTCATATACCCGTGAGATAAAGCCATAATTAGTACTTTGCAATGTTCTTTCCATCTTATTTCTACACACTTTTAAATTTAACCAAAACAGAATTTGTTTGCACATCCAGTCTTGAGAAAATAAATATTAATTAAGCACCTGCTACATCCCCTCCCTTAACCCTGGTTTCCTGCTTTGTACCTTATGAGTTATTTGTAAACTGGTAATATAAATGTAAACTGACATATGGTAAGAATTCAGCAAGTGTTAACAATTATCATTATCACAAACATCAATCATAATTATTATCATGCTTAATCTTAATCATCATGAAACTCTGCCAAATTATTAGAGATGAAAACAACTGAGGCTCAGAAAATTATTACTTGCCCAACCTACATAACTTGTAAAGGGTTAATTCAGAATTTGCAAGAATGAACAAAGGACAGAAAGCAAATGTTCCATAGGAGATTTTACCTTGAGAACCTTAACCAAGTCTTTAACCTCATTACTGAGAAAGTCCAGGATAAGACAGTTTGTTGTAGAATCTTCTCAACACATCAGCTAAACTTATTTGTGGATTAATAGCTCCAAAGCTTCCCTTTGGTTAAGGAATTACAAGAAAATTACAACTATTCAAGATGGCTTTTCAAAGTCCTTGGCAGCCCCAGCCTGGATCTCTTGATTTCCAATTCTAATCATTTAATTTTTAATAATCATAGCTCAAGCATAAATAACAAGTCACCTAGATCACTCCCAAACTGCTTGTAAATGCTTTGGAATTTGACACTGCATCCCTCTGTCTTATAAGCCCTTCATTAGAACACATAATTAAGAACTTAAAATTCAGCTGCCATTGTCAGCCATCTGTACTTTATTAGACTACATTCATTGGGTTCCCACAGGTCTCCAAGGTAGAGAGGCTTGGGCAGGATCCATCCCTCAGCTGGTCACCTTTGCTCCTCTTCTCCATACACATGCACACACATGCACACACACATGCATACATACATACACACACACACACATACATGTTAAGCTACTGTGAGTTCCTAAAATCAGGCACCACACACTTAGTGGGCCCAGATCACACAAGGGCAAAAGTTGGCTTGCCACACAATTTGGTTTTCTGAAGGAATGTGGATTCAGGCAGAATTAATTAAGCAAGAACCAATTTCCAGCTCATAATGAATGTGTTGTGCCTGTATCCAAGTTCTTTGCTTCTCTCCATTCCCAAAAAGTGAAAATAGAACAAAACTGGAGCAAGGCAAGGGGCCTGAGGGCTAAGGCAGTAAGACACTCGAGTTGATATGCCCTGCACAATAGTGTGAGGAACTTCTCCCCAAAGAGCCCCATCCCACTGCTAAAGTAGTTTGTGTACCAATGGTGATAAATGCCTGGAATTCTACCATTAGAATTTCCTCCCTGTGGCTTAAAGTTTTGGAGCTGCAAAAGCAACTCTGTTAAAACGCACGTATCTCTGGGAAAATAAAGTGAGGTGTATTATCCATCACATACTAATGTAAATTATTGTATAGGATTAGCTTGTGTGGTTTAACATGCTCTTGGGGCATCAGGACATATGAGTTTGGATGGCAAGTTTTATCCAAGACAGGAAGTGTGAGAAGCAAGGCAATCCATTAGCATTGGTAGCTGGGAAAGCCAGCCTGAACTTACAGCCCTCGTTCCCACTGGCCAGTAGGATGACTGGGCTCCGGACACTACTGAGTGACCTCAGGCAGATCCCTGGCCTGTCTTGGTGACTCAGGCACACCCAAAAGGTGATCAAGGTAACCTACAGCTCCAGGCAGCTGGGTGAGGTATTAATGACTGTGAAGGAGCCTGAAAACATCAGGCCTGTTGAGATGCAAGGCACGATAATGAAGTCATTAGGAGGAGTGGTTCATTATCATTGCTAAAGTTGCTGGTAGAAAAGGGCAACTCTCTGTTGGTCTAGATGGGGAAAATCATGAGAGCTGTGAGAAAGGAAGGAGAAGGTGGGAAAGAACCTAGTCTACCTCTCATGGCTTGTTCCCAGCCTGTGCCAGAAAGCTGGGGCTTTCTGCATCCAGAGTCATCAACCTGTCGGGCAATTGTGCCATGTTTTAGGATGTACAGGGAGAAACAGTCTGTAATGGGTTTTTCTGGGCTGCTGGCTAGCGCTACCTGCCAATTTTCCCTAGGAATTGGGAACACCAGACATTAAATAAAAACTAATCTGTGATGCCCCACGTGTCTGTCAACTTGTCAGGCTTGGGGGGGGGGGGTTGTGGGTTGTTGGAATGCTGAAAGTTATACCACTGATATTTCACATACTAGCAGGGCCACCCAGGGTGGACAGGTTTCAGCTGATCTTCCAGACTAAGACAGACTAGGGAGAAGGAGCTAGCAGCCCACTCCCAAAACAATTAGGATTGAAAACACTATGAATAGCAGAGAAGCACTATCAAATATAGTGCTGAAAATGAGCCCTCCCAGGCTGGAAGGCATTCAAGATAGGACTAGGGAAGAGTTGCCCCCTCAAAGTATAGTCAATCTTAATGACAGGAATGGAGCAAAGCCCCTGGGACCTCCAGTTGCTGATGTGGCATGACTCAAAATGAGAAGAAACACAGAGGCTGCCACAATGGGTTCAAACATGAAAAGATTATGTGCATGGCACAATGTCTGATAGTGTTTCATTCTGTTGTACATAGCATCATTATGAGTTGGACCTGACTCAATGGCACCTAAGTACAACAATCTGGGATGACTCTTATTATAGTTTCCTGGGTGATCCAGGTGGTAGGTGTGATCTAAGTCAGTGTTTTAGAAACCAACTAGCGAGAAAGAGGACAAGAAAGGCTTGACCAAAGTCAGCCACTAGATAGGTGCACGACCTTGTATAAGCTAATTCCTTAACCTGTTGAGCTTCAGCTTGTTCATCTGCACAAGTAAGAGTCACAAACCCTATCTCCATTTTCCTCCCAAGAATTATGTAAAGATCAAAAGAGACAACATAGGCGGAGGTCCTCTGTGCAGTATAAAATGCTGTCTGTATAATATTTCTATTATTCCAGATGCCTAGAGGATGACATTTGAGGAAGTCTTGTTTGGCCCAGTAGCTCTCACCCATGGTATGCCACAACACCTAAAATTATGAGCACTTGGCAGTAGTTTCACTAAAGGATTTTCTGTGTTGAAGATCCATCTTTAACATGCCAACATAATAGCCAACCCAGTAACAAGATGCAGGGGGAATCCATGATGATCCACTGGTAGATGAGTACCAACTGGCTTATGAGACCAGTCAGGTCTCTAGCAATATCCTGAGGATATGGATTTGGGATAGGTAACTTGATGAATAGGCCAGAGAACCCAAGGAAGCAGAGCCCCTACAATCAGCAATAAAATGCTAGGCACCAAAAAGGTGCAGACACTGGAATTCTACAAAGAGGAGGGGTAAAGATGGGGGGACACATTACTATTGATATTAAGATCAGAGCTGTTGTGCATATTTTCTCTTATCCTCACAGTAGCCTGTTGCATTATTATTTCCTTTTTACATACAATAAACTGAGACCTAGAGAGCTTAAATGACTTACCCAATGTTACAGATCTAAAATGTAGTAGAAGCAAGACCTCAAACACTAATCCTGAATCTCTAAAACCTGGGCCCTTTTCATCACATCCTCATAGTTATATTTCACATTTTACCTAGAAGGAATATTCTTTTCTTATTTGAATTTACCCACCATAATGATTTCATCTTCCTTCCTCTTGAAAAGTAAAAGCCATTGGAGACACCCTATAAGTAACTGGCTCCTTTCTTCCTCTTTCTTTCCTCAGAGGATCACTGTGTAATCTGTGTAATCAATGGAGCAGTGATAATAGTTGGCATCTACAAGCATTATTATATATTATATGTTTTGCATATAATGTGCCTAATTCTCACAACAATCTGCAAAATAAGATTCATGTCCCCAGTCTTTGGAGACAAAGATCTGGGCTTAAAGAGTATAAACAGGTCCAATGTCATGTAGTTGGTAAAAGATGAGCCAAGATTCAACCCAGATTTGCTTGTCATTAAAGTCCATTAAAGGGCTGGGATTTAGCTCAGTTGGTAGAGTGCTGCTCTGCAGTCTCTGAGGTCCTGAGTTCAATTCCCAGCACTGCAAAAATGGGAGACGGATGTGGCAACCCACTCCCAAGGCAATACTGAAACAATCTGCCATTGAAAACCCTATGAGGATCACTATGAGTTGGACTGGACTCAACGGCACCTAACAATAACAACAAAGTCCATGTAAAGGGCATTGTCACAAATACACAAAAGCTATCAAGTGGTATCTTTTTCCTTTTAAAAAAATCTGATTCCCTATTTCCCATTTATGTGACTCTTAAAATCTTGGAAGCTATCATTACCCATAAATAATTTTGTTCATGTTTTCTTGGGGCTTATGAGAGAGTTTCTTTAGATAATCAACCTAGAAGTGAAATTCCTGTTTCCTATAGTGAGGGACCTTTTCAACTTTAGTAGGTAAAGGCATACCTATTTATAACCATTATTTGTGCAAAAGTTACTTTGCATTTCTCTGTTTCCTAGCCAATACCTGGCCTTCTGAATGTTTTAAATTTTTTCCAATCTAGTAGTGTGAAATGTTATCTTGTTTTCACTTACGGTCCTAATAACAAATAAGTTTGAGCACTTTTCCATAGGTTATTGGCCATTCATGTTGTTTCTTTGGGGAAATGTCTGTTCATAGCTCTGGTTGCTTCTATGTTGGATTATCTTTTTTCTTGATATGTAGAAGGTCTGTATATACTAGTTATGCTGGATACTAATTCTCTGTAGAATGTATAGATAAGATGTTTTAACCTGACTTGTGGCTTGTCCTTCTTTCTGTAATCCCCTTGGGTGGACATATTTTATTTTTAACATACAAAATCAGTCAATTTTAAAGCGTTCTATTCACATCTGATTCACTGAGATAATCCAGGATAATCTCCCGATCTCAAGATCTCCTTTATTTGGTCGCATCTGCAAGAGCTTCTTTGCCATGGACAGTAATGTAGTCATATGTTCTGGGGAGTAGGAAGTAGATATTTGGATGGGAGGCATATTCTGCCTATGCCATATGTGGCACTTGACTGAGAGCTTGGGAGAAGGCATGCCTGCCTTATTGGCCAGTCACTCCTAAAGTGGCACTTACATCACACTGAGTTCAAGGGACAAGGGAATAACTCAGGGACCTGCTATACACTCTGGCTGTTTTTACTGAGATTTAGTGAGCATTACCAAAAAAATCTCACATTTGCTGTACGGCAATCAAACAATTTCCAAGTGTATTAAATGACTGATTTAAAAACACTTTCTCCAGTTTCACTGGAGAGAAGTTCTTCAAGTCTCGCTAGGCCTCCATTTTGGAACTGGAATCTCAACCACTGAGCTTCATTTTGCTGTGTATCTAAGTCAATGTTGATATTTACTTTCTGTCAGTATTTTATAGATATTCCTTAAATTCTCTCTTCTATCATTACTGTTTAAACATTTTATTCTAGTCTAATGTTTTATAGATCATCTTTGTCTATAGATTATTTGGGTGTTTCTTCTTACCAGGTGCCATGCATTGTGCTACCATGATTTTAGCTACTAACTTTCTTTGTGTTTATTCTACTTATGATTTGTTGGACTTTCGGAATATAGAAATGAGTTTCTTAAAATTTTCCAATGTTGGTTTGTCTTAATCTTTCGATTGTCTCCTGTGGTAAAGCCAGTGAGACATCTGTTTTCTCAGTGCATCACCAACCCAACTTGCCCCCTTCATCCTTCATTTCTCTTAATATTGTTTTCATATTTTCCATATCTAAATCTCTGTGTGTTGCATTTTAGGTAACTTCTTCCAAACTATCTCGAAATTAAATATTTAACTCTTCAACTAAAAGACTTTAATTTTTATAAATATTCTGATTTCCATGACTGGATTCCTCATTTCCAGAAGTTCTACTTAAACTCTGCCTGGCATATGCTTTCATCGTATTTATATGATCAATTTTTATCCCACATCTGTGAATCAAGAATCTTCAGCCCTTGTGGGTTGATTTCTCACTTATAATGGCTTGTTTTCTCATGTGTATTATGATACTGATATGATCATCAACATATTACCTAGGCTGAATGTGTGGGCACACACCTATACCCCAGCTCTCAGAAAGCAGAGACAGGAGGATCATACATTCAAGGCCAACCTGGGCTACATAGAGAGACCCTGTCTCAAATAATTAATTAATTAGTTAATTAATTAAAGTATTACCCATGGGTATTCTTTGTGGTTGGAGGATTAGTGTTTGCTCCTGCCAGGTATTTGCAAGAACTAACTCAAGAACTACTTCTGATATTTGGTCTGATAGTTTGCAGGGTAGGACAAACTTGAATCCAAGTTCATATGAGGACTTGCTTGCAAATGTGAATTCCTGGTGGAAACAATTATTCACTCTTCCCTGGGCCAAAGCTGAGGCATACCTCTTCCCTTGCCAATTTTTATTGGGTATATTCTTTTTCTAGACATTATTTCATGAAAGGAATGATTAGGAGCCTTCTCGGGGTTTTAATTTTATGTAGGAATCTCTGTTCTGACTCCCACTCTTAACATTGTCAAGTCCTTATCCATGATCTTCATTTGTGACAAATTCAGCAATCAAAAACAAACAAACATGCATAACTATCTATTGTTGTTGTTGTTAGATGCCAGTAAGTCCGGTCTGACTCATAGTGACCCTATGTGCAGCAGAACGAAATACTCCATGATTCTGTACCAGGCACATGATCTTATTTATGGTTAAGTCCATTGTTGCAGACATTGTGTCAATCCATCTAGTTGGGCTTTTCCTTTTTTTGTTGACCTGCCACTCTCCCAAACATGATGTCCTTCTCTAGGGATTAGTCCTTCCTGACTACATGTCCAAAATATGTAAGACACAGTCTAGCCATCCTTGCTTCCAAGGAGCCTTCTGGTTGTACTTCTTTTAGGACAGATCTGTTGATTCTTTTAGCAGTCCATGATATATTCAATATTCGTCTCCAGCACCATAATTCAAAAGCATCAATTCTTCTCCTGTCTCCCTTATTCAATGTCCAGCTTCCACAGCCATATGATGTGACTGAAAATACCATGATATGAGTCAGGCGCACTTTGGTTTTCAATGTGATATCTCTACTTTTCAATACTTTAAAGAGATTGTTTGCCACAGCTTTTCCCAAACCAGTGCATCTTTTGATTTCATGACTGTTGCTTCTGCAGATGTTGATTGTAGAGCCAAGTAAAACAAAATCATGGACAACTCAATCTTTTCTCCATTTATGGTGAAGTTGCACAGTGACCCAGTTGAAAGGATTTTTGTTTTGTTAATGTTGAGTCACAATCCATATTGAAGGCTATGTTCTTTGATCTTCATCAGTAGATGTTTCAAATCATCTTACCTTTCAGCAAGCAGTGTTGTGTCATCTGCATAATGCAGGTTGTTAATGAATCTTCCTCCAATCCTGATACCACATTCTTCCTCATAAAGTCCAGTTTCTCAGATTATTTGCTCAGCATAGAAATTGAAGAGATATAGTGAAAGGATACATTCCTTGTTCTGTTCAAACAACTGCCTCCTGGTTCATGTATAGATTCCTCATGAGTACAATTAGGTACTCTGGTATTCCCATTCTTTGTAGTGTTATCCATAATTTGTTATGATCCACACAGTCAAATGCCTTTGCATAATTGACAAAATATAGATAGACATCTTTCTGATATTCTCTGCTTTTGGCTAATATCCATCCTGTGGGGCACTACTGGTCTAGCCTGGATATTAGTGATGGAGCACCCCACACATAATACCTGTACCTACAGCTTGTAGACCCTTGTGGGTAGGGCAGGCATCGAGGAGAGGAATAAAAGCCTCAGGATGTTTTCCTTAATTTCAAGTCTTTATTGCCACGGCCCTTAGAAGGGCAGCAGAACTCAGCAAGATTACAGTTTATAAGTGACATTACTGCTCCCAAGTGTTGCAGCTTGTGAGGCTATAGCTCTAGTGGCTGCCGTGTGAGCAGTGGCAGCAGGTGGCTCCCTTGTTGTCCCTTCCTTGTTGCTTCTGCTGGTGCTCTCCTGTTGCCTGCTCCATCAGTAGTGTTTGTCACAGAGGTTCCAAAGAGAGTGGGCCTCTGATGATGGTTGATCTGGGGAGAGAGAGAGACCTGAGCAGCTACAATTGTTTATATAGTTACCACAGACCAATAGTGTTTAAGGGCTTTGTTTACTCATTAGCCAATCACAAGGGAGAATCTGAAAATTGTTTTGAGATTACATCCAATCAGGGTGTGGGGGAATTTACAGGGGAGCTACTTTGTCTGGATAAGCCCAGGCAAATTCCTAGCTTGTTTTTGGCAAGTCCCTTTTGCTTTTAGTTTTCCAGGTGGGCCATTTAACCCTCAAACCCAGAGTTTTCAGAATTGGGTTTTTTGCCCAAATTAGACAAATTTACCCCTACATATCTGATGTCAGCAATGATGTCCCTTGTTCCCCACCCTCTTCTGAATCTGGCTTGATTTTCTGGCAGTTCCTTGTCTATATATACTGCTGAAGTCACTTTTGAATGACCTTTAGTAAAATTTATCTTGTATGTGATATTAATGATATTGTTCAATAGCTTCCACATTCAGTTGGATCTCCTTTCTTGGGCATAGGCACAAATATGGATCTCTTCCAGGCAGCTGGCCAGGTAGTTGTTTTCCAAATCTTTTGGCATAAAAATGTTAGCACCTCCAGTGCTGCATCTGTTTGTTCAAATATCTCTGTTGGCATTCCTCCAATTCCTGGAATATAGTCTTTCGGCAATTCCTTCAATGCAGCTTCTACTTCATCCTTCAATTCCATTGGTTCCTCATCCTATGCACCTTCTTGAAATGGTTGGTCATCCACCCATTCTTTTTTGTATAATGATGCAAATATATTTTTTCACCAACATAAACAGTGACTATACACATGGACTTCACCAGATGGAACAAACAGGAACCAAATTGACTAAATTTGTGGAAAGAAACAATGGAAAAGCTCCATTTCAACTGTCAGAACAAGACCAGATGCTGATTGTGGATCAGACCATCAACTGCTCATATACAAGTTCAAACTGAAACTGAAGAAAATTAGAACAAGTGTATGTGAGCCAGGGCATGATCTTGAGTATATCTCACCTGAGTTCAGAGACCACCTCAAGAACAGGTTTAATGCATTAGATACAAATGATAGAAGAGATAGAAGACCAGAAGAGTTGTGGCATGACATCAAAGACATCATTCATGAGGAAAGCAAAAGGTTATTAAAAAGATAGGAAAAAAAAGAAAAGACCAAATTACATGTCAAAAGAGACTGAAACTTGCCCTTGAACATTGAGCGGCTAAAATAAAAGGAAGACATGATGAAGTTAAGGAACTAAACAGATCTTAAAAGGCAGCTAGAGAAGACAAAATCAAATATTTTAATGACATGTGCAAAGAACTGGAGACAGAAAATCAAAACAGACGAACACACTGTTTTTCTCAAGCTTAAGGAACTGAAGAAAAAATTCAAGCCTCGAGTGGCAATAGTGGAAGACAATATTAACTGATGCAGGAAACATCAAAAGAAGATGGAAGGAATACACAGAGTCATTATACAAAAAAGAATTGGTGGATGACCAACCATTTCAAGAGGCTGCACAACTATTTAGGTGATAGGATATTGGAGAAACTGTCAGACCTAGTGTTCTCTTACTTCTATGGGTTTGTGTTCCAACTTTGGGTTTAGTGTCTAAGGGGTCCCCTTCTTTGCTTGCAATATCTATACTGCCTAAAAGAGTTTTACTTTATATTTTATCCAGCATTTGTTTCTTTTTCCTTTTTATTCTTTTTTTTCCAGAAATGTTTTTCACACTATCCAGTCTTCATATTGCTGAAAGTAGAAATCCCTGTAATGATCTTTTTCCTCTTTTTCTACCTGGAAAACACTCTTCATCCTCAAATTCTGCAATTAGATGTCACTTTTCCTGGGGGACACTGGTTGTCCTACTCCCTCCAAAACCAGTGTAAATTAGCCCATTCTCTATGTTCTCATTTACTTAGAATATATCTCTAATAAAGATCTCATTATAATGTCACTCAGGTGCCTTCACATTCCAACTGCAACCTACATTACCAGCCTTATCAATCAATTAATGCATTGCTATTTAATTTATACATTGTTTATTAGCCTAGTCACTCACATATTTATCCATTGTCCAAGTCTTTTTTTGAGTGCCTATTATATGCAAAACTCTGTGCTGAATAATAGGAATATCTCCATGAATAAGGCAATTGAGATCTTCCTCTCTTTGGAATATGTATATTAGCAAAAGGGAGCCAATATTAACAAGGAATTATATCTTTGATTATTTCATTACATTGTGATAAGTGTTATTAGGAAGAGATAGAAGCCCTATAAGATGCTCAGCCAAAGCATTCTAGCAAATGGAATGGTAGTAGGAAGTCCCTGAAGCAAAAAGTAAAGGAAAAAAAAAAGAGCAGGAGAATTCACCCAAGCACTCCCCTCTCTCTCTCAGCACCAGCATTGAAGCCGACATCAGCCCCTGAAAGTTCCACAGTGATACCTGGGCTCAGCTGTTCTCTCTGTCTGATTGGTCCGTATTGTCCTATTCCCACCTCCTCTGCCTACAAAAATGTCCAGATCCCCTTCCTTTCCCAAAGGTTTTGTCCATGAAGGCTTCCTTGACCTGAAATTTATTTTACTCTTCATGGTATCTGCATTATAACATTTATTTCACAATTTAGTTGTCTATGCTTATGAGCTACATGAGGTCAAGGAATACATTTTGTTCAACTTAATGAAATTCTGCCAATGTAGAATTTCAGTTTGGTCAGTTTACTTGTGTGGCAAAGTTACAACCAGACTTGGCCAGACCAGAAACCACACTGACGTCAGAGAAAAACTTCAAATTGGCTTACCAAGAGAAGAGTTTTTTGAAAAAATCAGCCCTGCCAAACCACAAGCTCAGAGGATTTGGGACAGGTAGCCAAGACCCAAGACCTTTTCAAGCTTCCTTCATACTGTCAACCCACTCATTTGGCAGGAAATAAAATGCCCTGAACTACACAACTTGATTTGGCCAGGTTGCATAGATGAGACCAGCTGTCCAGATCTATGAGTAGAAAGTCAGTGTGTACACTGAATTCCTTCTTTGCTCCTTTGCAAGAAAGGGATTCTAAGAAATATCTGCCCCTAACAATGCAGGTTGTAGGACAAGGTTTTGTGGGTAGCAGAACATGCAAGTGAAGTCAGAATAAGAGTTAAAATGAAGGCCCACATACCATATTTCTTAATATTTAAAATGTATAAGTTAAGCTCACATACTATCAATACATATTCCACCCCAAACCTTGACAAATATATTTTGAAAATAGCATAGAAATCCATACAATTTAAAATTCTCAAGTATGTTGTGACATGGTAGCTCAGGAATAACCAGCCCCTGGCATTCTTTAGGAAACTCTCCCTTTTCTTCCTACCTCCGGCTCCACCCTGTACCAAAAGCCTTTTGCACACACACGTATATAGACATGATGGCACACATATTCAAGCTCCATCATACCTTCAAAAATTGGTGCCCACTGGCCACCTTTCTCAGGGGTGTAGTCCATCTTAAGAAGACAGACTCAGGGAAAAGATCTCTGTGGACTCATGAAGCAGGTTCAAGACTACCTGAACAGAGGATTATCATGTCTTAAGTCATGGCCTTGAAGAAAGGATATGGACTCCAAGTGAGTCACTTCCTTTGGTCCCATGGACCCTTCACCTTATAGGGAGGGTAGTAGACAGAGAAAGGCTAGAGAGGAGCCTTCTAGGTTCAATCTACTAGTCAAGAGCCCCGCTTATTTGGATGGAAGGGCAGTACCATGGGAAGGGACTGTCATCTTTTTATGCTAATCAAAGGTAACAAGAAGGAATAGAGCTTTGATTATTTCAAGGTAACAAAACTAATACCAACAGATCTCAAAATGTCTGAAAATATTACAGCAGGGCAACTATGTTGTTCTAGTGCATGTGTGCTGGTGGAAAAAACCTCTCTTCTTTAAATGGTGATCCCAATTTCAGATGATGTTTATGGTCAGTGGAGATAAGATCAGAACAGTATTGTCTGCTAGAAAAGTTGCCTCATCTTCCAAATCATCCCTAAATTTATGTCCGTAATAGCACAAACAGTGTTATTCACTCCACCTACACACTGTTGATAACTTTATACGGCCCATAGGAAGAAATCCACAGCCATTAGAGACACTTCAAAATTCTTAAAAATTTTCTTCTACCTAGCCTCCATAGTCTTATCTACTTGTTGTTAGGTGCCATCAAGTAAGCATCTGACTCATAGCGACCCTATATACAACAGGTGAAATACTATTGTCAATGCTTCTCTGCTGTTCATAGGGTTGTCAGTGGCAGATTGATTTTTGGGAGTGGGTTGCCAGGTCTGTCTCCCAAACCTACAGCACCTGGTGTTCCCAGGCAGTCTCCCATCTAAGTATTAACCAGGGCTGAGCCTGCTTAGCTTCTGAGATCTGACAGGATCAGATGCCACAGGGCTACCGCTGTAGGCAGAGATACTTCAAAATTCTTAAAAATTTTCTTCTACCTAGCCTCCATAGTCTCATCCGCTAGAACCCACAATCTTTTCCACCTCTTATTTGCCAAACTGATTTGCAAAACTTTAATATAGCCATCCATGAAATTTAAAATGGTAAAATCCAGAAGTCTTTCTGAATATCTTAAAAATCAAAGAAAGACAGTCTTTGACCCAGAAATTCTACTAGAAATTTCTCATAAGGACTTCCATATTGTTTCCAAGATATATTTCTCTCGGCAGCATTATGAAGATTTCAGTGCAGAGGACTTGCACATCTTTTGTGAAATTTAATACTAAAAATTTGGTGTTCACTACAGGTATTTTTGGTAATGCTGTTTTTAAAATTGTGTTCTCCAATTACTTGCTCTTACTATGTAAAATGTAAGTGACTATTGCATATTAACCTTGAATCTTATGACTTTTCTAAATTCACATCCTAGAAGAAGTGCAACCAGAGTGCTCCTTGGAAGCAAGAATGGCCAGACTGCATCTTACATATTTCAGACATGTAGTCAGGAGAGATCAATCCCTGGAGAAGGACATCATGTTTCGGAGAATGGCAGGTCAATGCAAAAGAGGAAAACCCTCCACCAGATGGATTGACACAGTGTCTGCAACAATGGGCTTAAACATAAATAAGATGGTTTGCCTGGCACAGAATCGGCAAGTGTTTCAATCTGCTGTACATAGGGTCGCTATGAGTTGGACTCGAATCGACAGCACCTAACAACAACAACAACAACAACAAATTCACATATTATTTATAATGGTCATTTTCTTGATTTTTAAGATTTTATATGTAAGAAAGTTTTCATCTGAAATGCAGACAGTCTCACTCGTATACTATGCACATCTTTTTATTGAATATTGTTATTGTTATATGAGTTCAAGGTAATAGGATTCATTCTCTCAATTCAACATGGAGTCTTGAAAAATAGTAAATCCTCACAGGCTTATCTGCCTTCACCAATAGGGAGATTCTGCAGAGGCAGCTCTTTGGTGTTTCATATAACTTTCCTTCAGCTGCTTTACTACAGTCTCATTTTGCTTTTCTCTAATTTGGGGGATCATCACAGAAAAACCTTAGGATTGTGTCTACTCACATTTTTCCTCCAGCACAATTTATTCAGGGGAAGAGAGAAATTAAGGATGATGCTAAGCTATCTTAGAATTTTCTCCTTCTTTTCTTCTCCCTATCTTTTTAAGTTTCTGACATGGTAGTATGCTTTCTCTCTTTCTCTCCTTTCATGGCTAAGGAATTTCTTTTGCTTCTTAAAACTCCTTTTTAAAATTCTCACTTTGTTCAGTATTTGGAGGATGATATTCTTGTGCCATGCCTTTATTCTAAGCAAAGATATCAATAAATGTGATGAGTTGGGTGGAGACCATGGAAACTGGAGATCATCAGGTTTGTTTAGAAGAAAGGGTTACTATTCTGTTCCTACAAGAGGGTGCCATGTGGGAATGTTGCCAGGTCTTATGTTCGAAGAGAAGCTGGAATCAGTTTTTTTAATTATTTTTATTTCATTAAGTAATTAATTAATTAATACTTTTTTATGATTCCAGGAGGTTGAACCCTGGGCTTAGCACACTCTTTGCAAGTGCTCTACAACTGAACTGCACCCCCAGCCCATTTTGTATTTCTTATTTTGAGTCAGGGTCTTGCTAAGATATGTAGACTGCCTTTAGTCTTGAACTCATGATCATCCTGCCTTCATCTCCTGAGTCACAGGGATTACAGGTATGCACTACCATACCCAACAATGGCATCAGATTTTTTTCAATAAAAATGTTTATTTATAAGTGTTGGCAGCTAGTACAAACTTTAAAAACATACTGAGGGCAACAATAAATATCTTCAGACTGAATGCCATGGTCAAGCTACCAATTTCCTTTGGAGAATTACTTCATGGATGGCTCAGTTAGTCTTTTGATGAAATTAGAAGACAGAAAGGAATTTTTATCTAGATGGATCATTTGATTTAGTTCAAGTTCACAAATGAGCAATTCAATGGGAGAATGGTGACCTAGAGTCAGAACAAGCAAAAGCAGACAAGACAAACTTTAAAACAGCACATCACCATAGTCCTCCTGTCTCACCTCCCTTAGGTGACTTTAAAAGAGACTGAAAGCCCTTTCTTCTTTTGTGATTCATACAGTCATATTATCCATCAGAACTGGCTTCATGAGAATTACTGACAAAGGAGAGCACAGATTTCTTTCTCTAAGCCTGTTCCAAGCCAATCCATTGGCTTTTACTGAAGCTAGTTTTTACTCTGCAAAAGGATCAAGAAAAAGTGCATGGTAGTGCCTAGGTGCTTGAACACATGGCCCTGCTACTCATCCATACATCCATCTCTTATATGTACTTAGCTTTCTATTCATTTATCCTTCTCATTGGTCTATCTACCCACTTCAGTTCCCATTAAAATAGCAGATTAGGGTGGTTCCTAAACATGACTGTCCATATGATTAACCCCAGCTACTTTTGCAAATAAAGTGCATAAGACTTAATCCTTTGACCATGAGTAATTTACTCTCTCCTTGTAAGAAGTACATAACTATACAAAATATATAAAACCATTGGTTGCAGATTTTAACTTCTTTTACTATTAATTTTTAATGTACAACTTAATGGGTCTCATTGTGACATTTCCATGCATGCATTTCATTGCACATTGCTCATGTTAACATCCCCCTTACCCTGTCATGACACTCCTCCCCCATCCCTTCCTTCCCCACTAATGGTCTCCTTTCCATTTGCATGTCATTTTTGTGAGTAATAGGCAGTGCATAACCATGCCATGTGAGAGAAGGAAAACATAAAAAATGATTCCTTTGAATGCCCTGTATTTCCTTCTTGAGAGACACTTTAGACCACAGCATAAAAGGGGAAATCCTAGTAAAAGTGCAATTGTATTGATGTGTTCCTGCTGTGGGGTTGGATACAGCTGAGTTAACTAGAAATTGTGGAGTAGAGTTCTAAAGAGAAGAGTGCTACCTAGAAAAGGAGCTCTAAAATATGACAAGGTTTTCTCTTGAGTATTTCCTGAATACTAGGATTCACATCATAGAGTTAAATTCCCAGAGCCTATATAGGCATAAGAAAGGTTCCACCTCCAACCAGAATGAAGAATCCTCATTGATCACTGATGTCATTCACTAAAGACCCTTGAAAGAACAACTTTTGAGGCATAATTAAAATTGTGCTTAGAAGGAAATTTATATCATTAAATTCTTAAAAGGAGGGAAAGGCCAAGATAATTTATGTAAGCTTACATTTAGGAAACCAGAGAAATAATAGCAAGTTAAACACAAAATAACATGAAAGAAGGAAATAATAAAGATAAGAAACAAATCAAAGAGGTAGAAAATGGTCAAACAATAGAGAAAAATCTATTAAACCAAAAAGATCTGAGTGACTGAGTAACTGTCAATCAAAAGTTTTATTGAAAAGATCAACAAAACTGATAAATCTAGACTGATCAAAAAAGAGAAAAGATATAGTTTCCATATCAGAAATATATAGAGACATCACTGAAACTCCTACACATGTTAAAATTATAACAAGTAATTATAGTAACCAATTCAACTAATACATATTAGAATTTAGATAAACAGTACAAGTTTCTTGAGAAAAACACAAATTATCAAAAAAAGCCTCAAGAAGAAAGTTTTAAATCCTCATATTCCTCTGTCTTTTAATGAAATTGAATTAATAATTTAAAATATTCCCATGCAGAAAATGTCAGGCCCAGATGACTTCATTAGTGAATTCTAAGATTTAAGAAAGAAGTTATAATAATTATGAAACTAATTCAGAAAAAAAAAGATAAGTAGATAATACTTCCCCATTCATTGTGAGGTATATATCATCCTGATTCCAAAACAAACACATCACAAAAAAGAAAGAGAAGAAAAGGCAATAGATATATACTTGATGAACACAAATGCACATATTCTCAATAAAATTCTAGCCAATTAAGTCCAACAACATAAAAAGGATAGTACATTAGGCCTCTATGTGATTTATCCCCCAAAATAAAAATAATAATGCAGAAAATTCATCTATTGACATAGAAATACATTTAAAATAAAGTATGGGAAAATATCAAGACACAAAAAGCATATTATGGTATAATCTCTGAAGGGAAAATTTATAAATGTGTAAAAATAGAAAATTATCTCACAAACTTCCTTAGATTTGATGCAACCATCTAATCCAAACCCAGAACAATTTTTGAGCACAAAAATAAACAATTAAAAAGACACAGTTAAGCTGAGAACCAAGGTATACCAGGAACATAAGAAGTGTAAAGTTACCAGTATGGTTGAAGCCAAAGATACACTGGGTTCTGGATCCTGAAGTACGTGGTAACAGCTGAGAGTTCATTCCTATGGATAAGGAAAGAAACAAAGTTCCATCTAAGGCAGGATGGCCAGCACCATCCGCTTGACAAGGGTCTTCTTTCTCAGCTCTCTCATCACAAAAAGAGACAGAAGAAAACCACTGATAATCATCATACCACAGAGACACCTGCATCTCCATGATCAATGCAGTGCTTTTCACAATAGCAAGGATATGGAATCAACCAAAGTCCCCTTCAACAGAAGAATGGATTAAAAAAACTATGGTATATATGCACAATGGAATACTACTCAGCAATCAAGAAAAATGAAATAAGGTCATTCGCAGCAAAATGGATGGAATTAGAGAAAATTATTTTGAGTGAACGAACATGAGCTCAGAAAGAGAAACAACACATGTTCTCACTCATATGAGGGAGCTGATTCAAAATTATAAGAAGGAAAAATCCTATTTAAAGGTCGGATCATAATAAAGGGGGGGGGAGATAAGAATGATGTCAATATCAATGGAATAGAAATTGCATGTAATTGTTCTAACAAGATAAAAACAAAGACCACTACAGGAAAAGTTTCTATCTTAAACAGAACTGGAACCCAAGGACATATAGAAAAATACTACTAAGTAAAAGATAGAGAAGACTTAGATGGGAAACTTAGATGGGAAGGGTGTGGGGGGGAAGCATAGGGGAGGGTAAGGGGTAACCTATATGCATAATGTTTATCAAATTGCATATATGAAAATTGTCACAATGAAAAGCATGTCAAAATGAATTACATTAAGATATACATTAAAAATTTCCAGTTAAAAAAAAAAAGAAAACCCTATGAGGGTCACTATGAGTCGGATACCGACTCAACGGCACCTAACAACAACAACAGGCATTATAGGGTGTTTAGTAGCAACTCTGGCCTTGACCTAGTAGAAGCAAGAAGAACCTCACCCTTCAATTGTGACAACCAAAAATAGCACATGACAAAAAAAAAGAAGAAAAAGAAAACCATTGATAATCATTTGAGGCAATGGCTTAAGAAAACTGTGGGTCTAGGGAATAAAACAGACATAAACTTGTAATCCAAAGGGAAATCTTGGTTCCCCCAAAGCAAAATCTAAGATGGATGCTTGATTTATTGAGAGAGTTTCTCAGGAGAAATCTGTAATGAGGTGAAGAAAGTAACACTGTGTAGAAACAATTAAGCACGAGTACTATTTCAGGGAAAGCATAGTCCCAGCCTGATCCCAAGGGGAGCTTTGAAATGTAAATTGTGTCACAAAGATCATTCTGCCCAGAAGAAAGGAGGATAGATTCTTATACTATTGCTTCAGTTAGTTTCTAGCCACTTGCCAGTTCTCAAAGTGAAGCTGTGAATCCTTCAGGGTATCTCCTGTCCATCAAAGACAATCCTGCAGAAAAGGATGTAAGTATGGTCCTCCAGCAATCAATACCCAGAGAAGCTGGGTGGGGGCAACAGCAGCATCTACTACGTTGGACAGCTGGACAGCTATATGATTCCTGAAGTGTGACATGGGCAGGGGCTTCAAGATGCCATTCAGAATTTGATTGTGAATGGGGAGACTCAGGAGAGCCATGTGTTAGCAGCCACACAACTACAAAGCATTGTGAACACAGACATTTGGATCTGGAGGAACAAGAACAGGAATAAAACACATACAAAATGAGACATCATATAAAAATTCTACCACACTAAAAAGTATCAAATGCTAAGAGAGCAAACAAAAACAACAAGTCTTCTTAAGATCCTTGAATAATTAAATAATTTCTAAGAAAGACATGTATATACATATATATGTATATATATATGTCTTTCTTAGAAATTATTAGAAATTATATATATATATAGTTGTTGTTTTTGTTAGGTGCTATCGAGTCGGTATCCGACTCATAGCGACCCTCTGTACAACAGGGGAAACACTATTATCAATGCTTCTTTGCTATTCATAGGGTTTTCAATGGCAGATTGATTTTTGGGAGGGGGTTGCCAGGTCCTTCTCCCAAGCCTACAGCTTCTGGTGTTCCCAGGTGGTCTCCCATCCAGGTACTAACCAGGCCCGACCCTGCTTAGCTTCTGAGATCTGACAGGATCAGATGCCACAGGGCTACAGCTGCAGGATATATATATATATGGAAGCTGAATAGATTTGAATAGAAACAAGTAGTACAAATATAACATGAAAATACAATCATAAAGGAAAGAAATCCAAAAGACAGACCCAATTCTAAATTAAACACAAAGAGAAAACTAGCTAATTACAATATTGTGCTGGAGGAACTCACTCAAAATGCAGCACAGAGTGATAAAAATTTGAAAAAGAGCCCGACACAGTGGCTCTTGCCTATAATCCCAGCAACTCAGAGGCAAAGGCAAGAGGACTACAAGTATATCACCAGAGGCAGCTGAACAATTGAGAGAGACTCTGACTCAAAATACAAAGAAAAAAATGTGCTGAAGGTGTGACTCAGGGGTAGAGCACTTGCAGGAAGCGTGATGAAGTTCTGAGTTCAACACTCAAGTACCACAAAAAATATACATATTTGAAAAAAATCAAAAGCATTAAAGAGACATGAAGAAGTAGATTGTCAAGGCTCCAAAATTCATCTGATAGGAACTCGGGGAAAAAAAGAATGGTGGAGAAGAGATATTTGAAAAAACAGAAGCTGTGAATTTTCCAAAATGGAAGAAGCTAACTCCTCAGATTTGAGGGCAATCAAAGCACCAAGCAGAATTTAAAAAGATACATCCATGCTTAGTTAAAATGTGCTAAAATTTCATGGAATGAAAAGTAAGTGAAAACAGGAAAAGCTGATGAAAAAACAGGCTATGAACAAAGAGATGACTAAAATTGACAGCAATAATCTCAGCAATATTCGTTCCAGAAGGAACAGAGAAATCTCTTCAAACAAATAAAGAAAAAGACTTGTCAATTAAAAAAATCATATGCAGTTAGGCAATAATTCAAGAGTGAGGGCAAAATTAAGACATTTAAAACAGTAGTTCCAAGAGAAAGTATCTCATAGACTCTGTAGAACTACTAAAGGACGTGGTTCAGTAAGACAAAAAGTGAACCCAAAAGGAAATGTGAGAGCACTGATGAATAGAGAAAAGCAAAAAAGAAAAAAGAAAAAGAAAACTAATAAATTTAGTTAGCTAAAACCTTCCATTTTGAAATTCAATATTTTAGAAGATTAAATTAAAATTTTAGACAGTACAAACAAGATGAGAAATATGTGGTGGATAAATTTAACATATGGGCTGGGATTTAGCTCAGTGGGTAGAGCACTGCGCTGCAGTCTCTGAGGCCTCAAGTTCAATTCCCAGCACCACAAAAATGGGAGAAGGGCCTGGCAATCCACTCCCAAGACAATCCCGAAGCATTCAGCCGTTGAAAACCCTATGAGGGTCACTATGAGTCGGATACCGACTCGACGGCACCTAACAACAAAAATTTAACATGTGCTAAATTCTTTGTCTTGCATGTGAGTAGATGAGCATACAATGTGTTTACTAACTTAAGACTTCATTAGAAAAAATATGGGTAAGTATGCATGGTAATTTGTAATGCTATTCAATATATTTCCTGCCTCTTGTGAAATTACCTTTCCTTTGGGATAATTGTACTTCTAATATGTGCTAGTCAGCTTGCCATCATTGTGACAAAATACCCAAGATAAATAACTTAAAAGAAAGAAATATTTATTTTGGCTCACACTTTGAGAGGTTTCATCCCATGGTCAGTTGGTTCTACTGCTTTTGAGATTGTGGCAAGACAGAACATCATGGAGAAGAGTAGATAGTAAAGTAAAGCTGTTTATCTTGTGGCAGCCAGAAAGCAAAGAGAGAGAAAGAGAGAGAGAGAAAGGCTGGGGTCCCCACAATGACTCCTTACCTCACACCACACACAGAAAAGTTCCAGATGAATTAAAAATCAAAATGGGAAAGACAAAAGCTGTAATGTTTGAGAATTGAGGAGAATATATTTATGACCTCAGCATAGAAATTCTTTCTTTCTTGCTTGCTTGCTTGCTTGCTTGCCGTGCTAGGGGTGTTGAACCCAGGACCTCACACGTGCTGGCTAAGTGCTCTACCACTGAGCTGCAACCCCAACCCCTTTTTAAATTTTTTATTTTGAGACAGGATCTCACTAAGTTGTGCAGGCTGCCTCTGGCTTCAGACTTGTAGTCTTTCAGTTTCAGCCTCTTGAGTTACTGAGATTATAGGTGTGCACCATATCACCTAGCTGGAAAGTATTTATTTCTTAAACACAACATAAAAGCATAAGCCATAAAGTAAAAGATTGATAAACTTAAGTACATTAAAATTAATACCTTCTGCAAAAGATGTCTTAAACAAAATAAAAAGCAAGCCAGGTATTGAATATAGACACTAGCAAAATAGAACCAAAGAAGTTTCATGTCCAGTCTATGTAAAAAACAAAAAAAGAATTCCTACAAATCAATAAGAAAAAAATCCTAACACAATGAAAAATAAGCCAATAATATGAGCGAGAAATTCACAGGAAAGAAAAACTGAAAAGATGATAAATATATGAAAATGTACTCAATGTCATTAATATTTGTAAAAGGAAAATTATAAAAGTAATGACATGATTTCACATTCACCAGATTCATAAAAATTCAAAATTATGATAATGTCACATGTTGGCAAGGACATGAGATGGTGCTAATACTTACGCATGCTAGTAGGAGGGTAAATTGATTCCATTAATTTTAAAAATAATTTGATATTATTAAGGAACTCTAAAGATGCTCAAACTCTCCCAAGTAGTATTCTGGACATGTGTACAGGAAAACTTGTGAAAAAATGTTTATGGAAACTTTTAGGTGGGACCAAAAATTTGGAAATGATTTCAATATCAATAAAATGGATAAGTTGTAACATATTTGTGTAATGGAATACTATTCATCACTTAAAATGATGGTCATTGAGCAGCATATGTCAGTATTGATTAAATACCATTTCAGAATGGTAGAGACAGCACAAGGCCATCTATATAAAGTCTTTAAATGCGAAGATTTTTGCTATTTTTACTTTAGGCATGCATATGTAGTTAGCAAAAGTATAAAAAATAAGCATGGGAATTCAGGAATTTAGTTATCTCAGAAGAGAAACAAGAGAATACAATTGGGGCTAAAGTACCCTGTGATATCAAGTTGGACGTATCATTGTGATCCTTTGTGTTTTCAAAGAGAAGGGAGAAGAGACTGGATATTTCTCTCTGTTTGAAATATTTTACAATTATTTTTAAAATCCAGAAAGGAAAGTAAAACCAAGGTTTTAACACTGATCACCTCAGAGTGTATGGATTTATTTTATTGCTTGATTTAGGAGTTCTTTGCCTTTTTCATCTTTGTTGTCAGAAAGGCCAATCACTTATTACTTCTAAATATGAACCAGGCATATTCTTCATCTGAGTAGTGTGTGTGGGTGTGCACATGTAGTATAGCACAAACAGTGGAAGTTAACACAATTGGAAAGTTTTTTTCCTCCACCCATCATCTAGAACATTTGGTGGAAAAGTGACTTTTCTGGAGTACGCACATAACAATCTCAGAAAGGTCTTGGCATGTGCGGGCATGACCTCACCTGTGGTAGTTTCCAGGGTTTGGATAGGAACCAGTTTCTGGCTATTTCACCACCTCAGGAGAAGTGAGAGGTGTTGCCCCTAGAGGCACCGTCACCCTCTGCGGTTCATCCACCTGAGAGTCCCTGCCCAGCCATGCAATGGTTTCTGAAACTCATGAGATCAGCAGTTTTTCATGAAACCATGAGTCATTCTTATGGTGACGATTTCCAGGAGCTGAGGAGTGCCTTGAAGTGCTGGCTTCACCAGATGTTCTAGCATCGCCAAGCCTTTCTCCAACGCAAACCCACAATTGGTCCATGGCCAACAGTCACAAGGTCACCAACAGGCTAAAATCTTCTTGGGTTTCAGGTATACAATTAATGCAACCCCAATTAAAATTCCTGTTGGATTGTTTTTGAGGAATTTGATTATCTAAAATTTATATTAGCCCAATGATTAATCTGAAGACATATTAGAAGACTACTGATACAAAGAATGATATTGGTTTAGAAACAGGAAAACCAGCCAGTGGGAGAGAAGTCAGTGTCAGACAGAAACAGGCAGATGATAGATACATAAACTGACCCCAGAGTCATTGAACACAACATTTATTTAATAAATATTATTAGGAAACTGTTAGATGAAGAAAACTAGATCCCTATCTAACTCCATAAACAAGGGTAGATTCTACATGAATTAAAGACCTAAGTGTGAACAGTAAAGCTAGAAATCAATAGAAAAAAACATTATTGTGACCTTTGAGTTGCTACTGAGGGCTGGGATTTAGCTCAGTTGGTAGAGCGCTGCGCTGCAGTCTCTGAGGTCCTGAGTTCAATTTCCAGCACTGCAAAAATGGGAGAAGGGCCCGGCAATCCACTCCCAAGGCAATCCCGAAAACAGCCATTGAAAATCTTGTAAGGGTCACTATCTAATAGAATTTCTACAGCACAAACTCTATGGGAACAAAGTCCACAAAACAAAACAAAACAAAAAGTCATGAAGGCTCAGAAGACTGAGTCTAGTCTAAGAAAGAAGAAAGGAAAATGAAAGAAAGAAAGAAAGAAAGAAAGAAGAAAGAAAGAGAGAGAGAGAGAAAGAGAGAGAGAGGGAGAAAGAAAAGGGAGGAAGGAAGGAAAGAAGGAAGGAAGGAAGGAAGGAAGGAAGGAAGGAAGGAAAGAAAAAAAAGAAGGAAGGAAGGAAAGAAGGAAGGATGGAAAGGAGGAAGGAAGGGGAAAAAAAATGAAAAGAGAACCTGAAGGATGTGGCTACAACAAAATTAAGGATTTTTGTTCACTGAAGGACACTATGGAAAAAAAAGTAATAGGTGAATTGTTGTTAGGTGCTGTCCAGTCAGTGTCCGACTCATAGTGACCCTGTCTACAACACATGAAACAGTATTTTCAGTGCTTCTCTGATATTACAGCATTTTTAATGGCTGATTGTTTTTTGGAACTGGGTTGCCGGGTCCTTCTCCTAAGCCTACAGCACCTGGTGTTCTCAGGCGGTCTCCCATCCAAGTACTAACCAGGTCCCACTCTGCTTAGGTTCTGAGATCTGACAGGATTGGATACCACAGTGGTATGGTTGAGGGCTAATAGGTGAATTACAGCCCTTCAAATAAAGGTGAGGGAGCATCTCAGGAGAATATGCTAGTATTCTCTAAAACCAACATCTAAAATACTCAAGAAAAGTCAGAGACAATGAACTCAACAAGAAAATGAACAGAGTATATGGAAAAAGATGACTTACAGAAGAAACACAAAAGATTATTTAGTATATGGAAGACATCCAAAATTATTGGTAATTATAGGAAAGCTATTTTTATTTATCCATATCATTTATTTATGATTTTTGTGATGCTTGAATGGAACCTTAATGCTAGGTAAGAACTCTACCACTGATCTACACTCCAGCCCTTACTGTTTAGTTTTTAAAATGACAAACAAAATTTTATATATTTATGGTGTATAATGTGATGTTATAAAATATGTATACATTGAAGAATGGCTAAATTGAGCTAATTAATGGGTATCATCACACATACTTGTTTTGCAAAACCTGCTCTCTCAGCAATTTTCAAGTATACAAGTCATTATTAGTAACTATAGTGACCATTTTGTAGAGAAAAGCAATTTAGAACTGCACTGGCATTAATACCAAAGCTGGACAATGGAAGTGTTGGTGAGGAGTCAGGAAAACTGTCATGCACTCAGTACAAGTTGAGACTCAGGGATTCCACTCCTAGGTATACTTCCCAAATGAATTCTTCACCCAACCCCGTAAGAGGCCGTATATAACAATGTTCACTGCAATGTTGCCTGTGACTACAGAACATTGGAGGCAATCAGTGCATTCATCAGTGGGAAAAGAGAGGTACATTGTGGGAGTCACCTTGGGGCATTATGCTGCAATGAGCTGCAATGGATTTGGTGTCAACATAGCAATAGGAAGAGATCTTCAAAAATGTTATACCTGGTAGAAAAAGGAAAATAGGGTAAGATACACAATCAATACAATTTGCATGTGATTGAAATAAAGAATACAAACAGAAACATATATTCAAAGAAAACACATGAAAAAGACTTAAATGTGGGCTGGGCATAGTGGTACACACCTGTCATTCTGGCATTCAAGAGGTTGATGCAGGCAGAGTGCAAGTTCCAGTCCAGCCTGGGTTACATAGCAAGATCCTGTCTCAAAAATTAATTAACCAATTAATTTTTAAAGGACATAAGTGTGAACCACAAACACATTCAGTAGAATCAAACAGCTTCCCAGAGGCAAAAGTATGCAAATAGATGTGGTAATAAAAATAAACAATAAATAAATAAATAAATAAGTAAAATTTAAAAGGAACTCCTTAAGGACCAAAAATGAGAGGTTCCTTAAACTGCAGAGTGGGATCAGCTCTGCCACTGAGAATGTTCTTGCCTTAGAAGATATTCTTGCATATAGAATTTTCTGTTGTTTCATTTAGAAGAAGAAACTACCAATGTCAAAGACATTTGACATATAATAAGGAATTCATATGGTTCCTGGCAAAGATGAGACACTTAATATACAGATGCTCTGATTAATTCAGGAGAACTATCACAAAAGCCATAATGTAGTGTTGTGTATTCCAACAGAATATAGTGTGACCAGCATCTGTTTTTTTCCACAGGCTGAAACTCCCTTGGCGTCTTCCTCTGGCAGTATAATAACAGTACAGTTTATTCAATGAAAACCTAACATAAATTATCTGCGTGGGTCATGCATGCATAAGCAGAGATTGACAGAAACAACCTAAACGTACTACCTTCATTACAGTATTCATCAGCACTCTGAACTATGGATTGATAATTTGGAACAGCACTGTGAGCATATCATCTATTGGATGTAATGCTAAGAGATTTATTATGTGTATTTGCTATGGTTCTAGATTTTACAACTACCCGGAAATAGAACACAGTAACAAGAGCAAAATGAAAAATTTCACTGTGCTTTCATTCTCCTGTCTATCTCTAGAGTTTCTACCAATTATCTTTTAATACCTGTCCTATCTTACAGGATAAAAACACCAAAATAATAGAAATGTCTGTAAGTAGGGAAACCATCAAATTAGCATTTTTCCACTTGATAGACTATTGTAGGTATTAAAAATAATGTTAAAGGGGAAGAGGAAAGCCCAGAGCACCGAAAAGGGGATGATGTGTCTCCACCAGGAATACAAGCTCCCAAGCAGAGCTTAATTTCTCCCTGGTAAAATTGTTTTGGCGGGTGCTCTTGATGCTTTGCCTCATCTGCATTACAAAATGCTTAATTCAACAGATTCCACACTTCTACCAATCCTTTGGGAATTCAGAATGGTTGTTGCTGACAATAGCATGCCATGCATGGAGAAAAAAGATAATAAAATATATTTTCAAAATTGCATGAGGGCTTAGAGATTTAAAGAGGTGTAATGAGTAATCTTGGCATAATACAGTGAAATTTCATCTATGCTAAGGGGCCACTGATTGTAAGATAGTTATATTTTATGTATCATTAAGTAAGATAAAAACAGTCAATTATACTGTGGCATAATGCCTTCCTTTAAAAAACAGTAACACATGTTCAGTAGCCTAGCAAACCTGAGTTGATATCCGAACTCTTTCACTTTTACCTGTGTGGCTGTGATTAAGTGAAGCAACCTAAGTCCCAGTGTCAGCCTTTGTATTATAAGAACAATAATTGTTGTTATTGTTGTTGTTAGGTGCTGTCAAGTCGGTATCCGACTCATAGCGACCCTCATAGGGTTTTCAATGGCGACTGTATCAGGATTGCCTTGGGAGTGGATTGCCGCATCCTTCTCCCATTTTTGTAGTGCTGCGAATCGAACTCGAGACCTCAGAGACTGCAGTACAGTGCTCTACCAACGGAACTAAATCCCAGCCCAAGAACAATAGTAGAACCTAATTATTCATGTGGTGATTAAAGGAGATAGTGCATGGAAAATGTTTAACATTATGTCTAGCACGTACTGACCAATATTATTTAAATATATTAGGTATTTTAGTATTAAAATTTTTGCAATAATATGCAAAGGGCTATAGTATAATGATAATGAAAGAGCAAGATACAAAATTATACTGTAATTTAATCTGAAGGTGCACCTGACTCATGCCATGGTATTTTCAGTTGCATCATATGGTTGTGGAAGCTGGGCATTGAACAAAGGAGACAGGAAAAGAATTGATGCTTTTGAATTATGGTGCTAGAGACAAATATTGAATATACCATGGACTGCCAAAATAACCAACAGATTTGTCCTAGAAGAAGTGCAACCAGAGTGCTCCTTGGAAGCAAGAATGGCCAGACTGCATCTCACATATTTCAGACATGTAATCAAGAGAGACCAGTCCTTGGAGAAAAATGTCATATTTGGGAGAGTGGCAGGTCAATGCAAAAAAGGAAAACCCTCCACCAATGGATTGACACAGTGTCTGTAACAATGGGCTTAAACATAAATAAGATGGTGTGCCTGGCACAGAATCAGGAAGTGTTTTGATCTGCTGTACATAGGATCGCTATGAGTTGAACTCAACTCGATGGCACCTAACAACAACAACAACATGTTCTTTTAAAAGTAATGCATAGAAAAAGAACACTAGAAAGAAACACAGTTGCCCCTCTACATCCATGGGTTCCACATTTGCAGACTCAACAAACCGTGGATCAAAAATATTAAGAAAAAAGCTATATATGCCGATCATGTACAGACATTTTTTCTTGTAATTTTTCTCCCAACAATATAACATAACAACTATTTACACTTATTTAGGTAGCACAAATAATCTAGAAATGATTAAAGTATACAGGAGGATATGTACAGGATATATGAAAATACTATGCTATTTTATATAAGGGACTGGAACATCCATTGATTTTTACATCCAAAGTGTATCTGGAACCAATCCTCCATTTTTACTGGCATCCTAAATTCTCTATGATATTAATTTTCATGAGAAAAAGTATTATTGATTTTTTATGATTTATTTGTAGGTGGTTCTTTCACACTTGAATACCACCATTGAATGCATAAACAAGTGCATTTGTTTATGCATTGAATACATAAACAAATGCAAATATTGACCTGTAGGTTCAATAAATGTGCCAACAAAGCATCTTTTCTACCACTTATTGCAGCAAAGGAGAACTGTCTCCACTGAGTCCTATCAGGGACTTAGAGTCCTCAATACAATAGCCCAGATCTTTCCTTCTAATCAACTGAGATAGCACCATGGAAAAAACTATCCCTGGGCATATGTAATACATATATATATATATATATATATATATATATATATATATATATACACATATACATGCATATTTATGTGCTAATAGTGACCAAGACTTTAAGGAGAAAAAACTCAAGGACTAATTTTAGGTGGCCAATATTTAAGAATGGAAGAAGGACATGGCAATCCACTCCTGAGGCAATCCCAAACAGTCAGCCATGGAAAACCCTGTGAGGGTCACTATCAGTCAAACACGACTTGATGGCACCTAACAACAGCAATATTTAAGAAAAGAAATTTGGAAAGAGGATTTTCAATCTCAATTACTTGGTTTTCCTTTACCAAAAGATTATAAAATTAATGGCAGGATCCCATGTCTTAATCTTATGGCAAAATCCCAGATTTTCCCACTTAATCATAATGTCAAATATTTTGCTACTTGTGCTGGTCAGACAACACGTTCCAATGTTGATTTCACCTCGAAGATCCCTGACTAATCCCTTTTTGTACACAAGGAAACCAGTTCTCAGGAGATTCTAAACCAATTGATTTGCCAGCTATCAATGTCTCCTTGCAAAAAAAGGAAACTTCCTTCTTTCCTAGCAGAGCCATGAATTCCCCTTACTCCCAGGCTTTACTCCTTACTTCCTTAATCTACCCCAACAGGATGGCGCAACCCAGGTGGCTGACATGTGAACTCCTTTCCTCAGGTATATCCTAAGAACGAGATTTCAGGAAGACAGACTAGGTGGTCAGTACCTTGCAATGCCCAGGCTTTGGAAAGCCACTGGGAATAAGTAGTGGGTGAGACACGTGGCTGTGCCACTATGTTTGTTTACTGAACAAAAGCTGTATTTGTGTGTGAGTCTAAAAATTCAGAGAAGTACCCAAGGGCAATGGTGCACGCCTATAATCCCAGCAGATTGGGAGGCAGAGGCATGAGGATCGCAAGCTCGAGATCAGAGGCAGTCTGTGTAACTTATTGAGACCCTGTCTCAAAAAGTAAAAAAAAAAAAACAATGGGCTGAGGGTGCAGCTCCGTGGCCCAGTACTTGCAGAGAATGTAAGCATAAGGTCCTGGGTTCAACCCCCAGTACCGCAAAAAAAAAAAAAAAAAAAAAAAAAATAGCCTAATGTTATTCCTGCCTGTAGCTATACCACTATATGGCATCTGATCCCGTCAGATCTTAGAAGCTAAGAAGGTTCGGGCCTGGTTAGTACTTGGATGGGAGACCGCCTAAGAACACTAGGTGCTGTAGACTTGGGCGACGGACCAGGCAACCCACTCCCAAAAAACAACCAGCCATTGAAAACCCTATGAATGATAGGCAAGCACAATAGTTATTTCATCTGTTATACATAGGGTCACTATGAGTCAGACACAGACTTGATGGCATCTAATAACAACAATAATATTATTCCAAACTACTTGCAAAGGGTAGAGTGCTAAATACCCTGCAGGTGGGGATATTGCAGCCCTAGAACTCCAATAAATGGCAGCAGACACTTGTCCCTAGTAAGAGAGTAGTTTGCCAAGAGACTAGATTACCTATGAAAAGGCTGAAGGAAAGAGGAAACTGTTTCCTCCAGTATACCCAGAGGGAGAGTTGTGAGGCCTTTGGAGGGCAACCTTTGGAATTGTTGGTTTGGAATTGTGGTGGGAAGAATAAGAAAACCTACTTTCAAGTTTGCTTCTGCCACTTAATGGCAGTAAAATCTCCCATGAGTCTCTTAACCTCCCTGAGCCACAGTTTTTATCATCTTTCAAATGATGACAATAATTATAAGATGTTGAAATGAACAATTGAGACAATTTGTATGGCTCTCCTGGCATGTAGCCCATGCTTGATGAACACTCTCTCTTATCCATTGTCTTTCTACTTTTCTCAGATCTGGAAATTTAGGCTTAGAGAGGCACTAGGATTCCAAATCTCCCACACAAACGACAGACCTCCCTTCTCTGTCTGAAAATGAAGTAACTGAAACTTAAGTCTAGTTTTCTGATTTAAAATCTAATGCATTTCCTGAAAATTCTTTTTACCTTTTCATCAAACAGGACCAGCTGGGGTAGGGGGAGGTGAGTTGGGACTGAGGCTGAGGAGGGGAGTAGATGTTCTTCAGTGCAAGAGAGAAGAAAACCCAACAGGAAGAGCTCCTTGAGAAACCCTTACCTTTGCCAAGGGATGTCATTCTCCTCCCCAGCTGGAGAAGGTGGTGAAGGCAGCAGGAGGGAGGGTCCAGACCAGCATCATCGCATGTGGGTGCTCACGGCAATCACCCAGCATAGCTGACCTAATGCCATGTCATTGTAACACCATTAATAATGGCAACTCCCACTTACTGACTGCTTCTTATGTTTCCAGTCATAGGTCAAATATGTCCACCTCAGAGGGTGGATGTGAAGATATGCTAAAGTAATGCCTCCCTCAGATGAGCACCTGGCATATAGGAAGTGGCTCAACAAATGGTAGCTGCCAGTGCTTTCCCTATATGGTCTCATTTCATCTTTATAATAACTTTAGTGATCATTACTGTGATCACTATTTTCCCAATGAGGATACTCAGGCTTAGGGGGATAGAGGAACTTACTGATGGTCATAAATCTAGAAATCATTCAATACAAGGACATAGTCTAGACATGTCTAAATCCAAAGCCTGCACTTTTAACCATTAGGATATACTGTCTCATAATTCTGCTGGTGAAGTTGTGAGATACCAAATATACTGAGTTCAGTGTTGTCTGGGTTTTCCTTTTCTTTCCTCGCCCCCTCTCAGAAGCCAAACCCTGTGGCTGAGCCTGGCTAGAGTGCAGTAGATGCTGTCTTATACCAGGTCTGGCTCTGTGCTCATTCTCTTTGCCAGGAGTTTCAGACTGAACACAGATGGCTCAGAAAGGAAGAAGCTGAAGTGAGATTTTTTACAGTAGTGACTTTAGAAGTCACCAAATCAAGGTCAGTGGACCCTTTGTTGCAGTTTGATTTTGCTTCAGAATGCTTCATTCAAGTGAAAATTTATAGGACAGTCCCCAAAGTAAAGCCAATAAAAAGGAAACCACTCTATTGACAATGGATGGGTAACCCAGAACCATACAACCTCCTAAGAGCCCTGGCATAGGTGTCACCTCTTAAGTCAAGAGGGGTGGCCAGATGGAGACTGAAGGACCAAGTCGCCAGCATGTAGATGGAGACAGTATGCATGGTGGAAATCACATGGGACTTTTAGGTGGGTTTGTCTTCTGTTCAAGTCTCATCTCTGCCCTTTATGAAGTATGTGATTAAGAGAAGGAAGACAACCTTTCTGAATAATGGAGCTCTTATTTGAACTTGAGAAGGAAACAAACACAATTACCACTTTAAAAAGCTTCAGACAGGTGGATGGAAAGCAGGTTTAAAAAACAATTATTAAATAATCCACCTTCTTTTGGAGTTTTCTTTGTAGTTTCAATTTGTGATTTGTTTTGTTTTTGTGGAAGGAAGAAGAGACTTTTTAAGAGTTAAAATGAATAAGAAAAAGATATCTTAAAGTAGGCATATTATCACAGGTAATGGAAAAAGCACATCCTTGCCTCCAATATCTTCCCAGTATTGCATGCAGCAGGGTGACATGGCTGGGCAGCCCTGTCCTGGTTCTTGTCACAGCAAGATGAACACCAGAGTCTTCTCAGATGGGTCAGGCTTTGTCTAAGGTCTTATACTCTGTACTTTTCTAGGACCTGGTTTGACCCTATAATTCATTAACAATCTCTGTCTTGATGTTCCCAGTCCTGCCATAACAGGATGACTAGAAAAGCTTTCCTTCCCTACCCTGTGTGCTTCATAACCCTGGACCTACTCTCTAGAAAGACATAAGAAAGTCTAAATAGTACAATTTTGAAGTGACACTTTTCTTAAGGGCTCAGAGAGAAGCTGTGTTGAAAAGTATAGATAAAACAAGCCCAGAGGGGAAGCAAAGGTTCCCAGGGCTTCTTGATGTCCAATAAGGCCAAGATTAGTATTTCTTGAGGAAAATAGGCCCAGTCATGGCTAGTAGAGAGGGACCAACTCAAAACTCAGAAGTCCAGAGGCTAACACTCTTGCCCCACCTTGCTGAAAGAAGAATATTAGGAAGAAAAAAACATGGAAGGCATTATGACCAAGAAGGCAGGAGGTGGCTCATTGATAATAAAGTAGTATGTATGGGACCTTGGGAAAGTTACTTAATATCTTGGACTTAGAATAAGAAACCAACTACAAGTGAATTAAATTATTCTGCAAATATTCATCAAGTACTTATAACGATTATGTTAGTACATACTGCTGCATAACAAATTGCCCCAACAATTAGAATCTTAAAATAACAAACATATATTTTCTCACACAGTTTCTGAGGATCAGGAGTCTGAGAGCTGCTTAGCTGGGTGGGTCTTGCTCAAGGACTCCAATGAACAAAGTCACCTAGGGCTTTAATCATCTAGTGGACTGGTTGGGGCTGAAGATCCACTTCCAAGCTCACTGACATGGCCATTGACAGGATGCCTCAGTTCCTCACCACGTGAATATTTCCATATAGGTGAATATGGCATGACAGCTGGCTTCCCTCAGAGCAAGTAATCTGAGATAGAAAGAATACTCAAGATAGAAGCCTTGCTATCTTCTATAGCCTAACATTAGAAGTTACATATCATTGTTTTGGCATTTTTTTTGTTCCCAGAAACCAAAGCTCACACCATACAAAAGCAGATTATATAAGAATATGAACACGAGGAGGCAGGAATCATTGTGACACCATCTTAGAGGCTGAAAGCCCACAAAGTGATACAGTCACCAATCCTCTTACCCTGAAACAGTGAACCAGACAGCAGCCCTTCTAACATAAACACTTCAGAACTTTAAGACTTTATTAGCTGAATAAAGAAACTTTCTGTTATCCTTCTTCTAACAAAACCATAAAAACATTTTAATGAAATCTAATAAAAGTATGATTTTTTTTCATTTATTGAGTGATCAGTATGTATCAGGCTAAGGACAGACTTTTTACATAGATTATCACTGGGTTCTAAGGTACCTGAGAACAGTGAGTTTTATTTGCTTATTTATTACCATAGTCTCTAAATATTAGGCACTACAACTGTGATAATAGAGTTTGCCACAAATAATTATTGATAAAATGACATAGTTAACTCTTCAAAATGATCATGCAAAATAAATGTATCCCCATTTTCTAGATGAAGAAAACAGTTGCAGTGTTGTATTCAAATACATAGAGAGAATAGGTGCTTAGGAAGCAGGTCTCTTTAGTTCCACAGCCTGTCTTCTTATCCATCACAATCCACCATGTCTTTTGTTCTATTAAGCATCCTAACTGAATATAAATGAAGAAACAAGTTTTCTGAAAAGTTTAGAACTTCATAGATACTTTATAATAAGCTATTTCCAAACAACTATGGTTTGAGAAATTGAATCTCTGTAAGTTTTTATCAAGGTCGCTAAGGATGAGCACAAATGTGCAGGAAGTGAAGTCACATATCCCAAAACACACAAAAACACATGCACATCTTTTCAGAATACTGTCTCTGCATCAGTAACTTTTTTTTTTTGCAATACTGGGGATTGAACCCAGGACCTCATGCCTGCATGCTTTGCAAGTGCTAGGCCGCTGAGCTCCGCCCCCAGTCCATTTTTTCACTTTTTGAGACAGGGTCTTGCTAAATTACAAAGACTACCTCTGATCTTGGAACTTGCGATCCTCCTCCCAAGCTGCTGGGATTATAGGCATGCGCCACCGTGCCCATCCATGCATCAATAACTTTTATGAACAGATAAATGTGTTAACATGCAACAGTTCCAAGTTTTTCCCAATCTTCTGCCTGCAAATGACTACACTGATTTTTATTCCTCAATTCCTTCTCAGGCTCCATATTTGGAGAGGAGTTTTTCCATTTCCAAAAGAGTCAAACAATTGGGATCAGAATCAGAAAAAGAGTGAAAGGGAAGACAATAAGAAGGACAAGGTAGGGTTGCTGGAATAAACTTTAGGAGGTAAAGGAGGCTTATGACAGGTAAGAGATCAGCAGTTGTGAGAGAAGTAGATAGGTGAAGACAAAAAATGTAAAAAGAATTTCTATGAATATTTATCCTTGTGGGACTGGGATTTAGCTCAGTTGGTAGAGCGCTGCTCTGCAGTCTCTGAGGTCCCTAGTTCAATTCCCAGCACCACAAAAAATGGGAGAAGGACATGGCAACCCACTCCCGAGGCAATCCCAAAACAATCAGCCATGGAAAACCCTATAAAGGTCACTATGAGCCAGACACGACTCGATGGCACCTAACAACAACAATTTATCCTTATAGATGTTTGTTGTTGTTAGGTGCCATTGAGTTGGTGTCTGACTCATAGTGACCCTATGTACAACAAGCAAATCAATATTATTGATGGTTCTCTGCTATTCATAGGGTTTTCAATGGCTGATTGTTTTTAGGGAGTGAGTTGCAGGTCCTTCTCCCAAGCCTATAGCACCTTGTGTTCCTGGGCAGTCTCCCATCCAAGTACAAACCAGGTCCGACCCTGCTCACCTTCCTGAGATCTGACGGGATTGGAGGCCAGGGTGGCATGGCTGCAGGCTTGTAAATGTAAGAAACAATTTTAAAAACTTGAGTTATTATCAAGCCACTACTTCTTGTTTGATCAACAGTACACTGAGACTGGGCCATTTGAAATATGTTTTGGAGAATTATACATGAGAACTTCTATATAGGAAGAATTTCATAGAAGAACATGAAAACACTACATTAAGAGATGCTATTGAAATTAAGAAGAAGAAAGAAAACATAAGTAAGGTGAGAAAATCCTGCTAACATATAATACTTAATTTTCTCTGCTTCAGAGAATTTGAATAGATCCCAATCCTTATCATGGTCTCAGAGTACTTGAAAAGAAGTGTTAGGGCTAATATAGCAATCTGGAAATCCCCTGATCTTTACACCACTCCCAGTTCTGATGGAGGAAATTGAAGAAACTATCCCATGTTCATGGATTGGAAGAATTAATATTGTAAAAGTTTACATCTTAACCCAATGTGATTTATAGATTCAATGCAATCCCTATCAAGTTTCCAATAATATTTTTCATAAAAATAGAAAAACCAATCCAAACTTTGTATGGAACCACAAGATTCCAAACAGCCAAAGTAATTTTGAACAAAAATGAACAAAGCTAGGGGCATCAACCTATCTAATTACAAAATCCCCTACAAGATACAGTAGTAAAAGGAACATTGCACTGACGTAAAAACAGACACACAGACAAATGGATCACAATAGAGACCTCAAAATAAACATTTATAGTCAACTGATTATCAACAAAGATACCAAATACATGCAATGATATGTGAGAGTCTGTTCAATAAATGGTATGGGGGAAACTGGATATCCACAGACAGAAGAATATAATCAGACCCTCATCTCACAGCATGCACAAAAATCAACACAAAATAGATTGATGATTTAAATGTAAGATTTGAACTGTAAAACTACTAGAAAAAAATAGAAAGTTCCATGACATTGATCTGGACAATGATTTTTTTTTTTTTGATAGAACACCAAAAACACAGGCAACAAAAGCAAACATAGGCAAAGAGAATTATACCATATGAAAAAGCTCTACACAGCCAGAGGGGAAAAGACAACCTACAGAATGGGAGTCAATATTTGAAAATCATATCTCTAACAAGGGATTAATATTCAAAGTATATAAGGAACTTAAACAATTCAGTGTAAGAAAACAAATAACCCAGTTTTTAATAAGCTAAAGAACTGAATAGACAGTTTTCAAAAGAAGACATATGAATGGCCCACACATATATGAAAAGCTGCTTGACCTCAGTGATCATCAGGGAAATGCAAACTAAAACAATAATGAGATATCACCTCACACCTGCCAGAATGGCTATTATCAAAAGGATGCAAGATAACAATTGACAAGATTGTGAAGAAAAAGGAAACCTTGTAAGCTGTTGGAAAGAATGTAAATTAGTAAAGCCATTATGGAAAACAGTATAGAGCTTCCTTAAAAAAAATTGAAAATAGAAGTTCAATGTGATCCAGAAATTCCACTAGTGGGTATATATTCAGAAGACATGAAATCATTATGCACACTCATATGTCCACTATAGCATTGTTCACAATAGCCAAGATATGAAATCAATCTAAATGTCCATCAGTGAGTGAATGAATAAAGAAAATGTGGCATATATACAAAATGGAATACTATTCAGCCTTTTAAAAAGAAGTCCTATCATTTGTGGCAACATGGATGAACCTGGAGGACATTGTGTTAAGTGAAATACATCAGGCATGGAAAGATAATGACACATGATCTCATTCAGATGTGAAATCTAAAAAAGTCAAACTCACAGCAATAGGGAGTAGAATAGTGTTTAATGGAGGCGAGGGACAGGGTGGAGGTATTGGGAAGATGTTGGAGAAAGAAATAATAGGGGGAAACTATACACTATCAATTTCCAAAAGAGAAAATATAATCCATAGCATTGCCCTCTATGTCTCTTCTGAAATATTTATTAGAAAATAATCAGAGGAGGGGGAGGATCCAAGAAGGTTGAATAGGGGTGCCCTATGCTTGTCTTGCCTGCAGCCGTAGCCCTGTGGTATCCGATCCCGTCAGATCTCAGAAGCTAAGCATGGTCGGGCCTGGTTAGTACCTGGATGGGAGACCACCTGGGAAGACCAGATGCTGCAGGCTTGGGAGAAGGACCTGGCAACCCCCTCCCAAAAATCAATCTGCCATTGAAAACCCTATGAACAGCAGAGAAGCACTGACAATAGTGTTTCCCCTGTTGTACAGAGGGTCGCTATGAGTTGGATACTGACTCGACGGCACCTAACAACAACAACAACATGCTTGTCTTTGCCACAGAAAAGAACCAGAGAAACAAATGGATGACTGCACTTCAAGAAAAGTGGCTGAAGGAGAGCTCTGGACGTCAGAAAAGGAGTGAGAAGAGCCCCATACAGCATGAAGACTCCAGATAGCATACAAGGCGGAGAAATCAAGCTCACTCCACATTATCAGGAAAAGGTAAGCAGGAAAGCATCCCCAACAACCCCTGTCAGCTCCAGGGTCCAGCAGTGGTAACTGTAGCAGAATTCCACAGTCCTCATAGGCTTTGAACTCACTTTGAGGCGCTACCGAGGGTCCATGTGACTGCTGTACTTCAGAGAAGGAACTCAAATCTGGCACCCCTCTAGACCCCAGAGCCAAAGCGGCTGTAGTTCAGTGCCAGTCCTGTGGCCGGCATCACCTTTGCTGAGACCCATCAGATTCAAGAACAGGCGACATGTCGCATGAGTTTTGAATTTCAAATTATCTTGGACACCACCAGAACCTAATAATTTTTGTGTTTTTAGCAAAACTCCACTTCCTGTTCCTACAAAAGTGGACTCAAAGAAAAAACAGGCTTCACTTTGCTGTTCAAATGGCAGGTGGTGCTTCCTTTAGCACCCAGTTTAGCTGCAAGAAATGGTAATGCTTGGGAGCAGGGTTCAGATTCTAATTCTGCTACCTGGGAAAACTGTAATCATCTTGAAATTCAGTGTCACCGTCCTAAGAGGAAGATGGTCATAATGATAGTCCCTATCTCATAGAGTTAAAGGAAATCATATAGGTAAGGTGCAGTACTCTTCCAGTGCAGGAAAGAGTAAAAAATAAATATCAGCCACCACTGTTACCTGTGAGTCACATCACAGAGAGTAGCGTTACCAGATGGAGAGGCAACTCTCAGATCTAAAAGGGCAGCTTCCCTGGAACAGGCTATGTATGTATGTCCAGGGATCTAGGCTCTGCTCCATTTGCTTCTCCTCCTCTCCTACCTCTACAGCGCTATTTGCCTATCAGAGACAACTCAATTTACACTTCAGCTTCCCAATCTATCCCAAGGAGATGAAGAAAGCCATTTCTAAATAGTTTGGCTAAATCATAAATATTTAAATGAACACTGGACTAAATTCAAACTTATTTTTATAAATTCCCAGTACTTTCTATTTGGAATGAACTCAGAGATGATCCAGTCCAACCCACTTATTTACAGATGAAGAAATTGAGGCAAGAGACTTTAAGAAACTTGCTTATAGGTCACTGTCTAGTTAGTACTGAGACATGACTGGAACCCAGGACAAGTGTTCTGTCTCCCTGTATTTCCATGTTGTTGATCACACAGCAATGTAATATCTGTTATTTGAGTATCTTCTCTGCAAAATATACACTTCAAGTTAGAACTCTCTGTGTTTTCATTAGGAAGCTAAGGGTTACAAAGGTTAAGTCACTTGCCCAGCATCACCCATTTATAAGTGAAGGTATGAGAATTGGAATAGGGATTATTCTAATTCAAAGCCTATGCATTTTACTCTGTCCACCTGACTTCCAGTCATAGTGATTGGAGAATATCTCCTTCCCAAAGAAATGTCAACAACAGAGGTAGTATAGAGTAGCAGTAGAAGTCAGGCAGGCTGTGACACTGATCTACTGTGTGAACTTGGACCGGTCTACTGTGTGACCTTGTCTTTGGTCTGTCTGGTGCATGGTGGCAGTATCCAGTGCAGTGCACGGCACTATGTTGTCATCAACACCTAGTTGAAAGTTGTTGAATAAATGAAGCATTTTTTCTTGTACTGTGAATCTATGCCCTTCACTTCTTCTTGCTTTCCCTGTATAACCAATCCTCAGTGGAGATCCCCCCATGGGCTCAGAGTCCTACACAGCTCCATTCAGGTGAGATGTTTCCTCAGGTCAAACTTAAGAGATCACCTCTGTTTTCACAGCTTCAGCAGGGATCACCGACTCTATCTGGTGTGAATACACTGTTTGTTTTCCTTCCTCTGTTTGCCATTGGAAAAGTCCATTAGTGCTAAATGACATGACTAAACAGTGAGGGAGAGAACAGTTGATGTATTAATAAAGCTTAGGTAAATACCATTTGTTATTGTCACCACTGAGGCTTTCAGAGAGGTGGCACCATTCCTGGTCCTGGGCTGTCCTCTTGTTGGCTCTGTCTTTCAACAACCTAGAAAGGCAGGTTTGGAGAGAGAAGGAGTCAGAAAAGGATTGGTAGGTAAGAGGAAGGAAGAGTATGGGAAAGAAACGGGGATTCTGAAAGAGAGATAGGGAGCCAGAGAGAGAAGGGCAGGGCAGTACCCACATGCGCACACACAGGCATGCATATGCAGCAAAGCCCAGGAGAGAAGACAAAGAGCTGATGACAAACGGGATCTTTTACCAGATTTCATACACTCTTGGGCTTCTTCTTGAGAAGTGCTGGGAACTCTGCCTTCTTCAGCTCTTAGTGGCTCTGACTTGGTCCTTCTGGTACCACTTCTGCTCTTTCCCCAGCACGTAGGAGATGCAACCTCCCTGACTTGCTGCGCCCCACAGGGGAGATGGTGTTGGCTCGATTAGGAGAATCAGTATAGAGGGTTTCATGACATCAGCATAAAAGAGGAGTTTCCCCACTGATGCCTTTATGTTGGGGAGAGAATGTTCCTGTGATTATGGGGAGTGGAGGGGATGAGACATGGCCAAGAAGATTCACATGTGACTGGAAGGGTTTATGAATGGGAAAACAGGAAAACTGGCTTTCCCTCCAAGCTAAGAGCAGAATGACCTCAAGTCTGACTCATAATAGGAATTTGTGCCAAATGGTTCTTCAACTCTAAGCATCCCTGGGACAAATTTTAAGGCAAATTGGACACCAAATTTTCTTGAGTATTACTCCCTAAGAATGGTCAGGTGTCACTTTAAACCAAGGTAAATGACTTGAAGACCCCATGTTGGCTAGATCTCATTGCATTTGCAGGCTGCAACCTTAAATGCCACTCTGTGCATTATCACTCAGAAGAAAGTTCCTTGCTTTGTTCAGTGCATGATTATTTTCACATTTCTTTCAGAGACAATAGAGCATCATGACTATGACCTCAATTCTGGAATCAGCCAGGCAGAGGTTCTAATCTTGGCTCTACCACACTATGGCCAGGAGACTTGGGCAAGATCTTTCTCTCTCTGATCCTCAGTTTCCTCATCTACAAAATGAAAATAACAGTAGAACCTGTATCATGGGGATAGAGTTGAATTAAAACATAAAAGCATGATACCTGTATGTATAAATCCTTGATAGATTACAGAATGATCAGATGTTAGAACCACCACACCACCACAGGGCAGCAAGCGTGTGTCTCCATTTAATAAAGAAGCAGCTAAGGCATGGAAAAATTGAGTGGCGTGCCCATAATCTCCAGCCAGCTACAGTTGAAGTCAGGACCAAAAGGTCTTTTGAGAATAAGAAGGTCCTTCACTTATTTATTCAATAAAAATGAATGAGGTTTGGTGCCTATGTTATGTACATCGTATCTTTGGGAATGTGTTGGGCCAGGCTCTGCTCTCAAAGGACTTATGTCCTACCAATGAAAATAAGCACCATAGAATTAAATAATAAATCAAACACATGATTTCAAATACTGCACATTCTGAGAATAAAAAGTGGATAATCTAATAGGAATCCATTTGGGGGTAAGTGGGCAGCTGAAGCTAGTGTAATTAGAAAACATGACTTTGCGAAGTGAAGCCTAAAAGGAGCCAGCTATGTAAAGAGCAAAAGAAAGTGCATTGTAGGTAAAGGGAATGGGAGAAGGACCTAGCAGCCCACTCCTCAAAAAACAATCAGCTGTTGAAAATCCTATGAATGGCAGAGAAGCACTTATATAGTGCCAGGCATGGAACAGTGTCCAGGAGTGTTTCTTCTGCTGTACTAGGGTCGCTAGGAATTGGACTTGACAGCACCAAACAACAACATGTAAAAGGAACAGTGAAGCAAAGTCCCTGAGGCAAGAATGAGTTTGTTTGTGACCTTTCATAGAGCATTGTCAGGGCCTTGATATGAACAGAGGGCAGATTGTGAAGGCTAATGGAGAACTGACTTATAAGGAAAGAGAGAGCCAAGGGTAAGCCACAATAGCATGCTCTTGGAAAGAAGAGGGGCAATGGTATTGGTGCCATTTGTAGCAGGCAGTGGGCATGGCAGCCATTCTTATTTGAGGATCTTTCATTTCCCTTCCCATGTCAATGGTCTCCTGTTCTTGCCAACACTCCCAACCAGAAAACCACAGATTTAAGATATCTGTGTTAGTAACTGTAGGATATTTGTGGGGTTTGGAGATAAGAATAATCAAATCCTCCCACTCCAAACCTCCCCTGACAGCATCAAACTTGTTTGTACCTGAAGATTCTGTCATCACTCCAGCAAACACAGGGACATGTGCTTCAGATCTTTGTTATGTTTGTTGTTGTTGTTCTCTACAATTCAGAGTTAAATTTGGTTTCTAAGGCTCCCCTGGGTCTTGTTTCACTGTTGGTTAGATTTGCTGGTCCACCTTTATCAGATCCTAGTGTGGTCCCAGAGAATTGTATCTAATGATGGAAGTGTTCTCCATTTGGATGGTCTAAAGCAGTAACCGGGAGAAGGACCTGGCAACCCACTCCCAAAAAATAATCAGCCATTAAAAACCCTATGAATGGCAGAGAAGCACTAATAGTAATGTTTCATCTGTTGTACATAGGGTCGCTATGAGTTAGACACCAACTCAACAGCACCTAACAACAACAACAACAACAAAGCAATAACCACTAGCCATGCATGGTTGTTTAGCACATGAGAAGTAGATAGTGCAATTAAGGAACTAAATATTTAATTTATATAATTTTAACTAATTTAAACTTAAATAGCCATGAAGCTATTGCCTATAGTTTTGGATAGATAGTTCCAGAGAGAGTTAAAATTAAGGAGGATTGTGGTTGTTAGGTGCCATCGAGTTGGGTCCAACTCATAGCAACCCTATATACAGCAGAAAGAAACACTCCCAGATTCTGTGCCAGGCACACAATCTTATTTATGTTTAAGCCCATTGTTGAGGACACTTGTGAATCCATCTAGTAGATGGTTTTCCTTAATGGAGAAATCATTGAGATTCATCCACACAAATAATGCCCAGGTCAGTTAGTGAAGAAATTTCCTTTCAAGAAGTAAAAAAGTGGAATATATTCAAGGTTAGTCAAGTTTGAGATACAGGGATATTATCAGTATACTTATTGGGCCGAAACACAAATATAGCATTTCTTCTACACCTGAGAAGTTATCATTAAATATCATTATTTCTCTGTGTTCTGAGGTGAGTCAGTTTCTTGAGGTCTTCTTTGATGAGAAAGGTCTATTACAAATAGGCTTGGGAAATTGGGTGCCTTTTTTGTTTCTAAGTTTACAATGTACATCATTAAAATAAAAAAGCATTGTTTGACTTACTATTTCTCTATTTAACCATAGAACTTATGTGATTGTGTGTGTGCACACATATGTGCATTTGTGTAACATTATTATCTGAAGGAACTAGAGAAATACTAGGGTGACAGCATGGACTTTGAGGGCAAGGAAGAGGGAAATGGGTAAACAATACACATCCAGCATCTTTTTCTAGCTGTGAGACCTTGAGAAATCATTTAGCTTTTCTGGCCTTCATTTCTCTCAATCGAAATGAGAGGTTATATCTATAACTCTCCCCCAACACATCTGGCAGCTGATTGTGCTGTGTGGGCTTGTGAGTTGCTATGATGCTGAAAGCTATGCCCCTAGCCTTTCAGATACCAGCAGAGTCACCCATAGTGGGCAGCTTTCAGTTGAGCTTCCAGACTAAGACAGCCTCGGGAGAAGGACTGGCAGCCCACTCCTGAAACAGCCATTGAAAATCCTATGAATAGCAGAGAAGCACTGTCAAATATAAGGTCGGAAAATGAGCCCTGCAACAGTGGGCTCAAACATAAAAAGATTGTTTGCATGGCACAGTGTTGGGTGGTGCTTTGTTCTGCTGTACTTAGCATTGCTATGACTTGGACCCATCTAGATCAATACCTAACAACAACAAATCTCTCTCTCTCAGGGTTTTATGAAGATTAAATACAACAGTGGACATAAAGAACAAATCACAGTTCTTCAGATCAAGTGAATCTTCCCTAAATGACTAGCTGTCATTATTTTCATTATCATTTACGAAGTGACTCAATGACAGACTTTCTGAGCCCAGGGAGCAATATACTAAGAAGTAGCAGAGCTCACTTACTGGCTGGAAACACTTTTAACTATCACACTGGAAACCTGGGTAGGAGAGTGGTCTTTTGTACCTCCCTTTACTCACTCTTTACTGAGAATGTACACCTCACAATGAAAGGCTTCCTGCAGTACATTCTTAACACAATAGCCCAAGGGATCTTCTGAACCAGAAGTTGGAGCATGTCGTTTCTCTAAGGTTCCCCTTCACACAAAGCAAAAACTGAAAGTTTTATAAAGTTCTGAAACTCTGTGTAGTCTGATTCCCTGCTTCTCTTTCATCATTTCCTATTATTGCTAGTCTCATCTGGCAAACAGACTTCCTTGCTGTTCTTTGGACATAACAGCAACATACCCACCTCAGGACCTTTGCACTTGTTGGTCCCTCTGGTATGAATCACTCTTCCAGTTATCTAGAGGGCTCCTTCCCTTACAACCTTCAGCCCTTTACTAAAATGTTTTCTTCTTTACCCTACCTAACTTGCAATACACTCCTATATGCTCCAGTGCTCTCTATTATTCTTACTTGTTCTACATGTCTTTACTACACATTTGATAGCCTATTTTCTATATGTTAGTATTTTTCTTTTCTTAGCTGGTTCTACCTGATAGGACACAAAGTACGTGAGAGCCAAATATCTTTCCCTCTTTCATTCTCTGCCATTACTCGCTGCCTACTACAGTGTCTGGCATGCAGGCAATGCTCAATAAATGCACCCTGATTGCCAAATGCAGAAGCCATGTAAGTTCTGTGACTATCAACCAAGTGCCTTGGCAGTTTTGGGTGGCTTGTTAAAGAATTAAACACACAGTTACAGGCTGGTCTCTGGGGCTTTTATTACTGTTTCCTGGGACCCATCAAACAAAAAAAAAAAAACATTTTGAAAAATATCATTCTTTAGTAAAACAGAAAAACTCAGTTTGAATTTTAACAGTTTAACAGAAGAGATTTCTGATTTTTATAACAACAATGGCAGTAGGGTTGTTTCCCACAAATTGTCAACCCAGAAGCCAGGTGACAAGAAAAGTAAAAATTATGCAGATAGCTACAGAAAGATCAGTCCCAATTTAGCAAACTCTGAAGGCCTGCACATTTCAAAGGTTTATAAGACACAGTTCCAACAGATTTTTCTTTTAAATGGTTTTTTTCTTATTCTAGAAACTGAATCGTGAGAACCAAAGCTGAGGATAATTCAGCTCTGATATCATGATTGCTGTGATGTTCTTTCATTCATAAAGTATCCATCCCATGTGTACATAGCTGTTGAGTGTCTTTATAGTCTATGTAATTAACACAAACTCCTCACACATATGGTTCCATAATGTGCACATAGTGGGCATTCAACAAATGCTTTTTTAAACTATATAAAAATAATATGATTGCTTTTTCCTCTTACTGCTTTACTTTTTCTTATATTTTATATATCTGAAAAATAACACACTTTCAAAACTAAAATCTAATGTGCATGGCTAACCTTATCAAAAGATCCCTCAGTAGTTTTCAAAAAGAAAAAAATAATAATAAAAACCAACCCCCAAGTACTAAAGCTTACACAGTTTTATGCTTAAATAGCAATTGGCATCATATAAACACATTCATAATCTTCATTGATTAAAATAGGTCAAGGGTTTATTACTGGCATCTTGTACCAGGTAAATCTCACAGTTCCAAGTAAGGCAACAGAAATTCCATCCAACATTCGTTGACTTGTGGAGCCAAACAGCCCATTTAGGTTTCATTTCAGCGCATGGAGGAAGGCAAAGTAGAGTCTCAAAGTAAAATGTTTATAGTAGATATGTCCTTGAAGTTTTGACTGTCGCATTGTTATTTGAATGAAGAAGCAATTCATGTCCCAGTTACAAATACGGCCCCCTAATCAGAGGAATCTTCCAGAAGATATTCATTCATTAATTCAACAAAAGGTTATTGTATATCTGTCTCATGCTGGGTACCAGGAAAAGCATAGTGACAAGATATGGTTCCCACCCTCAAAGAACTTGCAGACTAGCAAGACAAGAACATAAAGGAAGGACCTTTGTATTCCAGGGAAAAGCCAAACATGGGTCGGCCCTGCTTGGGGGTTGGGGGGAGGACATTGAAGAAGCTGTGGGATACATGTCTGGGAGCCAAGGCCTTGCTCAAGTTTAATCAGGTCTAATAGGAGCCTCCAATGATCTGAGTCTTATGAAGTCTTACCAATACATTGCCTGCCTTGGGCTCCTATGAAAACTTGCCAAGAAGAGAGAGCCCATGCCTCTATATCAAGGAGGGTTTGAGGAGACCATGTTTAGTAACTACATGGACATCTATCACAGACGAGCTTCTCAAGTGAGGAGTTGTGCGTCCCCAAAAGAAAGGGGGATTTCTCTTTAGGACTTCGCTCTCCCTTTCAGCAATGTGGTGGGAAGTCCTTTGTTCACACCCCAAACTGGCATTGCTTGATTATCTCTAGTTCTCCAAGTCACAAATAGTGCATAGAATATGCAGCAAAGTCAAGCCAAGACAATAGAGAGATACGCTGAGAACTTAATACTCCAGCCTGGGTGCCAAGAAACTGTCATTCTCAACAAATAACACTATCTGCTACTTATCTGCAGAACTGTTCTCACTGGTCCTCCACAAATTCACCTATTCCCTAGCAAAGATAGTTCTTCAGAAGGAGCCAAAGCCCAATTACAGGAATGTGAGAACCATCGGTTGGAAAAAGGGTGGACTCAGGGGAAGGTCTAGCCACCTTGGATGACAAACAGGCAACACTAGGGAAGGAACAGCAGGGAGAGAGAATTGGTGGATGTCCCTAATATCATCACATAATTCAGATACACACAGACAAGCAACCATTCACGTGTTATACCACTTCAAATACTCAATGTCTAATTCATTCTCTGTAACGTATAGTCAAATGCTGGGGAGGCCCTATGATTTGCTTGGAAAGCAAAGTTTGTCTTTTAGGCAGAAATATCTGAGTTGCATAGTCAAGATCTTTGCTGTTCATTGTTCTTTTTCTCTGATCCCTCATTAACTGTTACTTGACAATACCAAGTAAAAACTTTCTGGAAATGACTAAACCAAGAAGAAACAAAATGAATTTCATTGTACCTTCAGAAGGTAGTTCATGGGTTCGCCAAGGTTACCACCCATAATGGTCTCCATTATGAATAGGATAAATTTGTAATTCTTCTTATTTCCAGCCTTTTGAATACATTACAAACACTTAGCAACATTTGCACATGAATTGCTCACCTCCCTAGGTTAAGATACAGCACAAGGAGCTGGCTCAACTTCCTCCTATTGATACAATCCTCCTTCCTATAATATTGCTCCATACAGAGAGGTAGGATGGAGGAGAAAGTAAAGGACATGAAGGAACCAAAAAGAAAAGTTGCAAAATGGATCCGGACATTCAGAACCATTTGCAAAGTGTCTATGGACTCCTCCAGCTTGCATGGCCCAGTGATAAGTCTTCAGGGATTCCAGAACAATCCCATCATTGAAGAAGAAGCTTCCAACTCTTTGCTCCTGAGCTATTCCTATTTCTGATTGTCTTTTCCATCCTTCCTTTTCTCTGTCTTTTTTTTAAAAACATTCCTCTGAACCACTGATATAGACAATAAATCATTCACTTTGAGATGAGTTCAGATGAGATAGGAGTTGATCCAAAAGAGGGACGACTATAAGAATTAACACCTGTGAAAAGGATTTTCCCTGGATGTCGATATGTTTTCTCTCTCTCTCTCTCTCTCTCTCTCTCTCTCTCTCTCTCTCTCTCTCTCTCTCTCCCCTCTTTCTCCCACCCCACACACACAGATTCTTCAGATGCTTCTCTCGGCATTTCCTTCTGCAATACAATTTTCACTCTCCTTTGTAAGTCCAGTGCAAATGTTTTCTATTGTAGTTCTTGTTACATGATTATGTTTATCTGACTTTGGCTCTCATCTAGGGTTCTGAAAAGAAATTTCTCTAGACATTTCAACTCATTGTCCCTAACATTTTAAAAAATAAAAATAAATTGACTTTATGATCTTGTTTTTGTTTTACCGAAGGAACTAAAAGATCTTACAAATCTTTTTGTTCCAAGATTATATTGCCATCTTCATCTTAACTGACCAAATCGGTGGTCCCCCACCAAGGGCAAGTTGGTTTCCCCCAGGGGACATTTGGTGCTATCTGGGGACATTGTTGGCTGTCTCCACTGGGGAGTGCTGCTACTTGTATCTAGTGGGTAGAGATCCAGATGCTGCTACACATGTTTCAAGGCACAACACAGCCCTCACCACAAAGAAGGATCCCGCCCAAAGTGTCCATTGCACCCACTGAGAAACCCTGAACTACAGAGATACAGGAGCAAACTCACCAGGCAGTCCCCTACCACCACCTCCTTTTTTCCACTTGTTTTTAAACAGTCAGAATAAAAATAATCAAATGGATTCTCAAATAACTAGAGGGAAGCAGGTATGGCAACTGAAGATTTTTTTTTTTTAACCAACCATCCAAGGGGAAGAGGGGAACAGGTAAATCATTCCTGACTGAATATAAATCCCCCCCACCATTATTCTTCTTGCTTATTTAAACATTCTAAGTCACGTGATTATGCAGTGATTACAGTCCACGCTGGACTTTGGAAGCCCCCATTCTCCACTCTGGCTCTAAAGGTCAGGTTAAACTTCCCAGCATCCTTCTGGGTGATCCCACCCATGTGAGACCCTGGGCTTCACACTCGCAGCCACGTCCACCTCTCCTGATGAGGTAATGTGGATGCTTACATGGAGAGGACATACCCCCTCTTTCTAAATAATTTTGCATATGAAAACATTTAATGCCCTCTGATTTCTTTCTCCTTTCTCTTAGCAAGAAGCACAAGGCTACAAGCTCTGTTCGTCCTGCGGTGGAAAAGAACTTCACGATAGAGGCAAAAGCAAATCACAACCACGTACAGCATCATATTTCACAGAACACTGTGTACATTTGTTCTCCATATAGGACATACTTCAAAGTAACAAAATAATTTTCTTTATCAACTGTAGTGTTCCTTCTTCTCGTTAGAAGTAGATTTTTTTTTTCCCCCTCGTGGTACATAAATATCAGAGAAAAGCAGTCTTTGAAATATTTACGCCCCGGAGTTTTCTGCTGGTGATCGTTGATTTGGCGTGTGTTTTGGTTTGTGCTTCACACTCCGGCGGCCTCAGTTCTCACTTTCTCTCCACCCGCGAGCGTTCTTTCCAAATTTATATACCAGCCGTCGTCCATCCACACGTTCCAGGATTTCTCGTTTGTAGTAGTACCTGCAACGAAGGAAATGTGTAAGGTGACCCTACAGACTGACTGCGGGGTAGACAGCTGTCCGTGTGGCCTTGTCCTTTGCGGAGGCAGGAAACCGCTCACCTCATGGCCCGGCTGAGCTTCTCGTAGGTCATGCTGCTGTTGTTTTTCTTTTTCCCCCACAGCTGAGCCACAGCCTCTGACTTCAAGAACCTGAAGATGCCCTCCGAGCGGTCTTCCCACTTGATTAGCCCAGGGTTCTTGTCTGGGTTCAGGAGGATGTCGCGGATGAACTCCCATAAGTGAGTACCTCTCGGGTCTGAAGAAAAGCAGAAAAGGGGGGCCCTGTTAATGGCTGAAGTCACAGTGAAGGCAGGGACACAGGGAATGCCCAGCTACTTCTTCCTTGAGATATTCAGTTCTCCCCTATGCACCAGGGAAGATAATGACAAAATCACCAAATATCAGATGTAAAAAAGCATTTCAAAATGAATAGTTAACACGTTATTTTTAGTTTACAAATGTGGAAGCGGAGGCACAGAGAATCTAAGGGACTTGACCAATGCTACATAACCAGTAGCCAATACTAAGGAGTAGTTCTTAATCTCTTAAACCAGAAAGAATTCCTTCTTATTGTTGTTCACAAATCATTTGGGCTTCATTTCAACTCATTACTTCCACAGAACGCAACTTTCGATCACTTTTCTTTAGTACCTCACCCAATTAAATTGCTCCAACCCACCAACTATGCTTCAGCCAAATGTAAAAGTCTCTAGAATCTTAGGGCTGGGGATTAACTCAATTGGTAGAGTACTGCTCTGTGCTCTCTAAGGCCCTGAGTTCGATTTCCAGCACTGCAAAAATGGCAGAAGGACATGGCAGCCCACTCCCAAAACAATCCTGAAACAATCTGCCATTGAAAACCCTATGAATATCAGAGAAGCACTGACATAGTGCCAGGTATGGCACAATGCTGGGGAGTGTTTTGTTCTGTTCTACATAGGATCGCTATGAGTTGGACCTGACTCAAAGGTACCTAACAACAACAACTAGGATCTTAACTCCTAGGATATATTGAGGGGGTGACATATCATAAAGAGGTTGAGGGGACCAATTTGAAAATTAAGAAACTACTGAAATGAGATTAGCAATCCAATTCAATTTTACTCCCACTAGATCTGTGTCACCTCCCCTTCCACACACCATTCAAGGGGCTTCATTAATTCACTTTTATCAGATGACCTGAAAAAGCAAATAGTAAGCACACTCCAATTCCCTATAATTTCTAGATTGCACCATCTAGATTTCTCTAGATGCCCCCTCAATTCTATGCCTGGGCTATCATAAGATTTTATTGCTGGGGGAAATCCAACCCTAAAGAACAGTACTGAATCTTAGCTGGGCGTGGTGGCGCATGCCTGTAATCCCAGCGGCTTGGGAGGCGGAGCCAGGAGGATCGCAAGTTCAAGACCAGAGGAAGTCTGCGTAACTTAACGAGACCCTGTCTCAGAAAGTAAAGGGAAAAAAAGGGCTGGGGGTGCAGCTCAGTGGTCCAGCACTTGCAAAGCATGCAAGCACGAGGCTCTGGGATCAACCCCCAGTACAACAACAACAACAAAAAAAAAGTGCAGTACTGAATCTTCACAATCAGCAGTCATGTTTTGGAACAAGAACTCCACACAGGTAGAAGGTCAATGTTCAGCCAAAGAAAGAAGGATGCATCTCAGATATTGCTTTCCATTTGGCTCCTTTTTCCACTCCTTTCTCTTGGACAATGGGAGATCACCAAACCCCTGCCTGCAAGTTCTTATTTGTTGGATTTCCTGGCTTTAGAACAAATATTACAAAGAAGGGAGAAATCACCAGGGCCCCCCACTTTGAGAAACAGCTGGACAGGAGATTAGTTTGCCAGCAAGTCATTCTTCTGATTTCTCCCCTAACCCTTTTGGCAGTGAAGAAATGGAGACAGCAGGTAGAGGCAATATTTGCCTAAATGCTGGGGAACTCCAACTAGGTCCAACACAAAGGGAAGGGCCAAGAGCTGTCTGAAAGCCAGGCGACTTACTATGCTTCTTGGTGTGGGACTTTGCAGGGTGGTCTTGCTCCTTTTTCATGTCAGGTGACTCTGCTAAAGAGAAAAACAAGAGCTGCTTAGTTTACTTATTTCCTGCAATTATCATTTTCAACCATGTATCCACCCATTTAACCAATATTTATTGAGCATCTACTGCATGCCTGGCACTGTTGGGCTATGGTGGTAGTGACCCAAACAAAACAGATGATAAATGCTATGGAGAAAAAGTAATGTGAGGCAAGAAATGGAGATAGAAGTATGGCGGTACGAATAATTTGCAATTTAATACAAGGTACTTACAGAAGAACTCTCTGATAAAGGGACCTGGAGGATGAGAGGGAGATATCTATGTTGAGAGCTTCTGGAAGAGGCTCCTATAGCTGAGGACAGTAAGTGCAAAGGGCCTGAGATTGATGCACGTTTGGTATATACACAGAACGGAAGGAAGCCAGTGTGGCCTGAGCAAGAAGTAAAGCTATAGGAGCTGAGGTTCTGGTACTGAATGCCTGAAAGGACTTTTTAAAGACTTCAATCTGAGAGAGAGAAGAAGCCATTGAAAGATGGGGGTCATTAGAAGGTTTGGTTTTTCTGTTTTCTTGTTTTCTTTTTCTTTTTTTAAATATTATATAAAAATGTAAACACTTATAACAAAGAAAGATGGCTTTTAAGCCAGAGGAGTGCCATTTTTGGCATGCAAAGTTACATTTTAATCAGCCTCACAAAGAAGGCATTGAGTGGCCTGAACTCAGCACAGAGAGCCAGAGTGGACTATGGGAACATAGATTAGTTTAACAAATGACTCATTATGACAACCTTTTCACTGTCTCCAAAGAGGTGGTGACAGAGGCAGGTCTATGAAGTAAAAATTCTTTAAAAAAAGGAAGAAGAAGAGAAAGAAAGAAAGAAAGAAAGAAAGAAAGAAAGAAAGAAAGAAAGAAAGAAAGGAAGGAAGGGAAAGAAAGAAAGAAAGAGAGAGAGAGAGAGAAAGAAAAAAGAAAAGAAAGAAAGAGAGAGAGAAAGGGAGAAATAAAGGAAGAAAGAAAAAAGAAGAAAGAGCATTACATGTTCTCAGTCATGTGGAAATTGAAAGGTTTACTCTTGTCCAAGCACAGAGCAGAACAGTGCTCACTAGAAGATGAGAAAGGCATGAGAGGAGAAAGAGGGAGGCTGGATGATAGGCACCCAAAGGCAGTTAAGTAGGAGAAAGTAAATTCCAGTGTTCTATAGCACAGCAGGGTGACTACAGTTCACAGGAATTTATTCTGTATTTTATAAAGAACAAGAAGAGAGGGGTTCAAAGCCTCCCAACACAAAGAAATGATAAATGTTTAAGGAAATAGAAATGCTATGGACCCTGATTTCATCATTATACATTGTGTATATGCATCAAATTATTATACTGTACCCCACAAATACATTTACTATGTGTCAATTAAAAAGAAAAAGAAAATCAAATAATATAGCTGTGTGTTTCAGATGGTACTTCGAATGCTATGAGGACCAAGGCAGATCTTATCCAAAATCCCATAACCAAAACTCAGCCAATTTTGACACAAAGTAGTCCCTAAAGACAAGTCAATCATCTAAAGAAACTGGGCCAGTAAACCTTGACTCTTGCGTGAACATTACATCAGAGATTCCTAATCCAGGGTTCACTAGCTCGTGTGTGGCCTTTGAGAACTAAAGATGCAGCAAAGAGCAGCGACTGTAGCACATATTCAATTGTCAACACTGGTTCATTATTCAGAAAAGTTTATGAACCACTGATAATTCACTCCTGATCAAAATGGTTATGAAAAACAGCTCCTGTTTCTTCTGCACTTACCATGTACCAGGCACTATACTAAGCACTTTATATGGATCATCTTATGAAATTCATACAATTACCCTGGGAGATACCATTATGATCCCTACTTCAAAGCTGTGGAGGATCTGAGAAACAGAGAGGTCATATGACTTGCCCACAGTCACACAGACTGAAAATGGAGCCAAGAACCAAGGATGTGACAAAAACAGTTCAGATTTAGACACTTTACTCATAACGCCAATTCTGTGCCATTTCCAAAGATGGGGGCCTGTACTCAGTCACTTTTGGCATGTAACAGATTTCTCCGAAGTATTTCCCACCAACAATCAGTTTACTGCTATACTGTCTTCATCCATGGAAATACATAATTCCAATCCAATAATTTTTCTTTTATTTCCTAGTGCTCATGGTCTCAGTCATCTATCCACTCACCCAGCTTGGCGCTGACTCAGCATTTTCTCTAAAGGTCGAGGTAGGATGGAAAAAAGGATTTAGTAAGACCTGGGCAAAAGAAAAACTTCTCATTTGGGTTCAAGATTTCTCTCCTTGCAACCTTCCCCTCGCTTGGGTCTCTCTGAAATCTAGAAGAATAAATTCACAGAAAATTCGAGGACACTTTACCCTGCCTCCCTGGAGGCTGCAGAGTGAGGTTGCAACATCCCATCAGGATGTGACAATATTGCGACAGTTCTGGCACCCACCCCGGTTTCCAAGTGATACATCACCCTGACAGGGCCACGTTGTTCTGCAGACAAAGAGTGGCATTTACCCAGCAGGCCACAAGCAAAGCTTATTTTCAAATAGTATCCAGGAGGGGACAGTGCTATTATTTCAGAGCCAGGGCCGAATTTCAGAAAAAGTCCATGTAGCTCTCAGCACATTGGCCTCAATCACGGTGGGTTCTGACCTGATGTGGAATCTGTTACTTTGGGTTTAAGGTATCTTTGTGAATAAGATAAAAACGCTGTCACCCTCCACTCAGGAAAGAACATACGCGTATACTCATGAAATTTCGCCAGTAATTTCAGGAGTCTATGGCCCACTTGCCTGCAGGCATGCCATTGTGGCATCCGATTCTGTCAGATCTCGGAAGCTAAGCAGGGTGGGGCCTGGGTAGTCCTTGGATAGGAGATTGCCTGGGAACACCAAGTGTAAGCCTAGGAGAAGGACCCAGCAACCCACTCCCAAAAAACAATTAGCCATTGAAAATCCTATGGATAGCAGAGAAACATTGACAATGGTGTTTCACCTGTTGTATGTAGGGTCGCTGTGAGTCAGATACCGACTTGATGGCACCTAACAACAACAACAACAATGGCCCACTTAGGAGTTCATGGACTCTAGATTAAAAACCACCAGATTAAATAAACCATGGGGAAATTTCGTCTTTGAGATGCCAGCCATTTGTCCACGCTAGACCTCCATCTAGTTTAGGAGAAGTTTTAAGAAAATTAAAAATCCCCCAATAAAAATATTCCCATCATCATATGGGAGAATAAATAGTCAAAGGCAAAAAGAAAAATCTAATTTTTTGCAGCCCTGTCTTCTCGCTCCAATGTGCAGAAGCAAGCCACTGACCTGCCTTAGCACTGAAATCTTTTGATCTATGACCTCACTTTAATACAACCAGCCTCTCTCCCTCTGCCCTCCCCACAGCCACAAAATAAAAGCAAGGCCTTTGAAGTTAGCCATGTGGTTGAGTGATTCATTGTTATAAAATAATGGCTTGCTCTGGGGAAGTTGTCTGGCCTGGCTTTCTCTTGCTCCCCTCCCAACACTTGGGGCCAAGGTCCAGGGGTCTGGGCAGCGGCAGTAATAAGCTACAAGTTTATGATGCAAGTGCCAGAGCATGACTTTGGCTAGGCTGCTTTGCAAGAAGCAAAGATTAGAAACATTTGCATATGATTCAGCTGTGAGCCATTTCTTTACGGGATATACAAATTTCAGTGTTCTAATAGACCATGCCACCCTAGCTTCAGGCTCAACAAGTCAGTAGATAAACACATCAAGCCTGAGTTGGCATGACAGGCTGCAGATCAGAACACTGGCCGCAGCCATTTTACGAAATGGGCAGATGACAGAGAAATCAAAATACAGCCAGCTTCCCCACCTGCGCTATCACAGAGGCCATCAGTTTACGCGGAGCCTCGTGTTAGCACACCTTCAGCATGCATTAAAACATAGAAAGATATTGCACGGCAGCCTATTTTATGGGAGCCTGAAATGCAAAGACCCACGCAAAGGTCTTTTGGTGCAGTGTGGCCCCATCCAGTGGATGCTAAACTCTTCTGAAAGGAAGTGACCCATATAAGGTTGTCACTAATATCCTATAGGAGAGCTGCTACCCCAGTAAATTTACCAACTGAAAATGCTGAGTTGACTCTTCAGGGGATAATTCTGATAGAGGGCTTGGGGGTGTTCAGCTGTTTTTCTAGCATGTTACAATCACAGGATGGGATTGGGCGGGGGGACAGGAGGAGCAGGATCAAGGGATGTAAAGGAGAGCAGACTCATAAAGCTCATTTTAAGAAGGACTACCTGAAAATATAATAGGTGGACGCAGAAGATAGTGAGTTCCCTGTTATGACAAATACGGAAGCAGAGACTTGCCCCTGGGACCTCTGCTGAGTCTCAGATTCTAGAAGGTGTAAGTCAAACACAGAACAGAGAAAGAAGCCTGGCTGGGAAGTGGTGGAGCTGTGACAGGCTTTTAGGTTTCCTAGGAGGCTCCGGAAGTGGTTGGATCAGGTTTATTCTTAGTTGGAATCTTTTGCCAGAAGTCAAAGACCCAACTGGAAAGATGTGGTAGGTGACACCTTAGGAAGTTTGAGAGGAAATCAGAGGGTGACTCGAGCAGTTTCCTCAGCCCTGAAGCCCTTAGTCTTGCCTGGGTGGCGGCAATTGCCACAGAAATTTTACCCAGATGGGCTGTTCCTCCTGAGCAGCAAACACACTGCAGAGCCTTCCCAGTGTCCACTGTGCTTCCTAATATCAGCCACTCACTTCAAGCAACACACAGTGCTCAGGGCTGCTGGAGGGAAGGGAAGTAAAGAAATGAACTGGCTTCATGTCTCAACCTCAATTCCAGAAGATTTACACTGGCTCCCAGCCCTGTCTCATTCAAGGGGCTTGACCCGAGCAGAACCTCAAACCAAAGGCTTTCATTATTTCCGTTCTCAAAAACACACACTCAACAAAAACAGGGTAAAAGAGAGAGGGGTGGGAGGGAAGGATTGTTGTTTAATTCTATGCTTTCTTTCACAAAGACCTGATTAAATTTGAAGTTGTCCCGGATTCAATTCCTGGACAAGAGCACTGCCCTGGTGACAGATACCCAAACCCCATTTCACTCACCCAAACTGATCCAAAAGTTTTATACCCAAGTCGAGGGACATCACAAAATCCTCCATTCAACTAGTTCCTACACTGTACATCTGAATGTACCCATTGTCTGAAAGTCCCTCTCCCAGATTCCCAGTGTGCCAACTCTCTCACTTGGTGTAGCCATAACTAAAAGTCATGGATAACCCACAGTTGCAGCAAATCTCAATCAAATGCAGCTAACATGAATATAATTCACATAGGGCAGGGTGCCCTGACTGGTTAGAGAGTGCTGGTGAGCTATCCAGGTGACAGTTAAAAGCTAAGAAAAAAAATTATATCATTGCAGGGATTCTGGAAATTTCCAATGGCTATTCGTCCATCCAGAGGAGGACCTGGCAGCCCATGCTCAAAACAATCAGCCATCAGAAAACCTATGAATAACAGAAAAGCACTGACAGTAGTGCGTGGTGTGTTTTGTTCTGTTGTACACAGGGTCACTATGAGCTGGATCAGACTCAACAGCACCTAACAAAAATAATAACAACCTTCCATCCTGAGACCATCACCACAGCCTCATAGACCTCTAGATTGCACTGCATTCTTCCTCTAAAGCCACACATAGTTTGAAATTAATGTTCAAGTGCAGTTGAAAAATGAATATCGCATTCTCCCCCATAAAGACAAGTAATTTTACCAGATATATCCCAAAAGCAAATTTTCATTGAAAAGAGAGGAAGGCATGAATGACTTTTGTTGTCACAAGAGAGTGATTTCACAGTCGAAAAACACTTCACCTACAGGAATCCCTGATAGTCATCTTTGGTGTATAAATATTGGCTTAAACGCAGGCCTATAAGTACAAATGGCATCTCAGTTCCTTTCCTAGCATTTTAATGACAAAGACTCTACCAAAGTGGAAACATAGGATGTTGGTAATACTCATTAATTCTCAGTGAGCACTTGCCTTAGGCAATCCAGCCTCAGATGTCAGGACAACTTACCAACAGGAAGGTGACCAGTGGTTGTCATGGAGATCTGGGCCCGGCAGAAAGTTTTGCTGTCCAGCAAATCTGTAGCAATGAAGAGAAAAAGGGCATTAAGAGCCCCTTTCCTTATAATACAACACCATAGCAGTTAGTTAGAATAGGAAAAGGGCCTTCAGAGTCAGGAAGTCAGTTACCTACTGTGCTACCATAGTTGGTGTTGTATAAATAGTTTTCTTCTTTCCAGGCATTCATGATAGAAGGATCTACAAGGAATAAAAAATGGGGAAGGTCAACAATTGGTATCCCTAGAATGAAGAACCTGCCTCTTCTAAGACTGTGCTCATCAAAGAAGAATGGGGACACAGGGTGATCCTCAGAGTAAAGGGATAAGATTCTGCTTCCACTGTAATGTTATCCCATTTTCCTTTCGATGTCACCAGAAAAATGGCTGTGGTATATAGTCTTATCCTTGTGATCTGTACCTATTGCTTTTTTTTTTTTTTTTTTTTTTTTTGTGGTACTGGGGGTTGAACCCAGGGCCTCATGCCTGTATGCTCTGCAAGTGCTAGACCACTGAGCTGCATCCCCAGACCATTTTATTTTTTTTTTTAACTTTTTGAGACAGGGTCTCACTAAGTTACTCAGACTGCCTCTGGTCTCGAACTTGCAATCCTCCTGCCTCTGTCTCCCTAGCTGCTGGGATTACGGGCGTGTGCCACTGTGCCTGGCCCTATTGCATTTTTAGAGAAGTGACAGAATTTGCATCTGTGACCAATGCTTTGGTTTCCTAGGAATTTTTCTAGCCTGGTTTGGCCTTGTCTTACAATCTAATGTATAATCTACTGTATAATACTTTTACCCTGGGGTGGAGGGGAAGCCTTGTTAGGGACAAATATATGTATAATAAGTGGTTAATGAGCATCTTTTCCTGTGAATATCTTCCTGGGAGAACTGATGATGTCTTTTTCAGAAAATATCTTGTCCATCTTATCAGTTTCTCTATTGGTAAAATTCAGGGAGTGTCTCCCCTCAAACTGAGCAACAGGCCCCTTTCTTTTGGGTTTCCCTAATTGGCTTAAGGAGTGACATAAAATTCTCAAAACAAAGCCAAAGAGAAGGAAGGGAGTGTTACCAAATCAAACAAACAACCTTTACAAGTGGGGCCCCCATTGCCTCATCTCTGAGAAAAGCAGTGCCTGCTCCCTCACTGCCCTTTCTTCTGTGTGCTGTGTAAGCACATCTCACACCGACAGGTACTCTTCGGATTTCAGATTTGAAGGAAACTTCCCTCCACCTACCCAAATGAAGTCCAAGTCTCACACAACCCCCAGATCTGGGCTGGTCTCCAACACAAGCATTTTCTTTTCTGATCAGCCAAGAGCTCTAAGATCTTTCACCTTGTCCCCCTAAGAAAGTTCCTGCCTTCCCTTCACCCCAGATCTAGCCTACCCTTGGCACCCCTCCTGCCCACATTCTGAGTTTGAAGGCTGGGGCAGAAAGCCACTGGCCGAGGCTCATTTTGTTTTTATAGCATAAATGGTATAAAACCTGACTCATTGGCTAAGTCCTCCTATTTACGACATAAGGATTTAGCAGGAATTTTAACTAATAGATACGTGTTTGGACACCCCAAGCCCAATCTCTTGGGGTTACACCCTCTCTCCTTGTTAAGTCACCTCGTACACCTGTTGTTGTCTCTGAAAACAAACCAAACCAAAGAGATTTGGGGGTGTTGGCCCCTCGGTGAGCCTGTATCTCCACCTCCCAGGGTGGACCTTCTTCTCCACCCTTCAGCTCAGCTTTTCTGAACTGGCAACACAAGAATGTCTGGATGGTCAAGAACGATTATCAAGTTCTTTGGGACCTCTCCAATATCACCCTGACTCTTCCAGTGGAACTATCTGTAAGGTCAAGGCCATCCTCTGAGCCAAGTCCTACATCTGTCTTCATGGCTAGGGCCAGCCTACAAAGCACAGGCCATCCAGGTAACCCATCTCTCCCCACACCAGCTCCAAGTTCAAGGGCTGGGCTAGGAAGCCCTAATTAACATGTTTAGCAGCTATTGTTTTTTTTTTTCTTTAATAATGGTAGACCTGCCCCCTTATAAAAGAGTAAATAACTACATGGGCTAATTTTGGTGCCAAGTGACTCACAAATCACCCTCAGGTCAAATTCTGTCCTTTGTGACTGGCACACAACCCTCAGGGAGGCCTGTGGCAAACGTGGTCAGCCCACATGGTTCACAATCTCCCTGATGTGGACATAGGGAGTGACCTGGGAGCCATAGCACCTGCACAGCTTTATTGTGGCTGTGGATTTTGAGGGACAGTCTCTAGAAGAGAGATTTGGGGCAGAGGAAGGGGAACAAAAATTAATACAGATACCGTGAGACTGTCCACTCTGCTTAGAGCTCAGCATAGTCTCTTCCAGGTAGAAATTTCCTTAATGTAGGAGTTGCATCCCATAGCTGCCTTTAGATATCCCTACAGAAGCTCCCTAGAGCCCCAGAAAGTATAGGCTTCCCACTGCAAGAATGCATCTCCCTCCTTCTCCTGAATACATGTCCATCTGAGGAGGAAGGAGAAAAGTAGGTTCACTGGCTCCTCCTCTTCTATTTCCTTGCTTTTCTGAACCAGGCTGTGTGCCATCCTCTGTCTCTTTGTCTGGGGCAGGGACCCACCTTAGATTCTACATTTTCCCAGCTACTAGTGTGGAATCTGCATGATGCCCTGACAGGTAATAGGAGGCAGAGAAGTATGGGCACCAGAGAGGCTCACCATCAGCCTATTCATCAGACCTAGTCAGTGGTTCCTGGTCCCAAGGACAAGGGAAGAGGACAAGGGTGGCCCATGGAGACAGGCAGGGAAGTGGCCTCCCTGGGTTTGCTGCCCACACCTGCTCCCACACTCTCTCTCTCATGCTCCCTCCCAATTGTTCTCCCCAGGGCTTCGCCTGACCAAGTTGGCTCCCTTTGCCTCTCACTACTCACCTGTTTGTTCTGTCTTGACAATGACATTGTGTGTGGACTGGAACAGGTCACTGCTGCACTGGCCTGTGAAGGACAGGTTGGGAAATTCAATGAGAGCTCACATGGGGCCAAAACTTGATGCTTCGGTGAGGATGGAGTTGGATTCTTTGACGAGCTTCTGCCTTCTCACTGCCTGGTCACCCATGTGCACCTGTGGGAGGGGGCTTCCCTCTCAGCCTCTCCACACTCAAGCCTGGAACCTGTCCCTTGCCCCAGGGGATTAGTATTCTGGGGCACCTACATCCAATGAAGTTATTTGGCATTGTAGAGGGAAGGCATCCTGCATGGTGGGCACAGAACATCACAACTCTAAAGGCCCTTTCCATTACTGGCTACAAGGCATCTGCCTTTCTGGATCTCGGTTTCCCTACCTGTAAATTTAGGGGACTAAACTAGAGGGAGTCACTAGATGACCTCTGTGGTGCTTTTTCATATGAAGACATGATAGGAAATGAAAACAAATAATAGAGGGGAAACCATTTTCATTTAACTAGCTTGATTCTTCTTTGATCTTAAATTTAATCAAACCTATCTTGTGCAGATCATGTCTGTGAGAGACATTTGGATAGAATACAGTGAGTCTTCCCTTATTTATGCCTTGTACAAACAGTGCACACCACATACCCTTGTGCTTTCTTGTGTTTCCACTTGAGTTATACCATATAGAAAAGCACATTATACACACATGAATGAATCTGGCAGGATGTTCCTCCCCAGACAGATTATAAATATTTTTGAAGTAGAGGTCACGCTTGTAACCTCTCTGACCTCCAGATTTCCCATCTGTAAAATGGGAACAATATTTATTTTGTCATAAGGTCAGTCAATGAATTAATTCACCTAGAGTGCCTAGTACCAGCAAACACTCAATAAATGTAAGTTAATAGAATGTCTACCAAGAAGCAAACAACAGAACAAAGGTGAGAAATCTGGCCATTAGGTACTCAGAACCAACAGCAGCATGGGGTAAGACCAGACAAGTCATGGAAGGTCAAAGATGGCCACCTCCCAGCCCTCTCTGCTTCAGGCTGCAGTCAAGGCAATGCTTTAAAGGACTGGACTTAACTGGAGGTAGGGAGGTAAATATTTTTAGTTCTTCAAGTATACGTCTGCTCTTTCTGAAGATTCCTGGGGGTTATTTATAGAGCCATGTTTGGTTTGGTTCTAGTAAAAGAAAAATGAACAACCACTGCCATGAGGTGAGTGAGAAGAAGGAAGTGCTGTGGTGATAAATGAGGTCATCCAAAGTGGCCCCTATGGCTGCCATACTTCTGGGTGCTCCTCAGTGTTGACGGCAGCTGTCAGGATCTGACTCTGGTTCACAGTTCTGGAGCTCATGTTTCCTAAGCCCTACTTCTTGCCAAAACATAGATTCTGCTAAAACATAGATAGATGTCCTTTCCCCATGAGAACAGGGAAGCTTGTTCTCCTTACACGTGTGTGTCTCCAAGGGGCGAGGGCTAGTTTTTCACAACCACTATCAGGAGAACCTTCTGCCAGGGTCAACAGCATGTTGCAAGGTGAGTTGTCTGGACTTGTAGAATGCGTGTGTGTGTGTGTGTGAGAGAGAGAGAGAGAGAGAGAGAGAGAGAGAGAGAAATAAAACCTGTCACCATGGACAGGATTTGAGCTGGTGGCCTACATGCTAGGTGAAGCTTGGGCAGAGATACTTGAGGCTTTAGGGCAGAATTTATTCCAGAACTCACTGCAGAAACATCTCACATGGGGCCAAACCATTCTAACTTGTTGTTGTTGTTGTTGTTGTTGTTGTTGTCATTGTAGACCTTACAAGAATCTACCAAAAAAATGAGCTTTCTCCCCTCCCAAATGCACAGATCTAATTTTATATATCTTCTTCTTACCACTCCCATTTCAAGAATCTCAGCCTAAAAGGTTTCTTGTTTCTTTTTTGTTGTGGAGAAGTCATGATGATCTTTCACAAGCAAATGACTGGGAATTAAACTACTGACCTCTGGTAGCAAAGGCAAAGGGCTGCTAGCAATAGGAAGGATCCTGTGAGCCCTCTGCCAGCCTCTTGTCTCCCTGAAAACAAATCTAGCCATAAGGAGAAAATTAAATTACATCAGCATTTATAAGGAATTAGACACACTTCATACCGTGGGCTTTGCTCCTCCTCCTTCACCTCCCTTCTCTTGCCCATCTGGGAAATGGTCATTTGGAGGTGGGGCCATCTTTTGTCATCCCTGACAAGAAGCCCTGCCAGCTGCAGAGCCTGTGGGCTCCCAGGGGCCGCCTCTCACCGTTCCATTTGAGATGCTGCAAGTTGCTGTAGAGCAGCTGGCCAGCCGTGCCCGCCGCCCGGGTGAACTCCTGTAGGCTCATGCTGCACAGGTGCTCGCCATTGATGTCAAACTCCTGGAAAGGGATGCAGCTGGCGTCCAGCTGGTTGGTGTCCAAGAGGTGTTGGAGCCACTCCCACACCTGGTACTTGGTCCAGTACTGAGGGTGGATCTCATGCCACTGGCCTCCAAAAAACCCGCTAGAAACTGCAAAACAGGAGGTGCCCTGTGAGTGGCCCCTGCTTGTTCCTGGGCATAGTCCCAGTCAGAGGGCAGCACTGCCAGTTGTTGGATGTCACAGGGGACAGAAGCACAACCCCTGTGTGTCACCCTGAAGGTGCTTTGGAAGGGAGCCTCGTACCATATTGTCCCTTTCCCAGTTGTGGTGGGGAGATGATTGTTGGCCTCTGCACCCTCATGTCCTCATGTCCTCCCTAGCAGGATGCTTATCCCTGGGCACTGGATAAGGACATGAGACCTGAAGTGCTCTGAACTCACTCCCCACTCCCATAAAGTCACAAAAGCAAAAGCATTACTATAGTTTCACCAACGTGTTAGCTTGTTATCTATACCCAAAGACAGTCATCCCTCAGATCCATGGGGCTCCAGGACACCTTTGAATACCACAATCTGAGGATATTCACCTACCATATATAAAATGCCACAGTATCTGTATAGAATCTATGCAGAGCCTCTCATGTACTTTAACTCATCTCTAGATGACTTACAATCCCCAGTAGAATTCAGATGCTAGGTAAATACTTACACTGTTTTACTTCACATGATGACAAGAAAAAAATGTATGCATGTGGGCAGTACAGACACAACCATAGGAGGCCTAGTTCCATTGCCAGTCTGCAGCTGGTTGAATCTGCAGAGGCAGAACCCTCAGACTCAAAAAGCCAACTGTATTCTTTTCCTCATCTCTGCCTTGATCTCTGTGTCTCTCTCTTTCTCTCCCACCCCCGTGATTTCTCTCTTACACACACATACACACCCAAACATACACATACACATACATACCCCAAATTCAGACCATTTTCAACCCAAACTCAGGTCGGAAATTAAGGTTCTTTTCTCTCAGGATGCCTTTGGTCTCCCTAAAGTAGTCCAGATTTTTCATCTACTATTGTGCTGATGCCTGCAGCCATACCACCATGGCACTTGATCCCATCAGATTTCAGAAGCTAAGCAGGGTTGGGCCTGGTTAGTAATTGGATGAGAGACCACCTGAGAACATTAGGTGCTATAAGTTTGGGAGAAGGACCTGGAAACCCACTCCCAAAAATCAATTCACCATTGAAAACCCTATGAATAGCAGAGATGGGCTGATAATAGTGCTTCATCTGTTGTACATAAGGTCACTATGAGTCAGACACTGACTCGACAGCACCTAACAACAACAACTGTGCTGATATCCCACTGCCCCCAACTGGTTACTATAGCTGTTCTGATGTCATGTCCCTACTCAATTCCTTCAGTAGCTCCCCATTATCCACTGAAATTGGGCATAAAACTGACAACCCAGGCAGCAAAGCTCTTTTTCATTTCTCAAGTGACACAGGACTCCCATCCTTTTTCTGTACTGTTCTCTTAGCCCTATTTGTATTGTACCTCTTTGTCTTATTGAATTCCTACCCATCTTCCAAACTCTGATCACTCATAAAGCTGTCACTAGTTTCCCTAGCTTACATGGAGAGCTCACTGTCCTCTGAATCTCTAGGACACATGCTGGGGATCTCTCCCACTGGCTTCTGGCATGTCTACTTGCCTTTATAGATCTCAAAGTCTTGGCTTATTCTCCTTTGTAAATCTTATGCTCAAGTTCATGGATTCTATCTTATTCATCTGCCTATCTCCTACAAACACTACCTCAGATACCTGGCCACAGTAGATTCTCATTATAAATTTATTCAGTGGAAATTTGCTGAAGAAGATCTAATGCAGGAGTATGGAAAAATTGTTAGGTGCATTCACAAGATGGTTAATTCAGATACTAGTGAAAAAGTGAAGTTCACTCAAGTCAGTAAATATTGCTGAGCCTATTATATGCTGTTTATGTATGTGACATTCATATGCTCACTTAAGAGAATATCACACAGTCAGCCAAAAGTTATGGAAGGTTGGAGAAGAGAGAGCCAACATCTGGGGCCATGCTATGGGGCTGAGAGAGAAGGTCAAATCACGTAAGACACAAAGGTGATCACTGCTAGTAATATCTACCACTCACAGGATGAGCTTCAACCCGTACCTCATGACCAGACAGAGCCCTGCACCTTCAGTTTGTCCTAAAGAAAAGCCAATAGTAAAGGAGGGAGCAAGGATTGGAAAAATCTAGTGTAAAATTTAGCTATATAGAAACATTCTCAAATCTATAAACACACAGAACTTAGACTGCCGGTTTCCATGTCCCCCGATTTTTTTGATGTCTCACTCACTAATACAGCTGTTTAAAATTGGGATATATATTTTATAGCTCCCTAAGGCTTGGATTTTTTTCCTAAAATAATTGTATTGTTATAACAGCCCAGCTCTGGATTTGCCAACCAGAGGCAACAACAACTTTCGATAACCTAACAACATGCCTAGAGTAATCTCTTGTGCACATTTAATATGATCTTGATTAAAGGCAGTTAGTGACAACCTGTCTCAAGAAACAAAGAAACAAAGAAAAAGTCTTTTCTGTTATTGCATCCTATTAAAACTTGGAAGAATCAGAAAATTCTGCCTGAGGTTTCCTGAGAGAAGATGCCTCATCAGGCAGAGAACTCATCAGACTCCCACATTTCGGGAGAAACACTGAAAATCCAGTGGGCTCTGATCTCTGTTCAACTGACCTTGCTCTCTTTCAGTTTTATTTTGTTTTGTTTGTTTGTTTGTTTGCGGTATTAGGAAATTGAACCCAGGGCTTTTGCAGATATTTTACCACTAAGATGCATCCCCAGTCCACTTTTTTACTTTTTATTTTGAAACAGGGTCTCGCTAAGTCATGCATGCTGCCTCTGGCCTCAAACTTGTGATCCTCCTGCCTTTGCCTCCTGAGCCCCTGGGATTACAGGCACAAGCCACTGCTCCCAGCTTTCTCCTTCAGTCTTGACAAAGAGCAGGTCTTTCTTGGGACATCTGGAGTTTAAGACATAAAGGTGATGTCCAAATTCTACTCGCTGCTGAGTATATCACTCCAGTTTTCTGCAAAGTCGACAGGAGGAATTCTGTCCTGGTCAAATGTCCCGGGACCTGAGGCCCCCCAAGACTTCCTGCTCGGTTAGGAAGCCTCCTTCCCAGTCACCAGTGACAATCTAAGGCCTGCAGCAAAGTAGGTAACTGCCCAGAAAGGGCAGTAGTTTGGTGGAACAGGTGATCGAATAAGGGAAGGCCACATTTTTGTGCCTTCTGCCATGTGTTGCTGATAAGGTCAAAGAGGTGGAGCTCCACACGATCAGCCACTTGTGGGAGAATATCACACTCCCACTCCTGCTTCTCAGACTCTTCCCACTCACAGGCTATGTCCATGTTCCAAACAAGACCAGCAGAGTCACCTGCGGGGAGGTTAGTGGCAAGCATAGCATGGGCTAAGACGCATCGCTTCTTAAACCCAGTAGACATCCAGCAGACTGCCTGATCTGAGCACCTTCACAAGAGGATGTGGGACCCCTGGTTTAGCAACAACTCTTCCATTCAGCTTCTGTGGAAGCCACAGGCTTGATCACCAAACCCTCTAGAAGCCTTATCACCAGGTCCTTCCTCTTTGAATCAATACGTTCTAGATCGAAGCACTAAAGGAAGAGTACCTTGTTCTCTGACCAATCTCTCTCCCCTTACAGTTCACTGGAAGATAAACTGGAAAGATTCAGCTCCTACAACTACAACCTTTTCCTCCTTAATTTCCATGCTTGTGTGTTAGACACACACATACACACACACGCACATAGGCACGTGCGTGCGGGCATAACCACGCACTTGCACACAGCACATACCTCCCTTATCCTATCTTGGTATCCTGGCTAAATACTGTTGAGAGCTTCAGTAAGGAATTTTTCCTTCCCTTTGGGCGTCTCTGCCACCACCATCAGGGCCAGGCTGCCAACCTGGAACCTTACACTTCAAGAGGAGATACTAGATTATCTCAAATAAGTCCTGGGAACATACAGAGAGCTGTAGCATTTAGAGTTTCCTCAGGGCTGGGGGTTAGCTCAGGGGTAGAACATGTACTTAGCATGTGCAAAGCCCTGGGGTTGATCCCCAGTACCGCAAAAGGGAGAGAGAGAACACGGGAGGGAGATGGGGGTGGAGGGGTGGAAAGAAGTTTTCTGTATTCCCCCTAACCTTCATGTTCTCTGTTGAATAAAGTCTGTATTTTTCAAACTTCAAGTTGAGAGGGGAATTAAAGCAAGGCAGGATGCTCACGGGCAGTGACGCCCACACACGCGTGGCCCTTACCATTGCACGTGGGGTAGCTGTCCGTCCAGGCTGGCTGCTGGTGAAGGAGGTTGTTGCCTGGGTTGAGATTCATTACACCACTTCCTTCCAGAATCATGATCTGCAAAGGATCAAACAGCCCATTCAGTCAGCTCCTCTCGGACAAACGTCATTGCAGAGTGCAGATCACCGCGTTCATTTTAGGAATTAAAAAACGAAAGAAAGGAAGGAAAAGGAAAAGAATGTGTCCTGCCCATTGCCACAGCTCTTTCAGTAAAAGCGAAACTCATGGCGATTAAAAATTTCCAGGTTCAATTTTCATATGCATGAGGCAAGTTTTTACAGCCACCCATTCATAAATGAATAATCTCTGATCAGGAATGAAACAGGAGGAAAACGCAATACCTGCTCCCCCGGCAAGTCTGGCCTGCATCCAAGGTTTTTACAGAAGTGAAAATGCCCAAGAGCTTTTACTTAAAGTGGAATTTCAATCAATGAAATTTCAGACACAGCACCTCTGCGGGAACTCGAACTGAAATCAGACATGAACCAGTCCTCACACCTGGCCTTGCACCTGGGGACCCACTCACGTTTCCCCAGTGTGGATACCTGCCGCGAGATGGGCTGGTCAATCAAGGACCTCAGCATTTTTTAGCAGGGCAACTTAAGGATTTTGGTTTTGTGATAAGATTAGGAATCATTTGTTTTTTTCTGACAGAGGCTTCCCCATTTGGGTAAAGAAAATTAAAATGGTCTTTTCTGGTATAATTTATGACTGGCTTCTCTTCTGTTAGAGACCTGGAGAATTCAACAGAGGTAAAGCTGACCTCAAAGTAACATCGTCAGTCTATGGAGTCAGCGTCTCAGTTAAAGGACCCAGGAGGAAAGCTTTCCCCCACAGGCCTGTTGGGAACTTTTAAACATGCAAAAGTCTTCCATTTTAGGAACCTTCCCTTCAATCATCCAGCATTTATGATGCGCCTACCCACAGCCTGAGTGCGCTCCACGTTTCAGATCAGAGCCCCAGGGTGTGTACAGTTGTTCAAAGGAAGGGCAGGCTTTTTCTGGAAGCCTCCTGAGCATTACCCAGAGGTTGTAAAACTCGCTTGCTCTTTATATAAAGTTGAGGTGGAGACAGGAGTCGAGAGCCACAGATCAATTAAAATTTTTTTGCCTGTTTTGGGGAAACTTTGCATCCTCAGGTGTTACCGATGCCCATAGATTGGAATTGTCCCCCCATATGAATTCCAGCTTTGGCGCTCCCTCTGTCCCTAACTGACCTGCTGCTCTGGTTCTGTGTGTGACCTGAGTAGGGAGAAGAAGGACCTGGGAAGGCATGAAAATGCATTCATATATGCATTTATTCAACATATATTTATCAGCCTGATGAAGGGCTGGGTACTGTTCTAGGTACCAGGAATAAAGCAGTGACTAAGGGTTGAACCAGGCTAGACACGAACACCTATGGTGATTATTAGCATCGTCATTGTTGCGTCATTGTTGAATTTAGCCTAAGTGGAAGGTGGAGAAGAAAAGATAGGGTAGGAATGACAGACATTGTCACAGGGAAGAGATCCCTGGGTAGGAGGAGAGGAGAGCTGGATTCTATGTCCTGGTATCTCTGACAGCTTTAAAGTCAGGACAGCTGGGGTTGACTTCAAGCTCTCCCACTTACTGTTGTTGTTAGGTGCGACCCTCATAGGGTTTTCAATGGCTGATTGTTTTGGGATTGCCTTGGGAGTAGATTGGCAAGTTCTTCTCCCATTTTTGCGGTGCTGGGAATCGAACCCGGGATCTCAGAGACTGCAGAGCACCGCTCTACTGAGCTAAATCCCAGCCCCCTCCCACTTACTAGCCAAAGTTAATACTAACTCACACAAGTTACTTAACCTCTCAGAACTCTAGTTTCTACCTGAGCTAAATGCAGATGATCATGTCAAGCCTGGACGTTGGTTGTAAATGAAATGAGTCTCCATACCTTGAGCGCTTGACCAAAAGTAGGGCACAATCCAGTAGCCCAGCTGTTGTGATGAGCAAAGTCACTACCTCTCTGCATAACCTAACCGAGACACAACACTGAGCTTCAGCTCTCTATATGAAAATTTAAAGGTGACTACTCTGATTCTTGGGGCTGGGATTTAGCTCAGTTAGTAGAGTGCTGTGCTGCAGTCTCTGAGGTCCTGAGTTCAATTCCCAGAACCTCGAAAATGGGAGAAGGGCCTGGCAATCCACTCCCAAGGCAATCCCAAAACAGTCAGCCATTGAAAACCCTATGAGGGTCGCTATGAGTCGGATACCGACTTGACGGCACCTAACAACAACAACAACAACTCTGATTCTTACGTCCCCTTCTTTGATTCTTTGATTCTTGCTTTACTTTCTTTTTTTCTTTTCTTTTCTTTTTTTTTTTAAACAATAACGAGGCATTTCCCATCAGATTTCTAGAACAATTTCCCTAAAACTAGGAATTCAGGCTGGGGACATCAAGGCAAAAGAAAATCTCCAGTCTCCAGAAGGGTGGCTGGGGGAGAGGGAGGCGAGGGCCCAGTCTCCTGTTTGCTCAAGGCTGGGCTTCTTCCTTGCCAGCATTTGCTCAACCACAAGCAGTGGCAAGGTTACTGTTTAACCCTGAAAGGGCTGAAGCTCAGAACCCAGCCCGTCTGCAGGGAGGGATCCGCCGTCCTGGGTCCAAGAGGACAAGCAGGGACAGCCTTCCCTGAAACTCTTTCCCAGGGGCTTGCCTGCAGGCTGTTTCCCAGTGGTCATTCCAGTGGGAGCAAGACTTTCCTGGGCCATGCAGCAGCCTCCTGGGGGTGCCGAGGGGTTTTGTCCACGGCTTCCTAACTAACGGAAGGCAGAGTGGCGTGGGGGCTACATCTCACGCCTTCAGAATTGGAGAATTTCCCTTCTCCTGCTTACTGTGGATGACCTTGAGTTCCAGACCTGTCTAGCTAAAAATGTTCTAATCCTCACTTGCCCAACCTGTAAAATGGGAACACCACCAAACTCAAGCCATTAACCAGGGTCACACCTCACAAGAGGTCTCAGATCTAGAGATCTTACAGGATAAGAATAATAATAATATATTTTTTTAAATTCAGTACATATCTCAGGCCAGTTCTCAACTGTCCACAATCCCTTTTCCCCAGGGAAGGCATCATGGCCTGCTATAACCTTCTAGAAACATCCAGGACTGCTCTCCACTCATAGAGAAGCTTCTAGGGCTACAGGGTCTCAGCTGCTCCATTGCCCCCTCCCGCACCCAGCAAGAACAGCTCCCAGCCGGCTCCCCCTTCGCAGAGGAAAGCAGTCAGCATGGTGAGGGGCCCTTTTTACAGGGCCCATTAAATGGTTACCACTCATAAAAGAGTTTCTGTGGCTTAACTCTTTGTGAGTCAGAGTTCACTGCAGCTCTCCCATGATTGTGAGCAGAGATGGCCAGTGTCTCAGACCCTGCAGTGGGCTGCAAGGAGGGGTCTCAGGGTGGGCTAGTTACGCAAGGCCTCTGGCCAAGTCCTCAACCCAAGGAGGTCCAGGTTTTCAGGTATCAAATGAGGACATTTATCCTCCAACAGCCTCCCAGGACGGTTGAGGAGATCAAATGAGATAATGGACAATAAATGTACCTTGAGAACTATAAAAAACCAACTATTATAGCCAAACGCGCCCACACCCCCAGATACTAATATAGACTTTCCATGGTATATAGTGATTGCTTTATGGGGTATAAAAAGAAACCCTTTTAATTAAAAAGGAGTAGGATTATTTAGTGCTCTGTTTACAGTTCCCTATTTTACCTTCAGCATAGCTTTCCTTTAAAAAAAAATAGTATCATCTATGTGAGGTAGAGGCTGGAATCTGAGAGGCCTGGTGAGATTCTTGCCTCCATCTTTCAGCCAAGAGGCCTGGAGTCTGTTCCCCTTTCTAAGCCTCATTTTCTTTGTTGTTTTAAACAGAGGAGGTCAGGGGTGGGGGAAATACTGACTTCCCCCAAGCCTAAGGGGTATTGTGATGGTTAAACACTATGTTGTTGTTGTTAGGTGCCATCAAGTCAGTATATCTGATTCATAGGGACCCTGCGTACAACAGGTGAAACACTATTGTCAGTGCTTCTCTGCTGTTCATAGGGTTTTCAGTGGTGGATTGATTTTTGGAGTGGGTTGCTGGGTCCATCTCCCAAGCCTACAGCACCTGGTGTTCCCAGGCGGTCTCCCATCCAAGTACTAACCAGGCCCGACCCTGCTTAGCTTCCGAGATCTGACGGGATCAGATGCCACATGGCAACCGCTGCAGGTGGTTAAACACTATAGGGGATTTAAAAGTGTCTAAGTCCAGTGCCCAGCACACATGCCACTGATAAAAATCACAGCTACTTTAACACATTTTACTTCTTCCAGGACTGGGTCCTCTATTCAGCACCTAGGTAAAAAGGACTGTACCCTGCATGTCATGAGCGAGCTGGGAAAAGGACTCACCTCTCTCCATCCTCAGCTGGAAGGAGAAATCTGATGGGATGGGGAGGGGCAGAGGAGATCTTCAGCCATGCCGGGTAGCAGTTAAAAAGCAGTTTCTCAACATCCCCATGACTAACACTTGGGCTGAACAATCTTGCTTTAAAAAATTATCCCATATTTGTGCATATCTATGGAGTATTATATGATAATTCAACATATGTATATAATGTATAATGATAAAATCAGGACAAATTTGTATTTCTGTCTTTTTGCACATTTTATCCTTTCTACATTTTAGTAAACTATGAACGCTACAAGTTATTTAAAAATATATAATTGTTGTAGACTATAGTTACCCTGCCTGCACCTGTAGCCCTGTGGCATCTGATCCTGTCAGGTCTGGGAAGCTAAGCAGGGTCAGGCCTGGTTAGTACCTGGATGGGAGACCGCCTGGGAACACCAGAAGCTGTAGGCTTGGGAGAAGGACCTGGCAACCCCCTCCCAAAAATCAGTCTGCCATTGAAAACCCTATGAACAGCAGAGAAGCACTGACAATAGTGTTTCTCCTGTTGTACGGAGGGTCACTATGAGTTGGATACCGACTCAACGGCACCTAACAACAACAACAATAGTTACCCTATTGTGCTTTAAAACACTAGAACTAATTCTTCCTATCCAACTGTATTCTGGCTCCTATTACCTAACTTTTCTCTAGCCTCTTTTCTCCTACCTTCCTACCCTCTACTGGCCACTATTCTACTCTCTTCTTCTATAAAATCAGTGGTTTTACCTTCCACAAATGGGTGAGAATATGCAGTATTTGTCCTTCTATGCCTGGCTTATCACTTACACAATGACCTTCATTCCCATGCACATTGCCACAGATGACAGGACTTCATTCTTTTTTTATGACTGAATAATATTCTATTGTGTATATGTACCCTATTTTCTTTATCCATTCATCTGTCCATGGACACCTTGGTTGATTCCCTGTCTTAGCTACTGTGAATCATGCTGCAATAAACATGGCAGTGCAGGTGGGGCTGGAAAATTCTTTGTTGAGAGTGAAAGGTGCTGATCTACAGACTGTATGGATCTTTAACAACCTCTATAGCTTCTGCCCATAGATGCCAGTTGCCCCCTTCCCCTGAAAGGTCCCCTGGTGAGAACAGTGATTCAAAGCAAAGTCTGTGGAGACAGCCAGCTCTGGCTTTGCTCTTGCTAGAATGGCAAACTTGGGCTGTCCTTTAGCCTTTCCTAAGCTATTTCCTCTTCTGGGAAACAGGCAGCATTGGTCCCAATGGCGCAGGCTCACTGACGATTACACACACTAGGGACCTGTGATCCCACTGCACAGTGCCTGCCATTCACTGACCAATTGCCTAATCAGTAGAGGTTTAGGAAAATGCACTGGGCATCAGAGGTACCTCTGTCCATCCTCAGGTGGAATGCACTCTGCAAATGTGATATAAATCATTACTTAGACTATTAAAAACTCCACATATGCAAAAAAACCTCTAAATTTTATTTCAAACCCAAAGAGTGAAATAAAATGTGGATAAAATTTTATTGCAGGGATTTTTTCATAGATATTCTCTTACTCCCACCACTACCATAGGTAGGAGCAGAGGGAAGAGTATTTAACTCTGCACCCCCATTGCTGGTCTAAATTTTGTCATTTGCCCCAGATGTCACCCCTGTGTGCACAAGTTCATAAGAATGACCATTTTGCAGACAGAAGTCTGCACTTTATTTGAAAAGGGGCCCGAACAGAATAAAGCACACATAAGCACCTCACCCCAGGCTTCGAGCCAGCATCTATTCTACTATAGGCAGTGACTCCCCTATAAATAATAAGCCCCCAGCTCCCCTAAAAGTTATGGGTCACTAGGACTTAGCCAATCGCTCAGCAAGAAAATGCTGTGCTGTACCAAGTAGCCACAGTCTGAGTCTTGGCAGGGAGAGAGCGCCTCCGTTGTCCCTCACTTTTTAAATGGGTGGTTTTAGGTAAACACCAACACTCACAGTGCCATAAGCTGCTAGGGACTTGGACCATTTCTGTGCCATCCAAGTCCCCCTGGGCCCACTCTTCTTCCTTCATCTGCCAGAGCCCTTTGCCTGATTCCGTGGCTGCTGATCAATGGCCAGTCTTTGCATTGGGGAGGGTGAGGCCTAGCCACAGAGCCTGAACCCCACTGAATCTGAGCCCGGAGGACACATCCAAGGGTATAAGGAGATTCAGACTCAGTCTCACGTTGCTAGGTGTCTCGAGGGCAATTCTCGAGAATGTAAGGGATCGTTAACATAGACAGTGAGGGTTGAAATTTTGGTGCTGCTCCTCATGGCTGTGCTGACCTTGGGGAAGTTCTATCCTCTTTACAGCCTCAGTTTCCCCATATGACAAAAGGTGGAAAAACATGGAGTCTATGTGAAGACTAAAAGAGAACATTTGTAGAGGACCCAGCAGATCGCCTCACAGGTGGCAAGTGTCAGTTCAGCATCAGCTGTCATGATAGGATCTGCCCAAGAGCCTCTCTTTAAGCTGGGTTGACTGACTTTGGAGACACACTTGGGAGAGAGGCAGACTCTCAGAAGAAAGAGAGTCTAATGGCCCCGAGCCCCAGGCTCTGGAGTCTGACCACCACAGTTCCAATCCTGGCTTAGCCAATCTCCTAAGGGGGCAGGTTTGGAAAAGTTATTTAACATTTATGGACCTTGATTTCCTCATTTACAAAATGAGTGGGATAGAAAAGGGTTTTGAGAAACAAAATGAACCAATACTTCTGAAATGCTTGGCAAAGTTTCTGACACATTGCAAGTCCCTGATAAATGTTAGCTGGTTTTTATCATCATCATAAAAATAGTTGTCATGATGTTTTCAATCTCCAAGGAGGAAACTCAGAGTCAAGTTCATTTCAAGCAAAGCATCAAACCTCTCTTCTCTGCACAGGCCTCTCTGATCCCAGCTGCCTGACATAGTCCAGCCGAGGGCCAGCTCTCCTGCCCCCTATCCTCCATGCCCTAGGCTGCTGGGTGGCTGCTCTGTTGCAGCAGAGCGGTGAACAGTGGGTCCCAGCCTCTGGTCTCAGAAGCCATGCTCGTCCCTTCTGGGCACAGTTTTTGCCCAAGGGACTGAAAGCTATCGTCCTGTTCCCCTTCCACTGACCAGACACACTGTGCCCCGGGCTGCTGGCAGTGGTGGGAGGGGACGCATCCTGAGCTCAGGGTAACCATAGGCTCTCATTCCCCGACTCCATGGCTGGGACGCAGGTGCCAAGACAGGCAGGGAGAGTGGCGTGTCTGAAACGGGAGATGTGGCCGTGTGTGGCCAAGGGCTCTTTACAGGGTCCCGTTGCACAAGGAACACTCAGTTGCTGCAGAGAGCAGAGTCTGGGATATGGGTCCATAGACAGAGAAAATCCAGGGGAAGGAGACACCCTGGGACTCTGGCAGGGGACAGAGCCATGCACCACAAACCCAGAGGGCTCTACCCAGTCTCAGGACTCCTAACAAGGCCAACAGCTACCCCACTGGCCTTTCTTCTGAAATACACAAAGAACCTGCCAGGAAAGACAAACAGCCCAGTTTAGGCCTGCTCAGCTGGGAGCAGGTCTTTCTTTTGCTTAGTGGTGGAGCTACTGAGACCTAGAACTGAATGCTGTAAAAATAACAATAATTATACAATAGTAACTAAGGCTTACTGAACACATCAAATTGTCAGCTCTGTGCTAATGGTTTTAAAATGTAATGTCTCATTCAATGCTCACAACAAATCTATTATTTAACAGATGGCCTATCTAAGGCTCAGAGAAGTTAGGCAATTTATTCAAGATCACACATCTTGGTAAGAATTGGAACTAGAAGAGAAGCAATCTCAGAACGTCTAGCACCAAGCCCTGGGAGCTTAGCTACTCTGTATCAAGAAGAGAGTACCTTGCCAGAGAAGAAAGCTGCCCTCAGCACATCCTAACCCCACGTCCATTCCATACATGGTCACAGCATCTCCCTGTGCCATCTGCTGCCTCACATCTTTATCAAACTTATATATGAATTTATATATAATATATAGATACAGATGTCCACAGGGACATAAGTACATACTTAGGTAATTTAAATGCTTCCCTTATGACTCAGTGAAGTTATTTTAATTTTAAATTTGGGGAAATAAGCTGGCCCATAATTATTTCTGCTTGCCCTGAATCACAGTTCAGGCCAAAGACTATGGTTCACTCCTGCCACAAGGCCCAAGGTACCCTGGGGACCACCAGGGCCACAGAGCAGATCTTCAGCAGGGCTGGTGCCTACCTTCCCTGTCTCCAGCCCCAGAAGACGCAGAGTCAAGGCCATCATGTGCCTTCTTCCCAGCTCCCTTCTTCCTTCAACCACATGACCCCCAAAGTGCCACAGGATTGGCTGCCACGGGGCACTTTGACTCCTCAGGTCAGAAGAGCAATGAGTCCTTTGAAAGAATTCCTTTCGCAATGGCAGCAACTTCCAGACCATTCTTAGCCCTTAATCAAAGTTACAGGCAGGTGAATTCACAGGATTTTCCCCAAGGACAGCGCAAAAGCTTCCTGACTTCCTGTTTCAAGATGACTGTCCTTTTGAAGGACCACTCCCAAGCAGGAGAAAAGAAAATTCATGCACATGTGAAATGTAGCCGAAAACAATCCAGACAATAATTTGTGTTTTTACAAATGACTCCAAATGTGAATCAAGCTTGGGGAATGTATTTGATCCTCTAGAGATTACATCACAGGTAATTTCATACCTTCATAATGTGTTTTCAAGCAGACATTTCATGTTCCCAGGGGCGACATCTGAAGTATTATACCTGGGATTTCAAGCATTTTCATGACCAATAATGCAATATTGGACAGGTAAGTCTGACTCCATTAGAGGTACACCCTAATGACTGCAAGCCATTTGGAAATAGACCTACCATGCTGATCCTTATCATTCTTGGTGCCAGACCCAGACATGATGGCACATACTGACAGTGTGGCAGGGCACCAAAGTTGATCAGAAGACAAGATTTCCTTAAATAACCTGCAAGGCCTCTATCAATCCCATCCAGATATGACAAACCAAGAACAGGGTAAGCCTTGAGCCTTAAAAGGTCACAGAGCCTTTTGAGACCTCAATAGAAGTGATGTCTCTCTCCTACTACCAAAAATGCATCTCCACTTTTGGTTTTGCATGTATACTGTGAGCTCCAATCCCTCTACAAATTGCCCATGGACCCCTAAAGATCTGTAGACACCATGGATTGTGAAGAAATCTTGCCAGGATCTATGTTAGGTTAGAAAATTTGGTAATGGAGATGGGTTTGGGAGACATAAGCTTACCCTCACCTATGAGAAAAGGCCTGGGAGATTTCAGTCCTGCTCTCTTACCTGGCTGGGGTGTCACCTTATTCTCCATCAAGATCAGGAATGGCCCTGCTATCCTCTGGCTGCCACTGAAGGAGAAATTCTGCTGCATCATGGGAAGGTCATTTCCAAGAATCTACCATTTTCTCTATCACCCCTGACCCTAAAATCTCTCTCCCACCAAGTCCTTTTCTCTATGCTAAAACCAAATGATCACAGGGCAGAGTAAAGAAAATCAAGCAAAAATACAGGCCTCACTTCTTATGACACCTGTAGGTCCTTGTAGGCCTGTGTGAAGGCACAGGTACAGGAACTGGAGCATCGAGGATAACTCCTGATGTTTGGTTTCCCACCAGGCAGAAGATGCCATGCAGCTGCTTCTCCAAGCATTCTCATCATTGAGAATTTGGGGTCTATGAAACTCATTTGCCTCCCTTCAATTATATATTATAAAATCCTCACCATAACTAACCCCCATGATGTCAACCTTGAAGGAAATATTCATAAACACAAGGAAAATCTGTGCAAAGTCAGAGATAAAAGATTCGATCTGAAGAATTCAAGCTCTTGTCTGTCTGTGTCTGTCTGTGGAGAACTTATTGTTGTGGGATTTGTCAAGTCGAAATAAAATTGTTCCTAATGCCCAGGACCCCCAAATGGCCGCATTCAACCACAACGATGTCTCTCTGAAGAATGAACGATCTGCCCTTGGAACACAGTGTTTGCAGATCGTCTCTATAAAAGAATCTCATGGCTTGGGTGGGTGACCCCCCACACCTTAGTCCTTCAGAAGGTCACTTAACCGCCTGGATGTTGGGCCTCATACCTGAGAAAACTGATGTCTCTGCCTTCAGCAGAGAGGAACTATCTGAGAAACACGTTCAGCTATCACGAATATTTATTCATCCCTTCCAATTAATAGATAGAGATACAAGCCGGGCACAGTGGTACACACCTGTAATCCCAGCAGCTCAGGAGGTGGAGGCAGGAGGATCACAGGTTGGAGACCAGAAGCAGTCTGCATAATTTAGAGAGACCTTCTCTCAAAGGGCAAAAAAAAAATGGGTTGGGGGGTTGCAGCTCAGTGGTCCAGCACTTGCAAAGTATGCAGGCGTGAGGCCCTGGTTTCAACCCCCAGTACCAGGGAAAAAAATCGATAAAGATACAACTATAGATGAGGTATAGAGATAGAGAAATGTAGATATAGATGCCAAGTGTCTGTTAGAAGCTCAGGATCATGCTAGGCTCAGTGGACAGAGGAGTGAGCAAAACTCAGATGCTGCCGGGCGCCAGAGCACTATTCACCAGATCACCCTTCCAGAACAATAGCATCTCTTTTCAAAGTTGTCTGAGCTCATTCCCCATCTCCTTGGGAATGGAATGGGGCACAAACAGAGACGGCCAAGCAACTTCCTTTGGCATTCAGGGAAAACCAACCATGAAAAGAATTTCAACTAGATTTCAAAGCAGGACTGATCCTCTTCTCTCCAGCAACCCCATGCCCTGGCCTTCACTGAAAACCCTAGCTAAGACGTGGAGGTGGCAGACAGGATTAATGCTTCTGAGTTTCCCAAAGCAGCCTCAGCCAAAACCAATCTCCACACAGGGCAGAATAAAGCGATCGGTTGTCTGGATGGCTGAATGTCTCTTCCAAAGACAATGGTGTGTTTATGTGCTGGAGAGTTAGGAGCAGGTTGTTAACATAAAACCCACCGTAAACAGAGCTGTTAATTCAGTTGCTGGCAGGGGCTTCTGTTATCTTCTGAATACCTCCCAGAGGGTATAAGCCCTACCTTTTCATTTGAGTTGGCAGCAGAGTTATTTTTTTGCACCTGTTGCTCTGCTCCGATAACAATGCAGTTAAGCGTTGATTTGTTGGAAAATAAACAGAAAAAAGCAAAGAAAGGCATCTGCCCAAACAGCCTGAGCTGGTTTGACTGAATGCCCATGCCAATTTGTTTTTCCTATAAAAACCAAAGAAAAACCTGCGCTTTCAGTTTGGATGCAACCTCCCACTCCTTCAGAATAAAAAGAGGTCCGAAATAGGCCAGCGAGATCTGGAGGGCCAAAAAGCCAGAAGACTTTGTACTTTTCCATTGGCTAGTTCCATGAGGGCATCGAGGGGTGTCCAAGGTCTACAGAGTGATATGGCCAGCCTCCAGCCAGCCCGGGTTCAGATCAGGGATCAGATTAACAAGGGCAGAGAAGGGGCTGCTGGGAGCTGATTGACACCCAAATCACACTCTTCCGAATGGTAGACTTCCAAAAGTCAGCATGTTTTAGGGAGAAGGTGTGGTCTATTGGTTACCTCCTAACACAGAGACTCAGTACCCCCCAGTCTCAGTCTAGTCCCTCCCACATCCAGCATCAGGCAAAGACCCAAGTTTGTAACAACCCTGGTCCCTGGACCATAGCTTTCCCATCTTGGAAATGGGACTAGCCGGACCTACCTCCGAAGCAGGCTGTGTAGACTCACTCATGTTTTGCCAAGGGAAGTGATGTCCCAGATTCCAGGTGGAAAGGGCCTGAGACGTTCAAAGTGTAATTTCTACCCTAAACCAGGGATCCTGCCATTCTCATGTCTCATTCGTTTGTCAATATCACATGATGAGCTAAGACCAAAAAGAGCTGCAAATTGCTAAACAAATCACCCAAATGGAGATCAAGAACAACACTAATTAGTCAGTGGCCTCATCACCCAGGCTTCAACGCACACAGCCAGGGGAAGCTTCTTAATATCCCTATTTAAGCTGGAGAAGAAAACATTGTCATAGGTCTTCCCCAGAAAACCCCCTTCTCCTAGCCTTATCTAGGCCATGAGACCCATGACTACCAGACCACCAGCTTAATGGGGGCGCCAGGGCAGTGGGGAAGGGCCACATTAAGAACAGGGTGATCTGACAGGGGAGGGACATGGCTCACTGAGCACTCCCAAGCATTCTTGTCATGAGCAGGGCAGGGAGTGGAGTGCCCTGAATCAAATCAGGCAGCAGAAAAAGAAAAGGTTTAACAACACCCTTCGTTGACTGAAAAATAAATAAGACCAACTGTGCAGGAATGCGGGAAGGGTGGAGGGAGTTGGGGGTGGGGATTGGAGCCAGGGAGGGGTGGGGATGGACTAGGACAATGGATTTGACCATTTTAAGAGTCAGGTTTCCTCCCAAGAAAACACTAAGATGCTCAAGCCGAGGCAAGATCAACAGCCACCAATTTGGAATCTCACAGACCATATAATTACAAAACAACGACAAAAAAACGATGATGAAGATGAGTCTAGTTCATGTTTATTGAGCGTTTACTAAGTGCTATCAATGGAGCTCGGCTTTACACAAATCATCTCATTTAATCCTGTCAAGAATGCCAAACATCAGGAGTAATATCTCCATTTTACAGAGGAGGAGGCCCGGAAAAGTTAAACAGCATACCCAAAGACATGTCTCAAGTAAGCAGACGGGAAAAGAAACAGGGTTCTGTGTAGCTTTGAAAACAATCTGTGTGTTCCTAAAGAAGAGAAAGATGTCTCTTGGGACCTCATGGTTTTAATTTGAAACTTGGGATTCTTTAAGAACGGCTCCCATCACTTTCCCCCTAAATGTGATTGGGAGCATGTTGATTATCTTTGTTTCCTAATAGGAAAGCTTACATCTGTTCAGACACTATGAAAGCACCAATTCACAGCTCCTCAAAATCGTCCACAAAAACATCAGTCTGGAGAACAGGGGATGTAGTTCGGTGGTATTTAGCGTGCCGGAGGCCCTGAGTTCAATCCCCTGCAACACCAAAACAAAACAAAACAAAAACCTTACTCCCGGCTTCCTGTTGAAAGCCTCTGGTTGACTCAGGGGTTGAAGTGGCTGCCTGAAGCCACCTCAAACTTATTAGCCACGATAAAAGAACAATGATATAACAACAGGAATAACTTCTAAAAATAATTAAAGGAGAATTACGGCTTCATTGGAGGAGCATCTGATGTGGGAGCGTCACGTGGGCCCCCTGGGCAGACCTGCTTGTGCTGGGAACATCAGGGCAATGGGAGAAACTGGATATGTCTTTGGAGGAGCCGGAAGCCCATCCTTCTAAGAAAACTAGCAAAGTCATCCCCTCTCCCACTAGCACTGTGTCCATGATCTTGTTTCAGACCTTGTAAGTTTGTAAGAAGTTAACCCTAAAATAGAGATAAAACCTCCTAACACTTACTCCATGATCATCTTTGCAGCTTAAGAAGTAACGTCTGGATTTCCTTGCAAATTAGAGGACCTCCTCTCTAAAAAAAAAGCAGAGTTATCTCTTTGTTCAGATGAACATTAAATAACAGTAGCCAAGAAAGCTGATCTCCTTTTAGTACCTGCGTAGAAGAACATAGACTCTCAGTATACCAGGTTTCATTTTCCCTTCCAGAATAGACTTCGTTCGGTTTTTCTTAACTCACTGCTGTATGTAGCAAGCTCCTTGGAAAATAAAAAACTGAACGCCCAACAGGAAGGCAAGCAACTCCCTAAAAAATGTTTCCCAAGGAATCAAATCTCCTCCAGCTGATGATATCGCCAGTTCCCCAGCTGTTTCAGAAGAAACCTTCAGAGCTCAATCAAAACTAAAAACTCACCAACTCAAAATCTCCATCTTCCCCCCTCAGCAGACCTCACCTTTCTACCCGTGGCCAGGTAGAGGAACATAAGAAAGTGCAGGGGGCTCTCCACAGCCACTTCCCAGACTCCTAGCACCAGGAATTGTCACATGGTCAAACAACTGCACCACATACAGAGGCAGGACAAGCTACATAATGCAGGGCTCAGCACAAAAGGCAAATGCAGAGCCCCTTGTCTCAACCTTATTAAGAAAGTCAAGAGAGCAACAGCAGAGCATTAAATCAAACCTGTTGTTGTTGTTAGGTGCCTTCAAGTCAGGTCTGACTCATAGCGACCCTATGTACAACAGAGTGAAATACTCCCCAATTCTGTGCCAGGCACAGGATCTTACTTATGTTTAAGCCCATTGTTGCAGACACTGTGTCAATCCACCTAATAGAGGCTTTTCCTTTTTCTCATTGACCTTCCACTCTCCCAGACATGGTGTCCTTCTCCAGGGATTTGTCCCTCCTAGCCTTTCTAAACATGGGCCTATGTAACTTCATCAAGTCCCAACTTTTGCTTTTACCGGCACCAATCTTCTATGATGACTCTTTGGGGACAAGGAGGTCTTTTCTGTCTCTGAATGCCCTTCTCAAGTGGTTGAGAGAATAAAACAAAATATGACATCAAACATGTCTGTAAACGCCTTGCGTACAGCAGGCACTTAACAATGTTAACTCTTTATATCACTAGTATTATTGCTATTATTATCATCTTCATTATGTCAAGGACCTCCCACAACTCTAAAGCTACCCACAGACAGGAAGAACTTACTCCTCTGGACAGAGGCTATCTATCAGCTGATGCTGCTCAGAAGTCATTTCGTTAGTCCTGTGCAAGAGAATGCTTTAAATTAGGGATCCTTAACCTTTCATTTGTACGATGGACCCATTTTGCAGCCTGTTGAGGCCAGCAGGCCCCTTCTCAATCATCTTATTTATCAAAATACTTTTTTAAATGAATATGGGATCATAGTAACAAGTGCTTCTTTCTTGACACATTAAGTAAGAATATCTAGTACAAGTCTTATAACCTCTGTGGTTTGAGATATCAATATTTTGAGACTCCTGAGACAAATATACTGTGAATCAAAAATGTTTGTGATTTCTTTTGATAACAATCACAGTTGTAGCTAATACTAATGTGGAGTTTTGCCTATATTCATAGAGAGAAGATGATAAATTCTTATTGGAGGTTATTGAAAATAGTCATATAATTTCTTTTTTTGGTGGTACTCGGGATCGAAGCCAGGGCCTTGCACATGCTAGGCAAGTACTCTACAACTGAGCTATATCCCAGCTGTCTATTATTATTATTATTATTATTATTATTATTATTATTATTATTATTATGAGACAGGGTCTCACTAAGTTGCCCAGGCTGGCCTTGAACTTGCTCTGTAGCTCAGGCAAGACTTGGACTTACAATTCTCCTTCCTGAAGCTCCCAAGTACCTGGGCTTACAATCCTAGCCACCAAGTCCAACATAATAAGGTAATCTTTAATTTTTTCACATCTAAGCTCACAGGCCCCCTGAATTCTCTCCACAGACACCAAGAAACCTTCAGATATTAGGTTGAGAACTCTGGCTATTTTACGGAGAGTGAAGACTACTCATTCACCTCAGCCCCCAGAAACCAATTCCACGTGGCAAGAACATTTGAACAATTTACCAAAAGGCAGACCCCACAGTGTCTAAGCAAAAGAAGTAGTTCTTTTCCCCTAAAACCCTCTAGAATGCTCAAAGTTAATGCCTTCAATAGCAGTGGTCAGTAGACATCTGGAAACGCTCAAGAATTTTAGGAGCAGGCAAAAGTATACCAAGTTGCACTTAGTTGGGGAACTGCCTGGAAGGGGCCTGCTTCTTTTGTAGGCCCCCACATGCCAGGCATCAAGGCACAGGGGAAGGAATGTGCTGTGTGCTCACTCCAGGGCTTCCCTGAGATCTCCATGCTATGGGATTTGCAGACAGCTCAAAATGAAGCTCAAGTTGGAGGCCCCCATTAACATGACTCGTCTCATTTCCCTGCAACCACCATCTCTAGTAAAAACCATATTACATTTCTTTCCTAAGGTCACAGTACAGAACTAGAGTTGATCATTATGGAAAAATATGTATGTGTGTATGTTGTTGTTGTCAGGTGCTATCAAGTCCGGTGTGACTCATAGTGACCCTATCTGCAACAGAACACCACACTTCCCAACACTGTGCCATGCCTGGCACTATGTCAGTGCTTCTCTGCTACTCAGGATTTTCAATGGCTTGTTGTTTTGGGATTGTTTTGCGAGTGGGTTGCCAAGTCCTTCTCCCATTTTTGTAGCACTACGGATCGAACCCAGGGCCTCAGAGTGCACAGAGCAGCACTCTACCAACTGAGCTAAACCCCAGCCCATATGTATATATATATAATTACTAATTATTTACTCACAAGTATTTGTGTTCTCTCATTCTTTGCTTAATTTAATCCTTACAATAGACCTGTGCAGTGGATGCTATTAACCCCATTTTCCAAATGAAGAAACTTAGATGCTAGAGCTTACATAACTCACCCAGGCACTCAACTACCCAGTGGCAGAGTCCAGTTTAAACCCAGGTAGTCTGACACTAAATTCAGGGCTCTTACCAGATCCCACAAAAACTCATAGCTTCTGCCCCTTCAGACATAAAGGCAGTCAAAATCTACTCTTCATCACTGCTCCTCCACACCCAGTGGCGTTCCCCCACCCACCACCGGTGGAGTTAAGATGGCAAAAGTGTGCTGTCTGATAGTCTAAGTGGACAAAGTTGAGGCACAGGCTGAATTTAGGGCCAATGTACAGCCGACTGCAAGGTTGAACAAGTCTTATTACTAGTCACCATAAAAACAGAACTAACAATAGCTCATCCCTTGCAGACTTCACTCACCTCGTCCTCTAGAATATATCTCAGCCCTACTGAGGGAGGGGCTGGGGTTTAGCTCAGTTGATAGAGTGCTGCTTCACACTCTCTGAGGATCCTCAGCACTTCAAAAATGGGAGAATGTGACAGTCCACTCCCAAAGCAATCCTGAAATAATCAGCCATTGCAAACTCTCTGAGGGTTGCTATGAGTCGAACTGGATTCAACAGCACCTAACAACAACAACTCAGGGAAGTTTTGTAAAGGCTCCTAAGAAAGATTCTGGAACAATCTTTCCAAGATGGCCATCTTCACCAAACTCTATTATCATACACAAGAAGTAAAAGAGCCTCTTCCTATTCCAAGACAGGCTCAACAGAGTTTTGGAGGAAGTTTGCTTCAGGCTGAGAAAGGGCTAGTGGAGTGATTGGAATTTCTCAAATCCACAAGCTGGCCAATGTGTCCATGATAGAAAGCAAAGTGGCAGATGGGATATTTTGGTTTCATCACAATTATAGCAACATCAGAGAAAGTGTGCATCTAGACAAGGTCATGCAAAAGTAAAAATAAGTTTTTATGTTAAAACAGTGGGGTTCAGGGGGATGGTCTATTATTTTAATCATCAAACTATTATTAGTTTGGCCTTTGGGCTCCTTTTTATTTTTTGCTTTGTTTCATTAGAAATCATGTTTCGAATGTACCTATGCTGGACACATTTTAAATAAATAATCAGATACCCTTAACACTGATTAAGATGCTTTTGTGAAGATAAATGAGGGTAGCTCTGAGGGCCAGGGTATGGGAGGGAGGTTGAAAGAAGAAAGAGAAGGTGAATCTAGTGAGCCAGAATAAGGGGCCCAGCCCCATAAAACAAACCGAAGACAGCATGTGGTTAGGTGCTAGTGAAATCATTTTCAAAGGAATATTTTATAGGGTGTCTCTTTTAAACAAGGTCAATTAATACCCTAGGAGCCTCTTTAAATAGGACACCCTGCTTGACCTTGTTGCAAGGTCTGGTTGCTCCAGATAGAGAACTGAGGCCCTCGGGGTACACCGTGGGCTCCAGGCTGCATGCTCAGTGGCAGGGCCAGCCTTGCTGTCCTCACGGTTGCCCTTGGGTCTTCCTCTAGGAGAAGGGGACCCATATCCTTCCCATCTGCCCAGTTATTCCCTGACAATGAGTGCAGTAAGTCCAGGAGGATCCGCACAGACTGTGTGGACGCCAGGGTAGCAAATGCCCACCGTTTGGGAGGCTGCTTTGGTGTTTGGGGAAGACACCATCAGAGTGCTGCTCACCTACATTGCCTGTTCCCTGTGGTCACAGCAGCCTGTTCCTCCACTTCCACACACTCAGCAGCTTTGGCAACACAAGGCAAACTGATAAAGATAGGTGTTGCACGGGAGTAGACTCCAACAGCCCCCACAAAGGCTCCAGGTGTTGGGGCTCAGTCCCTCCAGCAGGTGAATCTCTTTGCCAAAGTTCTGAAGTTGTGAAGAAGCCCTGATCTTCTTTCTTGTCTTATCCTTGGAGGGCCTCTGTCACCCCTTTCTTAGCTTTCACAGACTCATGCTAACCCTGAGAACCCCTCAGGCATAGTGGGTCCTACCTTAGTCACCACAGCCACAGAATCTGAGGGTTGCGATGGATCTTAAAGATGATGAGGTCTGTATGGAAGAGGAAATGAAGGCCCAGAGAGGTGAAGTGTGTTGCTCTAGGTCACACAGCTTTGCCAGGTCTCCTGACTGCTACCCTGAGCAATGGCCCACATATTTCCTTCTCTACACTGCACTCAATCACTACAGAGATGGAATCTGCCCTTTTTCAGGAAAGATTCTTAAAGAAATATCTTTGTTCCCTTCTGAAATCCAATAAAATTTTTATCAAATAACTCTGAAGGATCCATGGAAATGTCTAGTCTAGCACATCCCAGCTTCCTGATCTCAGTGCCATTTGGTTAAAAGGTATGTCCCATCCTAAGATGAGCTATTGTGGGGAGCTGTTCGCCCTCATGGCTCTGCTGATTCCTTGTACACCTTAATAGTCTGGCCCTTTAAAACCCTGTCCAAGATGGGCACAGGGGTGCACACCTATAATCCCTCCAACTCGGGAGGCGAGGGCAAGAGGATCAAAAGTTGGAGGCCAGAGGCAGCCTGTGTAACTTAGTGAGATCTTGTCTCAAGATAAAAAGATTAAAAATGGGTTGAGGGTGCAGGCCAGTGACAGAGCACTTGCAAAGTATGTCCAAAGCCCTGATTCAACCCCAAGTACTGCAAAAAATTAAGTAAGTAAATAAAAACTAAAAATTAGTAAATAAAATAAAACCATGTCCAATTTAAAGAAATGTAACACCCTTTAATAAGCACATAATGGCCTGCTCCTTAGAACAAATCATATCATTTAAAATCATTTTATTAAAAAATAGATATGAAAATGTCAAATATAGTGAATTATCCACCCTTTCCCTTCAGTCATCCAGAAGCAGTTTTAAGAGTACCTGGACAAGATGTGACAGCTTCCTGCCTACGTCTTCTCTGGGTGACCCCACCATGTACTCAGCTTACCCAAGCTGAAAACCACCACGCTGTGCTCAGTTACCCAGCAACAAAGGCAGGGTGAGGTGGTGTAGTCTCTAAACATCACACTGCTGCCTCCCAACCTGGGCCCCACCCACAACAGAAAAGACTATCATGTCAACTCTACTAGACAGCAAACTTAACAAGAGAAATGAACTGAAACAACAGCAAAATGGTGTCACTAAATTCAGGTTTTGAGTTCCTATTTGGCTCCTCAAAACTACGGAATTGCTTCTCAAACATATGAGCAGGTTCTGCTATGGTGTTCTCAGGATCCAGCCCACCCCATCTCCCAGAGGTCTTTGAAAGCCACATCCTTTTGAAAGGATATAGGGATGCCTCTGCCTGGAGGAAGAAGAAACTGAGTAACTTCTCAATGATGTGTGGGAGCCTCTATGACCATGCATGATGCTACAACATGAAACAGGGTTCTTACAAGAGGCTTCCAGAAACACAAGTGAGTCCCATCAACACCAATCACCAAGTGCTCAAAACCCCAAATCTGGGAAGAAGTAGGGGGAGATAAGAAGGAAATAAAACTTTGAAAGATTCCAGAAGGCTAAATTCTACTTCTTTAGAAGTGAACTTTGCCCCAAAGCTCTCATGGTCTGACCTGAGACTTAATATAAGTTCCTCTCAGTTTCCAACTAGCTGAGTGCAATTGACGATACTTTAACCTCAGTTTCCATTTTCTCAGGCCCTCAAGAAGTCAAAAAGGTATTGAAAGAGGATAAGGGTAAAGTTAGTCAATGAATAGGAGCACTTTCACATACCTAAAAACACAGTAGGTTTATAGGGCTTGTCAGAAGTTCAGAAAGGCCAAGGCAGCTGTATGAGAAATCACAATATGCTAATATATTGTTGTTGTTGTTAGGTGCCCTCGAGTCGGTATCTGACTCATAGCGACCCTACATACAATAGGGGAAACACTATTGTCAGTGCTGCTCTGCTGTTCATAGGGTTTTCAACAGTGGATTGATTTTTGGGAGTGGGTTGCTGGGTCCATCTCCCAAGCCTACAGCACCTGGTATTCCCAGGTGGTCTCCCATCCAAGTACTAACCAGGCCCAACCCTGCTTAGCTTCCAAGATCTGATGGGATTGAATGCCACAGGGCTACAGCTGCAGGCACTAATATATTAAGAAACCTTAAAAAATGAAGATATTTTTGTGACCTTAACAAACAGGTAATTTTGAGCACACAAAAATTAATATAATTGAATTTGGGGACTTTTGTACAAATGAGGCCCAGACTAAACATGTTACCCTACCCAAAACTGCTCTTAAAAGGTCCTGCAGGCCCCTCTTGACATGTGAGGTAAGAGCAGTTTGAGCACAGCCATTCTCTTGAGGTTGCTTTCTCTTAGCATGCCTCTGTCAAACAGGTTGGAAACCTGGATGATCGTCTCCAGGATATCATTATTTTTTAAGTACAGTTACACACTTTCAAATGACTCTTCATTTTCTCTTCTGTCACAGTTTTTAAACACCATTAACCATGGGCACGGAAATGACATGGCCTCTCATGGTTCTGTATTATAACAAGATGGAACTGGTGAGTTATTTCACAGTCCTAGAATTTTAGTCACAAAAAGAGGACAAGTGGAGCCTTCTGTAAATGTCAAAGGCAGCTATTACAGTCATTCAAAAAATCTCTTAGGAGTCTTTTCTGGTAGCATTTCTTAACCATGAAATTCTTCCTAATAATGTACTTTTGTCTCTGCTGTTAGAAATTAACTGACTCTTCTCTTGTCCTCAATGGAAGAAGTACATGGCCATTCATGACCTCCAACTTCCCTTTTACACATTGAAAGACACTATCTGAATGCATCCTCACACCTATGTCCACAGAACCAATGCCTAAACTAGAGCTTCCATCAGGAAGTTCCCAGAATCCCAACACTCGCTCACTTTCTCCCTGTTACTGAGGTCAGCACACACAACCCTCAGAGACAACTATAATCCCACAATAGTACATTAGCAAAGATGGACGTTGAAAATGTGACTTCCCCACCTTGGTGCTATTACAGTAACCAACAAGAATAATTCCCCACTATTCCCAGTTCTGCATCCTGGGACCAACACTTCTTCATGATCTACAAACAAAATCCAAAGAGTCCAATTTGTTGCTGTTGAGTCACGTCTGCCTGTCTAGTCATGGCATCCCATTATGGAAAAACAAAAGGTTAGTTAGTAACCTTGTGATATGACAAAATGTTTTACTGAAATTGGTTTATATTATAAAAATGACAGTGTCATTTTTAAGGTTTACCTCTCCCTAGTGCCCCTGCCTATCTTGGTTGCTTGATCCCTTCCTCCAGCCTGGCTATGGATTCTCTTGCCTCTTTCCAGTCATTTTCCAAGATTGGAACATATGAAGGATCAATTGACCTTTCTCTATAGTTCATGAGTCAGAAAAATTACCAGCAGAAGACACCTCTAGAAAGTGATAGACACCTCTGTGCAACATATCAGAGCCATCTGTCCCTAACTGCTTTTTGTTTCAGGGGAACCCAACTAGGAACATGGCTTTGCCTCCCAGGTAGAGGGAAAGCGAGGTTGCTTCTCTATTCACAATGATTGCAAGTCCAGACAATGCAGGAAATTCACAGGTAATGTCGGAAGTAGCCCAGCAGCCCCCCAAAATAAAATTCTAACAAGACCCAGTGAGGTAAGTCCAGGTGAAGCAAATTTCACTTCCTCCCAGCTGCCTCCGGTAGTCTGTTTTATTGTTAGCTGTCTGATTCAAGACAGGCTTCTCTTTCCACACAGGTGTTTGAATTCCAGACTCAAAAGAAGGTTTAAAAATAAGGACTTACCTCATTTACCTAAAGATTCTGGGTGGGAAATCCAATAGCTCTAGCTAATGGAGAGGAAGCAGCAGGTAGCTCTCACACCAGCTCCTATGGGGATGGGAAACCACGGTGTTATCACGTCTGAGCCCTCATCAGAGTGAAGATAAATGCATATGACAATAATTTAAAATCATTTTGTAGGATATTAAGCAATAAGCCACCAACCGGGAATTCCCTAAGTCACTTCCCCCTCTTCTGATTGGCTGCCCAGCCCTTTAAAAAAATAAAATAAAGGATTACAAACATTGGCTCATTTGCATTTGGCCAACTCACACATTAGTTTCAAACAAAACAGGTCTAACCAGGTTATGCCTGTGTCTCAAGAACAGAGACAACCTGTTAATGGATGAGGAATTGATTTGGGGTGACTGTTCTTTTCAGCTTAGTGGCGGTTTCAGGTGAAAAGCACCGTGTTCCCCCAAGACACCATCAGGAAGGGATGACATAAAAGCCAAGTGAGCAGAAGTCCAATTCTGGCAGAAATGACAGTCGGGGGCTGTGAGGGCCCTCTTGAACATTTGTCTCATTTTCTAGTCTGTATTTACTCCCCTATGCTTTGGCATCAAGATCTTCCCCCTGGCTGTGTAGATACCAGGTTCTGAAGGAGCTCCCAGGCAGTTCTCTCTCCAGGCATTACCACTGCCTCTTTGACAGTGACCCTCAGCAATTTCAACGGACTTGGACGAGCCCATCTGGTGGCACCAGGTAAAAGCCATGGAAGAAGATAGGACAGGTAGGGTCCTTGGGAGGCAGGGTCCACTACGAGATGTCCAGTTCCAGCAATCAAGTCTCAGCGATGCAAGGACTGGTTTGCCAGATTATCTGGGTCCTTGGCTTCCCAGCACTCACGTGATCCTTTTTACTATTTATCGACACTCCTCTAGGAGGTCCAAAGGAAAAGACCAAGATATTCACACCGGAAATAAAAACATAGTTTGGGCAAGAAGATGAAATGTTGGGGAGGATCTACAGACTGCTAATATCCAGGGCCCTCAAACCCCCTGGGCCAAGGGCATACAGGGAGTTTCCAGTTCCTGCTTCACTGGGTCCCAAATGTTCCTCCACCTGTACAGCTGAGCGACTGCCCTGGCGAGGAAAAATACCATCCCCTAACCATTAACTTTCTCCCTCGGGTCTTCTGGATACCGGCCTGTCCTGAGTGAAGCATCTGAGCAGGTTTCCTGAACCCACACGCCCTCCCCTTTGTGGGAATAGAAAGGGAAAGTGAGTTTGGGCAAAGCGATAACGATTTTGTGATCAAAACCAAGAAATTTCTTGTGTAGAAAAGAAAGACCTGCTTCTGAGCAGAGGCTGGCTGTGAAAAGAGGACAAAGCTGGTGGCTATGGTGCTGTTGGGGAGGGGCGGCAGGACAGGGCAAGCAGTAGTGTTCTTCCCCACTTGTTCCCTTGGTTTATACACCATGGGTCTTGAAGGTTGAGGTGGTGCAGTTTAGGGCAGCTGTGTAAAGTCCCTCTGCCTCTCTAACCTCCCTCAGACATTCCCACCCTCTTCTCCTGTTCAACCTTGCATACGTCCTAAAGGCCCTGTTAACAAGCAAATGTGTGCCCTGGGCCTGACAAAAAACAGTAAACGTCATTATTGCCCATTATCACATTAGCCCCAATTAGTTTATCAGCTGCAGATCTGAGAGCAGGGCCCTGAGGGAACAGCCTGCTGCAGTTTTGCTTGAGAGATGAATCAGGAGCAGCCCAAAGTAGCTCCGGCTCCACCCACAACAGAGAATTTGCAGGCAGTAGGGGTAGTGGGTGTTATTAGCACCAGTAGCACTCCTGGGAAGTGTGCTTGGCCCTGTTTACACTTTTGCCTGAGGTTAACTTGAAACACCAGGGTGGAGGAGAGGGGTAGGGGCTGTGTGGTCCTGAGGTAGTAAATTTATTATGCAACACCTAATTCAGTGTGGCTCCCTGGCCCAGGCCCAGCCATCTTTAGTTTTATTTCCTTTTAATTTCCAGCGGAAGAGTTCTCTTCCTCCTCCACTCATTTCCATCAGCTTAGATAGAGGATGGCTCCACAAAGGCCCTCCTAAGAGGAGTTACTTTGGGGTGCTGGTAGGGGTGGGAGGGGACAGTAAGATAGCACCTCATATTCCCCTCATACCCATAAGACATTTTATTTGTGGAGATTTATATACATGAAGTGAGCTGAGGGTTAGTTCAGTTGGTAGAGCACTGCTCTGCACTCCCTGAGGACTGGGGTTCAATCCACAGTACCATAAAAACAGGAGAAGGATGTGGCAATCCACTCCTGAAGCAAGCTCGAAATAATCAGCCATTGAAAACCCTATGAGGGTTGCTATGAGTTGGACTCGAGTTCACTGCACCTAACAACAATGTACATGAAGTACCTAACAATGCATCTGGTACTTCTTCTTGTTAGGTGCTGTCGAGTCAGTATCCCACTCATAGCGACCCTACGTACAACAGGTGAAACACTATTGTCAGTGCTTCTCTTGCTATTCATAGGGTTTTCAATGGCAGATTGATTTTTGGGAGTGGGTTGCTGGATTGTTCTCCCAAGCCTACAGTATCTGGTGTTCCCAAGCTGTCTCCCACCCAAGTGGTAACCAGGCCCAATGCTGCTTACCTTCAAAGATCTGATGGGATCAGAAGCCACAGTGCTATGGCTGCAGGCATCTGGGACTTAGTGAGTACTTATTAAGTGTTGATTATTTTCTTTACCCAGGACTTAGTTTAGAAGAAAAACCAAAGCAAAAACAATACCTTCCATTCCTGGGGGAGAAAAAAGAGCTACATTTTTAGGCATTTTGCTTCTACAGAGAAATGATTTTGGAATGGGAGATAATTTATACTATAGTTAACTTCAACAAGACAGCTCTGGCATCAAAATAGGTAGGTAAGTAGGTTGTTGTTGTTGTTAGGTACTCTCGAATCATGTCCCACTCATAGCGACTCTCATAGTTTTCAATGGCTGATTATTTCAGGATTGCCTTGGGAGTGGATTGCCATGTCCTTCTCCCATTTTTGCGGTGCTGGGAATCGAACCCAGGACCTCCGGGGCTGCAGGGCAGCACTCTACCAACTGAGCTAAATCCCAGCCCTAGGTAAGTAAGTAGGTAGGTAAATATAGAGATACAGAGATAGATACAGAGATAGGATGGGATGGATGTTCTGATTTTTAGCTGAGAATACTGAAAAGTGGATTTAATGTTGAGGCCTTTTAATTAAGTGCCTCAGTTAGCCCCTCATGATAAAAGTTTAAAAGCATCACTATGAAAACATCAAACAGCAGACACTTCATACAGACTTATAAGTTCTCAAAGAGGAATTAGGCAAGAGTCACATTATCATCACAGACTTCCATCATTTATTCTGTGCTCCTAAGATTCCCTGGGAGCCTAATATGGACATGGAAAAGTCCATAGAAGACTAATGAGACAAGGTCAAGATCAAGATAATATGGGGAACTAGAACCAACTCTGGAAACCCAAGTACCCTGCATAGAAACCATCCCAGTCTCCTCCACAGGTCAGGGTTCCATCACTGTCTGAGACCTGTGCAAAGACTGGAGTTCCTGAGTTAAGTCCTGCTCCTGGTTCCCACAGAAAAAAGAGGGACAAGCAAATCAGACCAGACTGTGTGCAGTAGTCTGAAGCCCCCAAGTTAGTTGGTTTGCCTACCTCACATAAAGATCTGTGTCACCAGACCAAAGAACCTCAGAGACCTACTGCCAATTACCAAACCAAGACCAAGACAAAGACTCTCTCTAAGCCAAGTATCAGACTGAGGAGTTGGAGTCTTAGCACCACCTCTGGCTGTGGTTACAAGGTCAATGGTAGCTGTGTGCTTGCTTCACAAGATGGAGGACGCTTTCTTGCTTTTACACAGCACCTTCTAACTAGAGGCCTATATTTCTTTCTGAAAGCAAATGTGTGTGTGTGTGTGTGTGTGTGTGTGTGTGTGTGTGTGCGTGCGTGTGCGTGTGTGTGTGTGTGTGTGTGTGTGTGTGTGTGTGTGTACCTCCAGGGCAGAATTTGATCTGACAGGAAGAAGAAACTCTCTCTGGTCCTGTAAAATTCACAGGAGAGGGAGAGTCAAATAGAGGGGACTATCACCATTTATTATCCTGGCTATAGTCAAATAGGGCTGGGATTTAGCTCAGTCAGTAGAATATTTGCTCTGAGGTCCTGGGGTTGATCCCCCTCACTGCAAAAACAGGAGAAGGACCTGGCAGCCCACTCCCAAAACAATTTTGAATCAGCCATTGAAAACCCCCTGAATAGCAGAGAAGCACTGACATAGTGCCAGGCAGTGTCAGGGACTGTTTCGTTCTGTTGTACATAGGGTCGCTATGAGTCAGACCTGACTATAGGGTACCCAACAACAACATAGTCAAATAAGGAACTAGGGTTTATAAATTTCATCTTGCCTTGTACCTTTTGCCTGTCTAGAGACCCATTTGAAAAATCCTTAGATTTTTAGATAAGATCAGAGTCCAGGGGAATCTTCCTTTCCTCTGAGGAGATGCTCCATGGGCTCTGAAGGTGGCAGCCAAGTTGCCTCTGGGAGGTCGCACATTGGCATCTGTCCTAACTGATTTGTGTGGAGTGCTCTGAATGCAGCTTTTGCCATCACATCCATGTGCCTACGTGCTGAGCAAACCCTCGTCCCACAGCACGTACAACTGAGCTGCCCAGATGGGAGACAACCTCAGTATGCAGTCAGGGAGGTGCCCACTGGTCCTGGAAGAAATGACCCATTGTGCATGCACACCCACATGTGTGGGCATGCACGTGCACACACACACACACAATACACACACACACATGCATACACAGCTCTTGTTGTTGTTGTTAGGTGCCATTGAGTCAGGCCAGACTCATAGCAGCCCTATGTATAGCAGAAGGAAATACTCCCCAACACTGTGCCATGCCCTGCACTCTGTCAGTGCTTCTCTGCTATTCATAGAGTTTTCAATGGTGGATTGCTTTGGGATTGCTTTGGAAGTGGATTGCCATGTCCTTCTCCCATTTCTGAGGTGCTGGGGACCGAACCCTGGGCCTCAGAGAGTACAGAGCAACACTCTACCAACTAAGACAAACAGCTTAAACACTTGAATATGTCTCCAACCTTATTAGGCACCATGAAAGAATATTCTGATCTCCTTCATATTTTAGAGATTTTCAGGATACCTCGATTGTTGCCTTGTGTGACTTAGCCCTGCCTTGTTCCTTCTCCTCCACGTGGATCTTATTATTCTCTTTCTGGCTCTATCTTTCCTTGTGAATAGCTTTACATGCTGCCCTGATTGAATGCCAGCTTCACGGCTGGTATAAGCCCTTGATTCTTGAATCAAACTGTTTTGAACATCTCTACAGCATCTTCAAGAAGGTTCAATTCTCAGTTCATAAAGAGAGAGAAGACTGGGCAATAGTTGACCACATCCAGACACACCCCCTGTGGCCAGTATTCTCTTTACTGTGTGAAGAAAAGTTTCTTATAGCAGCTGACTTTTTTCTCCCTTGGGTTTCATATTCTTAGTTGACAATTAAAATTTTAAATATTTATGACATCCAACATGATGCTTTGATATATGCCTACCTTGTGGAATAGCTAAATCAAACTAACATATGTATTACCTCTCACACTGACCATGTTTTTATAGTGAGAACACTAAAATCTACTCTTTCTTTTTTTTTTTTTGGAAATTTTTAATGTACATCTTAATGTGATTCATTTTCACATGCTTTTCATTGTGACATTTCCATATATGCATTTTGATAAACATTATTCATATAGGTTACCCCTTACCCTCTGCTATGCTTCCCCCCTCCAACCCTTCCCATCTAAGTTTCCCATCTAAGTCTTCTCTATCTTTTACTTAGTAATATTTTTCTATATGTCCTTGGGTTCCAGTTCTGTTTAAGATAGAAACTTTTCCTGTAGTGGTCTTTGTAAAATCTACTCTTGTAGCAATTTCCAAGTACACAACACATTATTAGTAACTATAGTCACCGTGTTATGTAAATAGCAGAATTTTTTCTTTCTTTTCCTTTTTTTTCCCCAGTGTTAGGGATTGAACCCAGGGGCTTGTGAGTGCTAGGCAAGCACTCTGCCACTGAGCCATATGCCCCAACCATCTGTTGTCTTTATATGTTATTTTTTAAATAAGAACTCCCTTCCCACTATCATGGAACCCCAAAAGATAAATCGGGTTGCCGCTGTGTGTGGCTGTGATGAGGCAGCTGGGGCCCTGGGAGCTTGGCTTCTCCTCCAAAAGCTCTCAAACCTCCCCTCCTCCACTGTATAGTCCTCCTGACTGTGTCCTCACTCTGAGCCAATGTCCATCAGAATTGTCTTCACAAATGCCATGTCCTGAGTTCCTCCTCACACCTACCAAATCAACAAGTGATAGCAGACAAAATTATCTGTTTTAGGTTATCAACATTCAGTCAAATTTTGTGGCCTCCTACATTGTTCCATGGGAGCTGGGGTTTAGTTCAGTTGGTAGAGTGCTTGGTCTGAGCACTCTGAGGCCCTGGGATCAATACTCAGCATCACAAAAATAGAAGGACTTGACAACCCACTCCCAAAAAACAATCCAGAAACAATCAGCCATTGAAAATCCTATGAACAGCAGATAAACACTGACAATAGTTCCAGGCATGGTATAGTATTGGGGAGTGCTTTTTTCTCTTGGACATAGTGTCGCTATGCGTCAGACCCCACTCAAAGGCACGTAACAACATTGTTCCACAGAAGATAAACTAGAAAAGTCAGTACCTACCACCCAAGAGGATATTTTAATGGCACCAACCTTCCATAAAGGTCTCAGCACCTGTTCCTTTTCACCCAGGGACCATGAGAAGCACCAAATTCTCAGACCCAAGCAGAAAATGAATAAAATTTCTATCCACATGTGTATATCCAGATGTGTGATTTTGGGGGCAACCCCATAGTTTCAGAAGCCCAGGGGCTCTCACACACTCTCAGCCTTAAAAAAGCCATGTGACTCAGCTTTCTCAGAAGCAGCCTGGTATGATAGAAAGGATATAGTTTTTAGAGCCAGACAAATGAGGATAACTTTGTCATATTTATTTAAACTTTAGGTCTGAATTCCTCCCCTGTTTATGGGGACATTAAGGTTCTCAATGAGCTGTTTGGGAAGTTAAATGAGAAATTGTATAAAGCATCAGAAGAGTACTTGACACTTTGTGAGCTCTTGGGAAATAATTATTTACCCCTTCACTAAGTATGCTGCTTGACTCCCACTAGTCCTCTTCGCAAGGGATGAAGCAACCTCTGGGTGACCAGAAACTAACACTCCATGACTCGAAGAAAAAGTAGGATAAAGGGGTGAAGCTGGAAAGGCATAGAAAATAAGGGAGAGAATCATGAATGTTCACATTTGTTAAGTTTTAATCATGTCCCAGTCACTAGACAAGGAATTTAATTTATATTACCTCATTTAATCTTCACAAAACTCTTTTGGAAAGGTACTGTTACCATTCTCACTTTAAAGATGAGGAAACTGAGCCTGATAAGGTGATTTTTCCAAGGCCACACAGTAAAATAAGTAGCTGAAGCTCAGACCTGAGCTCTAATATCTCTTTACCAAAGCCCTCTCCAGAAAAGAGAAGCTTAGCAGCTTGTTGAGACTTAGATTATAATATGGTACATGGACAAGGAAAGTCAGGATAAGTTCTGGAATGTGATTGGAAGTGTGCTTGTGGGGAGAGTGACATTTGAGCAGGTATGTGGTGCACATCTGTAATCCCAGCACTCAGGAGGCAGGAGGATCGTGAGTTTGAGGCTAGCCTGGGCTACATGTTGAGTTCAAGGTCAACCCAGGATACCTAGAGAGACTTTGTCTAAAAGAACAAAAACAAGCAAATAAACAAAAGAGTGAGATTCGAAAGTTGAAATGAAAAAAGTATTAAATACACAAACAGGCCTCTAGATCTTATTGGCCAACCTTCATCTCCTGAGCTTCAGAATCAAGTATTTCAAAAGCTACATGCTCAGACTAAAAACTGAGGGGAAACCCACTGGAAAAGTTGTGACTTGGACTTGCATGGGAAGTCAGGAGGGTCTTTTGACACAAAGGTCACACTACCACTTACCAGGCTTAGTAGCACTGGGCAGGCTAAATACCACGTGAGAAGTCCTTAGACATCTGGATCCAGAAATAGAGGAACAGCACAGAGAGCTACTGTGATTAAGAAAGCATTAAATATGAACATTCAGGGTAGGGGTGAAACTTAATTGGGAATGGGGGTCACTCCCCATTGGGGGTCTATTCGTGTTTCTCATACGCAGGTAAAAGTGTCTTAAAGTCTCAGCCAGGTTGCTTTCCCTAAATGCCTTCCAGATGGAAACTAGGAACACTAGATCTGCCCTCACCTTTGGAGAGAATGCAACTGAAAGTGACACCAGAGAGCTGACAGGCACATTTACTGGGACTATGCAAAACACTCATTTGCATAAATAAGTCCATCCATTCAAAACATATGCACCTGCATGTTGGTGGAATGTCAGAAGAGAAGCCCTTGGAATTATTTCTGAATAATTTCATATTTGGGGAAATCCAGATGAAATCTTCCCACTGGCAGCATGGCATGTCTATGATTTTTCTCTCCTCTCTCCCCACCCCCATTCTTAGCAACCACATGTCAGTTCAGGGTTTGGAATTAGTCAATCTCTCTTTCTGGACTAGGACCATTTGTCAATTAGTCCTATTTTGAGACTTAATTTCTTTCATGACAATGTCCCAGGAAAGTTTGGTGTGAGTTCTAATTTAAGGTTGTAGGTTAATAGCTCTGAAATTTTGAGAACCAAAAAACATTGTGTAGGTGGACACACAGTAAAACTGAAATAAGGAACTCTTCTGCAAACCAAGCCCAAATCTGCATAGTCAGGGTATCTGCAAATTTCTCTTGGGAAGACAGTCCTGCTGTAAAAGGGACCAGCCCTATCTGCTCACTTCCTTACCAAGGAAACAGGAAGGCCCTTGAGGGCTGATAGTCTACAAAGAATAGGAGAAGGAGCAGAGTGGGCAGGAGCTGCTCCGCCACAGTGAGTGCAGGAGAAGGGTATGCCTAGCTTGCTATGGCCTTTCCCCACCAACCCTGAAGTCCAATATCAATGGACGTTTTCCATCAACACCAAAAGACTTCAAGGTCAACTCTAGGTTTATGGTCCTCCCATTCATCAGTCTGTGGTTCTCCAAGAGTTTCCAGAACTGCAAGGTCAGAAAACCTCTGGGCATCCAATCTTAGATCTCACAGTTGTGTGTGGTTGTGGAGGGAAGGAGGGGTGACCTTGGCAAATACCTGCTAATCCATTTTCTTTCCATCTTAGCAGGTCACCTTAACTTGGAGACTGAAGGCACAGCTGGGGGAAATATGCTTCTTGTTAGGGGTAAGCAAGGCTCTGTGAACTTGAAAGTTGGCCGAAAGTAATACTCTTTGAAGAATCAAGTAACACATGCCCAGGAAACCACAGCACCATGCCAGTAGGAACATGATTGCCAGGCACCCAGAGCCCCATGGGTCACTGCACGGCCTACAGTCTCACTCAGAGTGGACCCATTCATTCCTCTAACTGCGTCCCTTTCTTGTCCTTGGAGCTTCTGGGAAAGAGGGTGACATGGTGTGAGAAAGAGAAGGAAAAAGGCAGAGAGACAGCAGTACCTGTATAGTTGATCCTGATGACCAGAGAGACATTGAAATGCCCCCCAACTTACTTTTGTAAAATTTCTTACCCAGTGTGCCCCACATTTATATGCACACACACACCCCCATTCAGTACCTCTCCACATTTGTGGGCTTCTCAAAAAACAACTAGATTGTTCCCTTATTCAAAAATTTTTTGCCAGTTTCTGATTCCCCTGGACCTGTGTTCCTCAGAAGGAAGTAAGCCAATCTCACATGCCACATGAGGTGATTTTAAGTTAGATGTCTTTGAAATGAAAATAAATTTAGTAAATGTTGTTAGATACCGTGGAGTTGGGTCCGACTCATAGTGACCCTCATAGGGTTTTTAATGGCTGATTGTTTTGGGATTGCTTTGGGAATGGATTGCCATATCTTTCTTCCAAATTTAGTAAATGGAAGAGTTAATTGACTAAAAGAAAATTATTAAGTACATAGTATATGTGAGTACAAACACATGGCAAAAATAGTAACAAGGAAATAGGAGTGATGGAAATTTGGGCAAAATATGGTTTATAGACAGTCAATCCAAACTGCCCAATGGAATGCCATCTACCACCCGGCTTCCATGTGTGTTTCCAGCCTATGTCCTTGGTCTCCAAGCCTACCTCAGGGGGTCCATCCCAGGCACAGTGGGCACACGTGGCTTCTACACAAGCATCCTGTGCTTCCCTGCCTCCTGCTTCTCTCACTACATGGACAAGGCAAAGATGGGCCCCCCAACCATCTCCTGGCGCCATTTCTCCACCCAGCCTTCCCCAACTGCCTTCCTCAGGATTTACAGCTCCCAGGACCCTTCATTTGTAATTGGAACCCTTCAATATCCACAAATGTTTATGTGGCTACTGCCATATGCCTGTACTGTGCTAGACAGTGGGGGAGACACTCCTGGGAGGAAAAAAAGAAAGACTTCTGCCATCATGCAATATAACCCCTACTAAAGGAAGTGATACCATGTTTCCTGTTCTGCCACAGGGGCTGCTCTGGGATTCTGCTTTTTCCAGCCAGCCTGGCTAATCTGGGCAGTCTTCTTCATGGTTCCATCCCAGAAAGGCCTGACCTGACTCCGCCCAGGGACCAAGACATTCAAAGCTACTCATTGAATTAAATTGAATGCCACTACTGTGAGGTGGAAGGCCCAGAGCCGGGGCTCTGGTGTCCAGGAACAGCAGCATAAGCCGCAGACCTTGTGTATGTATTGTGCTTTAGAAACTTGTTTCTTTTGTGCATCTTGTTAGACTCCCATGCTGCCCCTGAGACATGCAATACTGATGAGGTGGTTGGAATGACTCCATTGGGTTTAGGTTGGGTTTGGTGACTTTCCAGAGTTCATACAGGTTGCACATGGCTGGCAGGGGCCTGAGGTCAAGTCCATGGTCTGCCTTGGCTGCTCTTGGTACCAGGAGGGCTCTCCTCAAGCTTAGGATAAGGCACCTCCAGGCACAGACGACTCTAATTCCCATTGGGAATCAAAGCCCTGGAAGGCATTGGGACCTGAGTGGCAAAAATCAGTAGCTGCAGCAAAGAGGAGGACACTTGGGCACACAGAAGTGAGGGAGGCGCAGACATCTCTGCAGAAGGCGCAGAGCTGTCTGCTGGCTGTTCTCTCTCGGCGCCTCCCTCTTCTCCTCTCCCTCACTTCCATCCCTTTTCCAGAACCACCATCAAGCCCCAGCGGGAAGGTTGCATGAGATGTGCCCACATATCCTAGATTTTCCCCATTTTAGTCCTGAATCCTCCACATCCCAGGAAACACCATGTTCCCAGGAAAACCAGAAAAGTTGGTCAACCCAGCTGCATATCAGACAGACATGCTCCAATCTGATCTTCTCTGGCAGCTGTGTATCCTTGGGCAGTTACCTACCATCTCTGAGCTCTTCATTTCTCACCTGCAAAGGGAGGTAATACCAGTCCCAGGGCTGCTGCTAGGAATGAAGAGAAAATGTATATTTAGGAGGAACACCGGTGGACCATGGATGGTTGCAGTGGTTAATACCTTTGGAAAATGAACTAAGAGCAGTGTGAAAAGGAAGCACTGCAGCTGAATCAAAAAACCTATGGACTGGTTAATGTTGGCTGGGGGGCCATTTCTCTTTTGAAGGCTGACATGTCAAGGATCATGGGGCTAAAACATAGTCTCAATGGGGGCTCTGAATGGCAGGGAACTACAGACTTGCTTACAAAATGCTGTAAGCCAAACCCTCAATCTACTCAGTTTGGCCTTATTATTTTTATTGTGCAGTTACTGTGTGCCAGATATTAAGTGTTTTATTCCCATGTAATTTCTCATTTAGTCTTCACAAAGTTCCCATAGTGTAGCATCATCATCCCCCATTTCAAGGATGAGGAACCCAAAGCTGAGAGAGATTAGGTAACTCGCCCAAGGTCACACTGCTGGGAAGGACAGATGGAAACCAGTTCTGCCTGACCTCAGAGCTTCTGCCCCTAACCACCACCTAACTGTGCATAAGTTACATCCTCTCCCCAAGCCTCAGCAGCAGTCAACAGCTTTTGTCCCCTCCAAACAGAAGGAAATTGGCATTTTAATAGGCACTGGGCAATCTGATCAGTCTTGGAAGAGGAATTAGCAGGCAAGCCCTTGCTTGCTGGGGATAGCTTACCCTGAAATCCTGCTGGGTTTCCCAGAACCCTGAGTTAATATTTACATAATCTTATTAAGTTGCTCTCCAGCTTCAGACTGAGAAGAAAACATAGAACCCACCTGGGTGAACATTACCAATGTAGTTCAGACAGCTTGTTTTTCAGCCCCCAGCAGACTAATTCCTGTATTACAGAGGAAAGGAGTCCTGTCTTAGAAACACACAGGTTTTCATCCAACTCTATTATTCCCTATCTAGGTAACTTTAGATGACTCGAGGCTCAGTTCTCCCATCTGTAAAATGGGTATAAACTGGTTCCATCCCCGCCATCTCTGCCACCACCATCCATGGCATTTTCTCAGCACTTACTTGCACCTTTGCATCAGGTCCTCTCAAAAGCCCCTCACTGTGGTTACTATTGTCATCCTTATATTACACTTGAGGGAGTCAAGGCTCAGAGAAGTTAAGAAATTGGGCCAAGCTTATACATCTTGTCAAGAAGTAGAGCGAGATCTGAAACCTAGGCCATCTGACCAGAGAAGCTTGCTCTTTATTGGTCGCCCTGCACTGCAAAGCTTTCAATGAGTCCAGTTCCCAGGGCCCCTAAGGTCCTCAGCCACTGCTCTTCACCAGGTCCTGGGGAGAGGGGAGGGGGACCCTCCTTGGGAGCTCCTTGGGAAGTGCCTCCTCCTTCCAGACCTGCTCTGCTCTCCAGGGTGATAACCAGTGAGTCACCAGTCTGCATGAGCTCATGTGAGCTTGGGAGTGACTCAGGAACACAGAGGGACCAAGGAAGCAGCATGGACCTGCAGAACAAAGCCAGGCAGCCACTTGTGGCAAAGATAATTATAGGCTGGAGCGGCAACATGAAGGCCAAGGGCAGTCTTGTTTATAAATCATAAATCAAACCTCAAAGTCTTCGAGGAGGTCTAGAGGCTCCACCAGGGACTGGAGACCCAACTAGGATTTTAAAAACAAAAAGCGGAACTCTTCTCCCAGTTCCCCTACTGAATCACGTGGTCTCCTTGCTTTTCCCTCAGCATTGTCCACACCCACGTCCCCTAGCCCAATATTCTCCAAAAAACCCAGAGGAGGTATAAGTTGAGGGGGGGGGGTGATAGATTTGTCAAATACTCTCACAAATCTACAATACCAGTTAAGCAATGGAAGTCCTGGCTCTTCCTCTTCTTTTTTTTTTTTTTATTGGACATTTTTAATGTACACCTTAATGTGATTCATTCTGACATGTTTTTCATTGTGGCATTTCCATATATGCATTTTGATGTACATTATTCATATAGGTGCCCCCTTACCCTCTTATATGCTTCCCCCCCACACCTTCCCCAACTAAGTCTTCTCTATCATTTACTTGGTAATATTTTTCTATATGTCCTTGACTTCCAGTTCTGTTTAAGATAGAAACTTTTCCTGTAGTAAACTTTGTTATTATCTTGTCAGAACAATTGCATGCATTTTCTAGACCATTTATATTGACACCATTCTTAGCTTTTTTTATTTTTTCGTTTTATTTTGATCCAACCTTTGAATAGGATTTTTACTTCTTATAACTTTGATTCAACTCCCACATATGAGTGAGAACATGTGGTGTTTCTCTTTCTGAGCTTGGGTTCATTCACTTACAATAATTTTCTCTAATTCCATCCATTTTGCTGCGAATGACCTTATTTCATTTTTCTTGATTGGTGAGTAGTATTCCATCGTGTATATGTACCATAGTTTTTTTACCCATTCTTCTGTTGAAGGGCACTTTGGTTGATTCCATATCCTCGCTATTGTGAAAAGTGCAGCATTGAACATGGAGATGCAGGTGTCTCGGTGGTATGATGACCCATCTTCCTTTGGGTAAATTCCCAGTAGTGTTATACCTGGGTCATATGGTAGATCTATTTTCAGTTTTTTAAGATATCTCCATATTGATTTCCACAGTGGCTGGACCAATTTACAGCTCCAACAACAATGTAATAGTGTTCCTTTTTCGCTGCAACCTCACCAGCATTTGTTGTTATTTGTTTTATTGATCTTGGCCATGCTTACTGGTGAAAGGTGAAAGGTTGTTTTAATTTGCATTTCCCTAATGGCTAGGGATGCTGAGCATTTTTTCATGTGTTTCATGGCTTTACAGACCTCTTCATTTGAGAACTGTCTACTCAGTTCCTTTGCCCATTTGTGTATTGGGTTATTTGTTTTCTTGGGAGTTTTTTTCTTGAGTTCTTTATAAATTCTAGTAATTAGACCTTTATCTGATGTATAAAATGTGAAGATTTTTTCCCATTCCATGGAGGTTTCCTTGACTCTGTTAATTGTTTCTTTTGCGTGCAGAAGCTTTTTAATTTCATGTAATCCCATTTATCTATTCTTGTTGCTATTTCTTGAGCAATTGGAGTCCTATTAAGGAAATACTTCCTGGCTCTTCTTGTTGACCTGCATCAGGGTAAAAAGTGCTTAGTTTTGATCAAGGCAGAAAATGAAAACCTTCCACTCTCCTACCCAGCAGTCTATGTCCAGCCTCTACCTCCAAATTCAACCCTGTCATGCTGAAATAGAGGAGACATGCAGAGCTTTGGTTTAGTGTCAGAGTTGCTTGTCTTCCAGATCAGCCACTTGGGCCTGTGTGATCTTAACCAAGTGACTTGACTTCACTGAGCTTCTGCTTCCTCTTTTTTTTAAGTGAGGATCTCAACAGCACTAACTCTGTGGAGCTCTTAAAGGGACAAAATTAGCTAATGCATATCAAAGACTACTTTCGTCAGTTATTTTATTTATTATTCCTATAATTCTGAATTTTGCTTCCTCCTCCCCCATCACTTGGCCATCTGTCCTACACAATTTCTTTTGATCGCCATCTCCCCCTCTTGTTTTGGCTTCACCCCCTGATTTGGTTTAATAGGCTTTTCAAACAGAGCTAGTTGAATTAAGGACCAACCCCAATCTCCTGTTCCTAACTCTAATCCCAGACACATCATGGGTGGTGCCTGTGTTGGCAGTAATGGGGCCCCAGAACTTTCAAATGGCACCTTGTTTTAGTTTTCAGAGGCTGCAGAGGCCTGGTCTCCCTCCCTTTTCTCAGTGGCCTGTCACCTGCACCAGGCCATGGACTCTTTCCATGGAAATACTATTTTGTTACCAGGTGCTTTGCATTTTGTAACACCAAAGGCCTGTAATACCTGGTCACGTGACCAGGACATGAGTCCAGCCACAGCCTGACAATGACAAAGATGTACTTTTCTGAATTCACACCTGGACCTCCTCACAACTTCCTTTCCTTTGTAGCTACCATTCCTCCAAACCCCACCAAGGTCTCTGCATTGGAACTCTCTACAATAATAAAATCAATAATCACTTATGTGTCAGACACAACGCTATGTGTGTATAGTATATGACCCCACTACCTCTAAATTTTATGTTTAGAGGTGTGGATATTCCATTTAATCCTAAAAGCAAGCTTTCCAACTATCTTGGGCCTGGCTCCTACCACTTTCTTGGGAAACCATTTCTCAGATGGCCTTACCTCCTGATGTTATAGAGGACCAGGCTTGTCAGGCAAAGAGTAAGTGAGATGAAGCCAGTCAGTATCACCTGGCCAATTGAAGGAGAAGACTTTCATGGTGTTAAAAGCCCCAACAGAACTGGAAACACCCATGAGTTGGTCCAGGCATGGAAGGCAAGCATGTTTGTGGGAGGGTATTTTTGTACAATCTATATGGAGAATAATTTTTACTCTCCGTATACTACCAGTTTTTACTACCAAAATTTAATATGCTCACATCCATTGACTCCGAAGCTATATTTCTAGGAATTTCTTCCATAGATATATGTGCAAAACACCCACAAAATACATATTAAAAATAACTTTAGTATTCTTCAACAGGAGAATGATTAAATAAATAATGTTCCATCTATACCCTGAAGTGATGTTAATTTTAGACATGGGGAAACAGAGGCTCAGCAATGAAAGATTGTTCTGCCCCATGCCAAATGGCAGGTAGTTGATGGAGCCAGGAATGAAAGCTCAGGTTGTCAGTCTCCAGCACCAGGTACCTTCTCCATCCCTCCTCAGCTGTTACTGCAATATCACTTCCATGGTCAAAATCAGATCTTCTCTGGCACAAGTGAAATCCAGAATACCTAGGCATGGCTAAGAAAGCTGAGGGTGGAAGGGAAAAGGGGAGAGAAAGAAAGGAAGGTCGAGGGTATGATGGAGAAAAGAGAACACAAAGGGTTGAGAAGGCATAAGAGGCTTGGCATCCCATTCTCTAATCAAATGTGTAGGCCATGGGCAAGCCAAGACAGCAAGACCCTGCAGGTGCCTCCTTGCCGTGAAGGCTCTGTTGTTTGGGGCTGAGTCAGTTGTCACCAGCTTACTCTAAGCTGTGTGTGAGCTGAACCTAACCTCCAGTGTGGTAATGAGACTCCCTCATCCTAAGCATGTCACATGACCTTCTGCCCAAGAGCCTATTAGGTAGCTGTCCCCAGAACCTAGGATAGTAAGGAAGGTGATCCCAGGAGATCCTATAATGGGCATCTGCTTGTTTAACACCCATCAGTGTCCTACATGTGCTGTGGAATGAAGCCCAGCCTCCATAACATAATTCAGAAGCCGTTTGACAACTGGCACCTACTTTTGCCTCCATATAGCCACCTTTCAGTATCCACACAGAATAAAACAAACTCAAGTTCTCCTGCTGCACTCTCGCAATACAGACACTTCTGTGAACAAATGTGTGGAGGGTTTTTCCCATGCACCAAGTGAGCAATACTGCAGCAGACACTAGTTGAGTGTCCTCTGGTCAATTCTGACACTACCTACTAGAGATAATATCAGATTCCACAAGCTGAGTTTTCAGTTCCACAATTCCAGGGCCAATTATGAGCTCCAAAAATTTCTTCTACTTCTGCTCTGACTGATCAGCTATAAATTAGGGTTCCCCAAACCCCTTCTTGAGATTTAATTTGCTAGGGCAACTCACAGAACTCAGAGAAACACTTACTTGGGTGTATCTGTTTATCATAAGAGATATTTGAAAGGAGCCTGCAGCCGTAGCCCTGTGGCATCTGATCCTGTCAGATCTCGGAAGCTAAGCAGGGTCAGGCCTGGTTAGTAACAGGATGGGAGACCACCTGGGAACACCAGGGGCTGTAGGCTTGGGAGAAGGACGTGGCAACCCCCTCCCAATCAATCTGCCATTGAAAATCCTATGAACAGCAGAGAAGCACTGACAATAGTGTTTCACCTGTTGTATGTAGGGTTGCTATGAGTTGGATACTGACTTGACGGCACCTAACAACAACAACATATTTGAAAGGATATAAATGAGCAGCTACATGAAGGGATACATCCAGCAAGGTTTGGAAGGATCCCCAGCTCATGAATTTCCATTCTCATGGAGGTAGGGGTGCACCACCCTCCCAGCATGTGGACAAGTTCTTGTTCCTGGAAGACCCAGAACTGAGTTCTTTTGGGGTTTTTATGGCAGCCTCATTACTTCAGCATGATTGATTAAATCATTGGCCATTCACAACCTTCTCAACCTCCAGCCCCTCTCCCATACCTGAAGTGGGGAACAGGGCTGAGTTCCAAATCTCTGAGCAGATGGTTGGTTTTTCCATTGGCCAGCCTTCATCCTTGAAGGCACCTACATGTACCCAGACATCAGTCAACTCATTAGCATGTATATCTTTTTAGACATATCACCTTGGATATTCTAAAGGTTTTAAGAGTTGCATGCTAGGAATCTGGATAAAAACTAAATATATGTTTCACACTATCACAGTACCCCAAATGGGTAGGCCATTCTCCCCACTAAACTATAGCATATACTATTGCATGTGCCCAGTGCACATTACTCCTCCTCCTTCTCCTGGCTCACAGCTATTCATCCTTCAGATCTCAACCCTAATACAGCTTCCTCCAGGGAGCCTTTCCTCATGGGCTCCTTTGCCACCAATCAGTCTCTACCTGACTTACTGCTTTCCTCTCCCTGTCTCTAACTCTGTCTAGTACTTAGTACATTGTATTTAATGCCTTATTCACTTGTCTCTCTCCCAAGATGGACTAGCAGAGTGGCTGGTACTTCTACAAATCTGTAAATATGCATTTAATGAATAGGGAATGATATGGTATGGATGTCACCCCACAGTAAGTCGCAGGTATCAGACTTCAGCCATGGCACTTAGCCTCACCAGCCTGGCAGGTGTCACATAAATCCTGTTGTATTCATTCACATGGCCAGTACCTCACTGTCATAGCTTGGAAAATCTTAAGCCTTGAATGACCAGGATGCTGTGAGGGGCAGTGACAGTTAGGATGTACACTAGGAGATATTTCTGGCAGGTTCTAACCACAACTCTTTATAGGTAAAAACAGAGCACCCTCAGGTTCACAAGGTGACAAGAATCAAACAGCCTACAGCAGACTCCAGAGGCTATTGATTCCATTCCCCTGCCTACAGACAAGACGGCCTCAGTCACAGGCAAATGGGTATTTCTTTGTATTATTAGGAAGAGTAATATTGCTTAATTATTAGTAGGAAAAGTAATATTATTCCTAGTATTATAGTAGTAGTAGTAGTAGTAGTAGTAGTAGTTGTTGTTGTTGTTGTTGTTGTTATTGTTGTTGTTGTTAGATGCCATTGAGTCAGGTGCAACTCATAAAGAGTGGGTTGCCAATTCCTTCTCCCAAGTCACTCAGTATTCCAGGTGGTCTCCCATCCATGGATGAACAGGCCAACCTTGCTTAGCTTCCAAAATCAGACCAGGGTGGTATGGCTGTAGATGGTCATAGTAGTAGCAATATAATAATGATTCTACCATAAATAAAAACAAGGACGATGGTGTCAGCCTTCTAGGTGACCCTTCCCAATGCTCAGTAGGACAGGCAATGTGGTCTCAGCAGTGGCAGTGTGATTACAAAGAGGGGAGTAAGCAGGTTTTTTCTTAGAAGAAGGCAAAGATAGGGTTCTGGAGTCAGGCTCAGGGGATCCTTCACACAGCAGTCTGAAGCTCTCACAATGTCATCAGAGTTACAATCAGATATCTCCTCTGCTATTTACAATCAACTCAACCTTTTCCCTGCACAGAGGGCCTTACAGATTCAAAGTGCTTGCCCATCCATGATCTCATTTGATCTGCACAATAGCACAGTAACATGTGCATCCAAGGACTGGGAAGAAGCCAAGGGTGGGCCAGGCTGTAGGCCAGCTTCCCAGAGTTCTCAGACCTAAGTGGATGACTGAGTTCTGATTGAGGAGCCAAGATGTTTGATAGCCACTTGGACAATCTCACCACTTTATATTCAGCATCTCAGTGTAGAGAAAAGATAAGCAATGGAACCATCAGGCCCAAATGGCCCATAGTCCACATCTTCCATAGATATGATAGTACCTGCTATGCTCCACGTACCCACTCAGGGTCTGGGAATACAACACTGACTCATTAGACCTTTAAAAACATAGAATGGAGCTTACATTCTGGTGCCATGGGATTTATTAGTAGCTATAAGGGATGTGGTCTGCAGCCATAGCACCCTGGCATCTGATCCTGCCTAATTTCAGAAGCTAAGCAGGATTGGCCTGGTTTGTCCTTAGATGGGAGACCTCCTGACAATATCAGATGCTGCAGGCTAGGAGGAAGGACCCAGAAACCCACTCCCGAAATAAACCATAGTGAAAGCCCTGTGAATAGCAGAGAAGCACTGACAATAATGCTAGGCATGGCACAGGGTAAGGGAGTGTTTCGTTCTGTTGTATACAGGGTCTCTATGAGTCAGATCTGACTTGATGAAACCTAACAACAGCAAAAACAAGTAAAATATGTGGGTTTTGATGATCTATGAGCCTGGAATTAAACAACATTGAGTCATAAAATGAGAAATGTGTACTTTTTCCAATTCTTTTTCAGTTCTTCAAAGAAAGTCTCATATGCAGCCATCTCGTTACTACAAAAAGATCTCAGGCTGCAGGGCCAGGGAGAAGCTAATTCCACGTTGAGTTTTACCCTGTTTATTAACTCCATCATGCAGGTAGGGGTACTTATTTTCTATGATAGATAGTAATATGATCACTTTATAAGTACATATGGGTTCCCTTTTTATTTATGGATGTACAGTGTGATAGTTTTGTATATGTATACAGTGTAAAATGACCAAATGAGAGTCTCTAGCATTTCCATTTTCTTAAACATTTATCATTTCTGTAAGTTGGGGGGAATTTGAACCATTCTCTTCTACTTCTTTATGAAATGTAAAATACATGGTTGTCAACTATAATCACCCTATGGGGCTATACAACATTAGAACTTATTCTTTAATAAATGAATCATTTTAGAGAAAGATCTAAGAAGTTAAATAGCACAAATGGTAAAAGTAGCAAAACCCTAGATGTTTGGGAGACTTGAATGTGGTAAGGCCATCAGGCTAGGTGTAACCAAAAGCAATTCTATATCTAACTAAAGCCACCTCTTCTTAGGCTTTAAGAATGAAAATAAGAAAGCTCAGTTTCACTGCTAAAGTTTCAATTAATCCCACATCCATCACTTCTGTTCCTCTACATACCCTTCAGCCCCAACTAGGCTCAACCCATCTGTCTCCAAGAGAGAAACTTTAGAGCTAAGCTTGAGCCCAACCTCCCCTGCCAATACTTTCTCTTCCTTATCTCCTTATCTCAAATCACCACACTTTCACAGGACCAAGGTCACCCACAGGAAGCTCCCTCACAGCTGATGGCCCTTATTCTCAGAAGCCAACAACCTCTTGTTCTAAATAAGGAAGCAACAGCCAATCCCATTAAGCCTAGCTTCCCCTCAATACACACAGGGTAGTGGGTCCTGCACAGGCTCAGGATCTGAATCATTTGGGTGCTTTACCAAAATATAGCTGCCCCGGCTACCTGCACAGGTCCTCAGAGGCAGAGTCACCTAAAGGAGGGGCCTCAAAAGCTGTATGTTGTCCTCATTTGGGGAGTCAGATGTTTGGTAGGATAGGGAAGCAGATGATCTTGGTTGGAGACTCCATCTCAATAGGCTTCCTATTTGGCCAACTTACAACCCACAAGTATCTTATCAAGGCAGTAAGTACAATGGTTTAGTACAAGGCCTTTGGAACTGAACAAACTTGGATCCTGGGACCACCATCAGCAAGTGAGTAGCCCCAGGTAAACTGCTTAACCACTCTGAGCCTCAGTTTTCTCATTATAAATTGGGGGTAACAACAGTACCTATACCTCATCAAGCTATTTGAAGGACTCGGTGATATAATGCACTGTAAAGCACATAGTGCAATGACTATGTTGGAGTTAGAGCAAAAGAAACACTATGATTAAGGGAGGATTGGTTTTATCTTGGTAACCAAGTTGTTGTTAGGTGCCTTCGAGTTGGTGTCCAATTAATAACTACCCTACTTACAACAGGCAAAACACTATTGTCATGTCAGTGCTTCTCTGCTATTCATAGGGTTTTCAATGGCTGATTGTTTTTGGGAGGGGGTTGCCAGGTCCTTCTCCCAAGCCTACAGCACCTGGTGTTCCTAGGCTGTCTCCTATCCAAGTACTAACCAGGCCCGACCCTGCTTAGCTTCTAAGATCTAACAGGATTGGACACCACAGTGGTACAGGAACAGGCTTGGTAACCAAAGGGGACTCAAAGTAGTTTGCAGACAAGAGAAGAAGAAAGAGAAGAGTGAGAGTGGAGGGGAGGAAAAACCATCTTGGATGTCTAGATCTTGTTTACCCCCTTTCCCTTTAACATGTGAAGTCCCTAGGGGTCTAGACCATTCCTCACCACTCTCCCACACTTTGATCTCTACCCACCCTGGAGACATACCCAAATTGCTGAGTGACCCACAGACACTCACCAAGAAAAATAAGCAAGGTGATGGAAGAAGAGCATCAAGAGAGGCAATCCAGAACCCCTGCCATAATGAGGAACTATGGAAAGGCCCTCCTCGTCCCTGACTCAGAGCAATCCTTCTGTCCCCTCACCCCAGCACACTGCTTTGCTTCATTTGGAAACAAAGGGCTGCATCCTGGTGGTGGAGGAGCCCCTCACTCACTCATTTCGGCTCCCTCTTTCTGTAGATCCATGCCAGGTGCCTGCTAGGCACCTGCCCTGTGCACTTCGAACACACTGCATCCTGGGCATCTGCTGGCTCCTGAGACCCAGGAAGACCCAGTGACTCAGCTGCAATCTCAGAAGCAGCCAGTGGTGGCACCAGGATTTGGATGGATGCATCCTGCCTTTTACCATCTAGCCCCAATCCCCCACTGCCCTTGTGAAGGGCAAGGCCGAAAGTGCCATAAGGACGTTTGTCTCCTTAATTAAATCCATTGTCTGGCCCAATATCCAGAGTTTGGTATTGATGTGTCAGTGGAATGAATACAATAGTTTCGGAACCAAATCTATTCCCAGGAGTAGAGCTGGGTCATACGGGGAGGGTGGTGCTTCTAGAACTGTGAAGTGGACGGAATCCCTTGGAGGAGCTTGTTAAACTAAAGATGCTGATTCAGTGAGTTTGGAGGCAGGCAGGGAAACTGCATTTTTATCAGGCTGCCAGGTGATAGGCACGCTGCTGGTCCTGGACCATCAGCTGGATGGTGTATAGCTCTTTCAGGAGCCAGCGTGTGTAGATTCAAAGTCCGAATCTGCTATTGCCCTCGCCTCCATGTGGGCTGGAGCCTATTGCTAAAACTTGCTGTGTGGACTTATTGGGATGTTTAAACAAGTTAGCATGTATTAAGCACTTTGCCTATTGGAAACAGTTGACTATTACCGGAGGTCAGGAGGTAGGAAGAGTTTCTCATATAGTAAAGCAGCCTCCCATTCTGTCCCTGACCTCTACCAAAAACAGCCAATATTTTCTTCTCTGGCATTCCACTAGTCTCGACCCAAACTACCAAACCACCCTTGAACAGCTCCTCAGACCAAAAGGGATGAGTTCATCCTGGCCAAGGTGCTGGTCAGCGTCACATAGGATGCTCCGCAGCAACTACTGTGGGCGGAGCAGCAGAAAGCACCCTCAGCAAAGTGAGTAGTTTCACCTCCCTACCAGGTGAGGTTCCAGCTGGCAGTCTTTAGGACGCATTTTCCCAAAAAGCCTCTCAGAGCTCTGGGGAGGCGATTTTTATCTCCAAGATTCTGAAGAGACAGGAGGTAATAAAAATTGATGAAGTAACTCTGCCAGCCTCGCTGATATCATCAGAAAAAAGGTAGGCATGCTTATCGGGCAGTTCTCAGGAGATGTAAATGAAAAGCCCTTTAAGGTTATCAGCTTAGTGAGGTCTTAAGTAAAAGAAAACAGACCCAGGTGCCTCATGCTGGTCCCTATATTATCTGTCTACTCTCAGCACTCCCTCAATTTTCCTGTCCTTCAGCAACTTTCCACCGGTGCCCATCATGCACAGCAAGTCACGAATAGCTGTAAGCAACTTGGATGTAAGTCTGGTGCTTTTGTTCTCTCCAGAATCTATGTCTTTGGCTGAAGGAGAAACGCACCACTGAGAACATTTTAAACATCAGTCATGGGAAAGGGGGAACTGGCAGGAAAGCTGCATGGTTTTAAGATCAAGAGACCTGACTTGGGATCCTAGCTCTACAGTTTGCGAGCTGGGTGACCAAGGACAAGACCAAATCCTTCACTTGTCCAGTGGGGTTAATGCCTCGCATGCATGCCAGTTGTGGGATTAGAGTTGATGTATAGGAAGCTCCTTGGCTAATGCCTGACTCTGGCAAACTTCCCTTTAATTACAGTGATTGCAAACGGCTCTCCTTCCTGACCTCCCAGGTGGGGCTGACCATTCTCTCTGATCTCAACCTGTCTATCTACTTCTCGCCATTTTAGCCTGGAGACCACTGGCAGGCACTCCATCAGTGAGGGTACAGCCCTGTCTGATTCATCTGGGTTCTCCAAGTTCCGCACCAAGCCAGCACAGTAAATGGACCAAGCCAAATTCCAGATCCAGACTTTAGAAACGAGGAGCAACAAGAGTGACTGGCTCATTTATCCTTGGGGCTGAGGCTCTGCAGAAAGAAAGGGTCCAAGAGTGGGAAGGGCATTGGCTGCCATCAGCCCCTCAGACCAGGGTTCTACAGCCCCCCAGTCTCCTAAGTGAGCAACCTCAGTTTGATCCCGGGCTGCTCCAGGCAGGCCAAGTCCTGGCGTGTGCAGGCAGGGAAGCGCTGTGCTCTGGGCTGGGCATTTTCTCAGTTGTTTCATTCTCTCTGCCTTATCTCCAGCTAGTTAGTGATTAACTGCTCTTTGCCAGGTTCCCAGCCTCCCTTGAGTTCCCCAGGAGCCCAGGTGGCCACTGGCTTAGAGCAGGAGAATCTGAGTCAGGGCCACTTCTCTCTGCAAACCAGGGAGGACCTGAGGCACAGCCTCTGGGTCCAGCACCTCAGGGCAAGGCTAAGAGGTCTGCACTGCACTAAGTGGCAGAGGTGGCAAGGACATATGTCTGCATGCTCTGGTTCCTTGAAAGAGTGTGTGCATGTGTTTTTTCAGGGGATGGGGATGGTATAAAGCAGGACTTGAGAGAGACAGTCCACCCACAGGATCTTTCTGCACAAACCTTGACCCTGGGTGACATCCATCAGACTGGAACTACATTTACAGACAGTCCCCGAAGGTTGAAGCAACCATTTTCCACCCTTTCCTAGCAAGCTGCACCCCAGCTGGGCCACAAAAGAGACACAGTAGAAAAAGCAGCTGACTTGACCAAGCAAGCACCCCAGAACTTTCCAGGGGACACAAAGGCCATTTCCTTTCAGAGTGTGGGCTTTTTCATTTTTTCCTTTCTCTAACCCCTCTGCCAAGATTTGGACTCCCATAGAGGGACTTTCAGGGAAACCCACAAACTTCTAAATTGACAGGAACCAAAATAATTGGGAGCGTGTATCTACATGCATTTTTCTAGTGCTGCGCTTCTACACTCAGCACAGTGATGTGAATCAGAACTTGTCAATTTTCCCCAGGAACCCCCCTGCTCCCTTCCTGTTTGTTCTGTTGCTTTTAGTGGGACGAGGCAAGCCCTTATTGTGGCACAGTAGACCCTGTCTGTCGTCTTCCAATGTCTCCTTCAGCCCTGGCCTAGAGCATGGTATTCAGCCCCATCAGCTAGCTCTTTCCTGCTCTGGACCTCTGCTGTTGCTGTTCCCTCTCTCTGCCTCTTCTTCCTGAGGTTGCCCTCTGCTCATGTTTCAGGTGTCAGCTCCCATGTGTCACCTTCAGGGTTGTTGTTGTTCTTAGGTGCCATCGAGTTGGTTTCCGACTCATAGCGACCCTCTGTACAACAGGGGAAACACAATTGTCAGTGCTTCTCTGCTGTTCATAGGGTTTTCAATGGCAGATTGATTTTTGGGAGGGGGTTGCCAGGTCCTTCTCCCAAGCCTACAGCTTTTGGTGTTCCCCAGCGGTCTCCCACCCAGGTACTAACCAGGCCCGACCCTGCTTAGCTTCCAAGATCTGACAGGATCGGATGCCACAGGGCTACCGCTGCAGGCACCTTCAGGGTGGCCTGCCCTAACTTCCCAGCCAGAATGGGTGTCACCCCCATCTCCTCCAGCCTCACTTCCCCCTCATCACCTGTTCATAGTGTTGCAAATGTTGGGAAAATCTTTGCTTATTCATCTGAGATATGGAATGTAAGCTCCCTGAGGGCAGGACTTTGTGTTGGTCCCAAATGCAACTATAGCAGCTGCCAGAACACCTGGTAGCTCAAAATATATATGTATATGTAGAACGAATGAAGAAGTGTGCAGCTTTCCTTGCATTCTCAGAGAGGCTGGTTATAAACCTCAGAAGTTAGGATCTATTTCTTTAAGTCAGGGATTGTCAAAGAGCCCCTGGACCAAATTCAGTGTGCTGTCTATTTTTATACATCCTGTGAGCAAAGAATATTTTGCACGTTTTTAAGTGGTTGGAAAAAATAAAAAGAATAATAATATTAGTAAATGTGAAAAATACGTGAAATTCAAATCTTAGCATCCATACCTGAAGTGGCATTGGGACAAAGCCAGCATGAGTATGTGCTCTGTATGGCTGCTTTTATACCACCACAGCAGGTTGAGTAGGTGAGGCACAGACTGTTGAGTTGGCAAAGCCTAAAATATTTACCACCTGGCCATTTACAGGAGATATTTGCCAACCTTTACTCTGAATAGTGATAAGAGGAACGGTGGGGTAGAATCCACTTAGATACAAGAAAGGATGGAGGAATGGAAAAGAAGAAAATTTTAAAAAAGAAAAGAGAAGCAACAATGAGAATAGAAAAAGAACACTTTATTGAGTACTTACTATGGACCAGGCCCTGTGTTCAGAGCTCTGCCTACTTTATTTCTCATCTCCAGTTGAAACTTTAAGTAGAAGCAATAGCTTTGATCAAGAACCCTCCAGCCCTAACCCAGTGCTTCCCCTAGGCACCTGTTGCCTGTTGACCGTCCAGCCTACCCTCCTGCCATTAATACATCTAGGCCTGACCTCCCCCCACCCCACAGCATAGCCTGCTCCAGACATTTCTGTCTGCAGTGATCACAATTTGTTTGTTCATCTTATTCCCTAAAAGTCCTGCTACATGAAAGCAGGAATGAAGACAGGTTTCCTCTGTATTATCCCCACCCCCACCTATACTACCCAGCACAGTATCTGGCGCATAGTAGGAACTCTAAATATTTGCTGAGTGACTAAATCAGACAGTCAATCACAAAGCACCTTAGCTCAGTTAACCACAGTTTCTCAGGACAAAGGGCCCCAATGGTGGAGCTGGACTTCTGTAGTGAAGATGATTGGCCACAGACAGGCCCTTCTCAGCAATATCGCAGTCTACCCCAAGACTGTTCTAGAAAGACTAAAGGGCTCTCAGCACCCCACACCTTCCTACTCTGCTGCCCTTCTGTGCAGCTGCCCACTTGTCACTCCCAGAAGTCCTTTCTCTTCTCCCTCTTCCCTCTCTGCCTACCTTGTCACTTTTCTAGGCTCTTCTCTCTCTGCTACTCACCTTGCCACTTGTATAGGTTCAGGGAAAAAGTAAGTCACAGAACGATGGTGGGCAGGAGTGGATAAGTGACAGTGGAAAAGGAAGATTGTCTTTGGAACTGCACTCCCCATGTGGTCCCTTCAAGACAAAAGCCAAGCCAGAAGGTTCTCTCAGAAACCAGCCCTGGCAGGCACCATGGCACACACCTGTAATCCCAGCAACTCAGGAGGCAGAGGCAGGAAGATCATGAGTATAAGGCCAAAGGCCTCCCACAACTTAGTAAGATGCTGTCTTAAAATTTATTAAAGGGCAGGGGGAGGACTTGGGGTGCAGTTCAGTGCTAAAGCACTTGCATAGCATGCATGAGGCTCTGGGTTCTGAGAAAGAAACAGAGAGAAAAGAAAGAAGAAAGAAAGAAAGGAAGAAAGAAAGGAAGGAAGGAAGGAAGGAAGGGAGAGAAAGAGAGAGAGAGAAAGGAAGGAAGGAAAGAAGTAGGGAAGAAAGGAAAAAAGGAAGAAAAGAAGGAGAAAGAACAAAAGAAAGAAAGGAAGGAAGGAAGGAAAAAGAGGGAAAGAGGGAGAAAGAAACCCTGGGCACGGGTATAGCTCAGTGGAGCACTTGGCCTAGCATGTACCAGGCCCTGGGTTTGATCCCTAGCACAAAAAAAGAAAAAAGAAAAGGAAAAAAAAAAAAAAAACAGGAAAGAAAGAAAGAAGAAAAAAGAAAAAGAAAAGAAAGAAAACAGCCCTGTCTTGTATTTCCTACGAGGAGTGATGACTCTCACTTTTGTGGCTGGTTTGAGAAAGAGGACTGGTTTCCGTGTAACAGAGAAGGTCAGCTTATGAGCACTAGATCTAGGAATTCGGAGGTGGAGGAGGGGGTGGGATGGGAAGTGATTAATTTCAAAAGTATGACCAGTGATTTAGGAGGGCATCCTGGAGAGAACCAGGTGATGTGTGCCCAGTTCCGTTGTTTAATTTGTTTGTTTTTTATGATACCATTGGCTAAATGGCTTTCCATCTCTTTGTGCCTTTCCTATGTTTATGGCTTCCAGCAGCAACTACCATTAACTCATAGGGGACCTCAAGACTGGTCAGGAGGCAAAGAATCTTGGCCACAAAGTGCTTCTTTCCAGGTAACAAGAGAAACTTGGAAGGAAAAAAATGATTGTAGCAACACAGAAGAAACAGATTAGTCCTCAGAACCTAGAATAGAGGAATCTGTTGAGTTGTGTGGATTGTCCTGGGTTTGGATGTGATCTGCCATCTTTAGGAGTAGAGCAGGACCTTTCTAAGGATTTCCTATTTGCCCCTTCAGTTTGCAAAGTGCCACCCTGACTTCCAGGCTCAGCAACCATTTTATGCCAGTCAAATGCAGAAAGTATAAATGTTTGTACAACTTATTTTTTAAAAAATTCAAATGAAAATTGCTTTATTGAGGTTAAAAAAACACATATATTCTTTTAGTGCAAATTCACTCTTAAAAAGCATAGAAGAAAATCAATTAAGAAATGAGCATCATTAAGCACATAAAAATTGCTCAACCTCACTGAGGATCAGAAAAGCACAAAATAACACATAAGAAGCTATTCTATGTCCTTCAAATTGCCAAAATTGTAGAGTCTGATGATAGTGAATGGCCAGGACATGGTGAGGAAAGAATTCTATGTCACTGCTGGAGTCAGGAGAGTGGATTGCTATAAACACTTTGGAGAGTGATTTATTAATATCTAGCAAAGAGGAACCTGCATCCATACCACTGTGGTGTCCAATTCCATCAGATCTCAGAAGTTAAGCAGGGTCCGGCCTGGCTAGTACTTGGATGGGAGACCACCTGGGAACACCAGGTGCTGTAGGCTTAGGAGAAGGACCTGGCAACCCACTCCCAAAAAACAATATGCTGTTGAAAACCCTATGAATCACAACAACAGTAAAGAAGAGTTAAACAATCTGTGTCCAAATCTGAGCCCCGGGAATCATCATCATGTGCTCACAAAGTGACAGTAGGGAGATATTTCTCAGCCACTATTTATAAAATCAATACTTGGAAACAGCCTTATCAGACCCCCACAGAAGAATGGATAAATACCTGTGATGGCGTATCTGTTTATTTCATTTGTTCATTCCCTTGTTTTTTACGCCCTAAATTTTCATGGTGTGTGAGAATTTATAAAAAATCATCTGGGAAGACAGTTAGGAAGGCAGAATCCCAGCCCCACCCTAGGAGAGTCTGAGTCTTTAGTCTGAGAAGGCATCCAAGAAATGGGGCCCTTTTCTGAGCACACAATGCCTGTGCATGTGGTGTTTGAGTCACACTGTACCTAATAGTTCATCCTGACCCTGGATCCCAAGCTGGATTACAAAATTAGGTGACTCTTACGTGGTCTCTGGTTACTCATCACTTCCTCGGTAAAAAGCCCTGAACTGCTTGGCTTGGTGGGACCCAGAAGCCTGAGAACATGCTGTGGCCTCAGGCATCAGACCTGGTAGAAGAAGCAGAATCCCATTACCTACATCAAGTTGGGAAATGGTCTCAACAGAACTTTATTCTTGTTTGATGAAGACACCTTGGGAATATGCAGGGATAAAGGGGGCACAGGGGAAGAAATGGATCTGAGCTCAAAGAGGTCCAACACACACATCTTCTGATGCCTGGACATATGTTCACTCCCAGATCTTTGTTAATGGAATTTGGCTTGCAGTTAACAAAGCTCCCCTACTCTATCCTGAGCCTCAGCAGCACCTAATGATTGAACTAAAATGTTTACCAAAAAAAAAAAAAAAAAAAGAGTCCCAAAGGCTCAGGTTGCAGAGGTCGAGGTCACTACCTCCACAATGACCATGATTCATGAAAAACAGAGATGGCTCTGAATCAAGGTTTTATCTAAACCTTCAGTCATTATTCTTTTTTCTTGTCTGCCAAGGCTTGGAAGTAAGTATTTTTAGGGAATTTAGCCAACCTGTGGCTAAACCTTTCCCAGTTTAATATCTGTCAAATAATTAATCATATTTGGGGTTTCATAGCTTTCATCTACCATGCATGTATTGACTTTTTCAAGGCATTAGAATCCTATTATCTGTATTCAGTTAAGAAATGATCTCTAAGCATAACTTTATGACTCTTTGACAAAGATGCCTTGGGAGTAGGGGGGCATCACATAGGAATTTAAGGAGGTAGAAATGCCAATTAATGGAGAGTTCTAGTTAATATAGTGCTTGTGAATGTTGAGGCTCCTGCAGAGAGGGGTAGTGTGATGGGATGGTTTGAAAACTGTGCTTACTCACTGGGCAGCACACCCTGCAGGGAGAGAATCACAGAAATGAGAAATGGAAGAAAACACTGAGCCATCCTCTGCTTCACCTCTGCATTGAACAAGAGGGTACTGAGTTCTACAGAGGAGAAATGCTTGCATGGGTTCAGACACTTGGATCACTGGCAGGAGACTCGAGGGGAAATGAGAAGCTAACAGATCGGATGCTGGGATTTAGCTCAGTTGGTAGAGTGCTGTTCTCCAGTCTCTGAGGTCCCAAGTTTGATTTCCAGCACCACAAAAATGGGAGGTCATGGTAATCCACTCCCGAGGCAACCCTGAAACAATCAGCCATTGAAAACCTATAAGGGTCGCTATGAGTTGGACATGACTCAATGACACCTAACAACAACAAGCTGATAAGGATTTCTCTGCTCCCCTTATCCCATGGGCATGCCTCCAGCAGCCAAGACCTTTCCTCCATGGCTCCAGGTCCCCCAGACATGCTTATCAGGGACTCTGGTAATATTTACACCTGCCTTTTTTCTTTTCTCCGTGTAAATGCTAGTGACTTTCTCCTCTCGCTAACCTTTGAGCTACCTCATCCTAACCCGTTTGGCTTTGCAGCTCTTCCAGTATCAATGTGACCCATTCCCTGCACTTAATTCTCTCTGTTGAGAACACTTACATTCCTTTCTGCTTTCCTGGTTAGACTCCAACTCATACAGGAGGCAGCTGGCCTTTACTTTCCAGCCCAGTCAGTAACTAGAAATCTTCATCTTTCATATTCATCAGGTGTTTTGCCATTTTCAAAGGCTGTTTGTTTCACTTAAGCCATGGTATCCCCATGATGGAGACAGGACAGGGAGTACCACTTATTTACAGAAGAGGGTACACACCTAGAGATGCTAAAGGGACATTCCAAAGTTGTACAGCTATGGAGAATAAGCCAGAAACCAGGTGTCTTGTGGGCCGGTGTTCATTTCCCTATGACATCTAGGCTCTAGCCTCTCTCCCCATTCCTTACCACCAGAAGACATTCTTTGTGGATCACAGTAAAGATTCATTTGGATCTCATTTGCACTTGAAGAAAAGGTGCTATTACTATGCAAATTGCACACCCAAAGGAGTTGAGGGGCATATTCATTTCTATTTTGGTCTTTATAGGATTATTTTACATTTGAATCAACAAGGCTTTGTCAGTGTTCTGTAAATCTTCCAACAGTTTTTCTCAAATTTAGAATTCTCTGAGGGGTTGGGAGGACATGCGTTTGTCCATTTGGGTTGCTATAAGAGAATACCACAGATAGGGCTTGTAAACAACAGAAATTTATTTCTTACAGCTCTGGAGGCTGGGAAGTGAGATCAAAGTGCTAGAAAATTTGGTGTCTGGAGAGGGCCCCCTCCCTCATTCATAGATGGTTGTCATCTTCTCACTGTGTCTTCACATGGTACAAGGGGTGAGGGAACCCTTCAGGTGCTCTTGTATAAGGGTATGGATCACATTCATGAGGGCTTCACTTTCATGACCTAATTACCTCCTAAAGGCCCATCCTGTAACACCATCACACTGGGAGTTAAGATTGCAACATACAGATTTGGGAAGTAAGGACACAAATATTAGGTCTCCAGAAGAGGCATTCTGCTAAAATAGGGGGTTGTATTTTTTACTAGCAACCCAGATGACTCTTATGAAAACAAATTGTGAGATCTACTATTCCATGAGACAGAAGAAAAGTTGTCCATTCCTATAGAAAAGAAGGAAAGAGAAAGAAAAGAAGGTGACTGAGGCAGCAGAGAGCTGGTATTTGGCCAGTCATATGAAGCCCCAGCCCCTCTGGCTTCCATGTCCAATACAAGAGGCCACCTCCTGGCATCTCATTATGGGTTAGGCATTGTCCCAGGCACTGCTGGTGCATGGTTACGTGTACTCTTCACAGCTATGTGTGAAGGGCTTAGTATCATTCCCATTAGCAGAGGAGAAATCTGAGGCTCAGATTAAATAACTATCTCTGGGTCCCTCAGCTATGACCCAAATTCCAACCAAGTTCACAAATTCTACTTGACTCCAAAGCTGGGCTCTTGTCTGTTCATGACAACTCATCCCAAACAAAGCCCACTTCATCTCCAAAGGATCCTGGGTCTAATTGCATGCTGAGCTGCCTTTGTAGAGGGTGCCATAATCCCACTCCCCAGGCCATTTAGGATTTCCTTCCTGCTTGTTCTTAAATGAAGCACCCATAAAGCTCCAAAGGGGACAAGTGAATGGTGTCCCAATGCCCCCTTTAAACCACCAGATGACAGAAAGGGATTCTGGTGCATGGAGCTCCCCATGGTCTCTTGATTGTCCTTTTCAGTCTTTCCCAGGGGCTCTTGAAAACTCTGCCTCTACGCTTGGTTTGGAAGCTTCTGGTTTTGCCCCAAACCAGTAGGACCCAGTCTGAAAACCTGAGGCAGCTGATGCCCACATTAATTCATCTCAAGAGGCCCTGAGGAAGCAGCCTATCTGCTGAGCTTATCAGAAATGTGTAAAAACTAAATGACATGAATGGGCAAGTGTGCTAGTTCACAGTGCCTGCCATCTGGATATCGTGTCATTTGAGAGCTGCCTTTTCTGTTTTTATTATACATTGCTCACATATCTCATCACCTTTCTGCTGAGACTGCGGGTTTGGATCAGCCAGGCTAACAAAACACCAGAGAGTAGCTAACTGAGGCAGGAACAGGGGTTGGGGATTCTCAGACCAAGCTGATTGGTCCATGGGTTTGAAGAAAGCTGCTGACTATAGGCAAGTGCCTGCTGCTCCCCCATAGTTTCAATGTTCTGTCTTTATCCTTCCCAACAGTTGTTGGACTCCTAACCTGTCTCTCTTAATGTTATACGAATCTCTTAGTAGGCACTTGTCATGTATGTGAGGATTCCTGGCTGGCTTTAGGAAGCAGTAGACTTGAACTCAAATCCTACATGAATCATTCACTAGCTGTGTCTCCTTGGGCATATAACCTCTCTGAGCCTCAGTTCACTCATTGGTAAAGTGGAGATAATAATAGTGCATTAAACTTTTGGAACCTTTGGAGAAGAAAGATAGTTTTAAATAAAGTCATTATCATAGCACCCAGCTCAACAAATACTTCTTAAAGTGACTGCTATATCCCAGACACTTATCAAAGCAGCAGAGATTGTGGTGATGAACAAAAAACAGAATATCTTCTCTCAGATAGATTATGAACCAGTGGTGGAGACAGATAGTAAACAAAACAGCAGCACTTATACTGTCCTTTAGTGATAAGTGCTATGTTACAAAATAAAGCAGGAAGAGAGGACAGAGAATGGCAGAGAGAGATTAATACTGTCTTTAGTAAGGTAGTCAGAGAAGATCTCTATGTAGAAGTGACACTGAAGAACAGGTATGAATGAGATGAGAGGTCAAAACAGGTGGATAGCTAGGGAAAGAGTATTCCAGTCAGAAGGAAAAGAAAGTACAAAGACCCTGAGGCTAGGGTATGTGTCTATATTTAGGGAGCAGTAGGGAAGCCTGGAGCCATAGCACTGTGGGGTCTGATTCTGTCAGATCTCAGAAGCTAAGCAGGGTCAGGCCTGGTTACTACTTGGATTGGAGACCACCTGGCAACACCAAGTGCTGTAGGCTTGGGAGAAGGACCCAGAAACCCACTCTCCAAAAGAAGCAGCCACTGAAAACCCTATGAATAGTAGAGAAGCATGACAATAGTGTTTCACCTGTTGTATGTAGTATCGCTATGAGTCAGACGTTGACTTGAGGACACCTAACAACAACTACTACAGGGAAGCCAGTATATCTTGAGCACAGGAAGCCAAGGTAAGAGTGGTAATAGTGGAGGTCAGGTAAGAATCCAAGAGGTGAAAAAAATAAGTGAGAGGGAGGTAGGTAACACCAAAATCCTTTATTTATTCATAATATTTTCATATGTTAGGTCAAACTCTGCTAAGTACTATGACAAACACAAAGATGAATCAATTTGTCTTCAATGAACCTTGAACCATTAGCCTATTAGAAGATAAAAATATCTAAATAATGAGATAAGGAAATAACTGGCATCATAAAAAGAATGTGAGCAAGTACTCATAGTCTTTCAGACTCCTAGACACTTGGAAAGATTAATGAAGGTTAAAGACTATAAGACAATGGTGTTCATTATGCTCAAAGAGAGATGATTGAACGAAAAACATTTCCCGCAGTCAAGGGAAACAAAATCATTGTAAATTTGAGAAAAGAACCAGATAGAAATTCTAGAGATGTAACATTTAAAACTCCAATAACCCAAATGAAAAGCCCAATATGTGAGTTTAATATCAAATTAAACAGAAGGAGAGAAAGAACTAGTGAATTGAAATGTCAATCAAAAGAAACTACTCAGGGGGCTGGAGATGTAGCTCAGTGGTAGAGTACCTGCCTAGCATGTGCAAGGCTTTGGGTTTGATCCTCAGCACCATAGGAAAAAAAAGAAAAAGAAAAAGAAAAAAAGAAGCTACTCAGAATAAAGCAGAGAGAGAAAAAATGGTGGAAAATATAAAGACAAGAAGGATACAATGAGAAGACAACTTTTTTTTTAGGATTCCTAGAGAAGTTAGAAACAGAATTGCAAGAAAATCTCCCCAAAATATGGAAGGATATCAAAAAGATATAATCAAAAATTAACAAAAGAGAAAATTTCAATAGACAAAATTTAAAAAGTCAAAATCTGTTTCTTTGGACTAACTGATAAAAGTAATAAACCTCTGTTGACATAGATCAAGACAAAAAATGAAGAAATCACTGGCAATTAATGTCACTAATGAGAAAGTGAACATCATTACATATGCTACAGAAATTGTAAGAAGAGGATAGCACAAACAACTCCATCAATAAATTGCAAAATTTATATGAAACAGAAAAATTCCTAAGAGAACATTATTTACCAAAATTAACAAAAGAAATAAAAAATCTGAATAACTCTCTAACAATCAAAATAATCTCTTTTTAATTTAAACTTTTTAGAAATACAATGTTAAGATTTGATGTCCCAAGCAAGTTTTATTAAATGTCTAAAGCAGGGCTTCCACCCCATAAAAACTTGGGTTCAGGTTCAGGTACGGGTTCAATATTTTAAAACTGAGAAGATTGGGGTTCGAGTTTAAATCTTATGTGTAGATAGAAGAGCTTCAAATCAAACCTGAACTTGAACCCTGAACCTGTTCCAGGTCAAACTTTTTTAAAAAATTTTTCCATACCCAAGCCCAGTGAACAATTGAGTGCAGGTTCAGCATTTAATGTATTTTTTACCACTAGCTATCTTATTACACATGAAAAACTTTTAATTGAAAAAAATTATTCATCCATCTACACATAAGATTAAAGTTTTAAACACAAACCTGAACCAAACCCAAATATTTTAACATATTGTAACTGCACCTAAGCCTGAGCCCAATTTTTCATGGGCTTAAAGATTCAATGTCAATCTTATTCAAACTCATCCAGATAATGAGAAAAATGGCACACTCCACATTTTATTTTGTGAAGCTGGAGTAATATCAATACCAATACCCAATAAGAGGGCTGGGATTTAGCTCAGTTGGTAGAGCGCTGCGCTGCAGTCTTTGAGGTCCTGAGTTCAATTCCCAACACCGAAAAAAATGGGAGAAGGACCTGGCAATCCATTCCCAAGGCAATCCCGAAACAGTCAGCCATTAAAAACCTTATGAGGGTCCCTATGAGTCGGATACCGACTTGACGGCACCTAACAACAACAACAACCCAATAAGAACAATATGAAAAAGAAAAATACAGGCCAATTTTACATGTGAGCATAGATGCAAAAATCCTGAACAAAATACTTCCAAGCCAATAACAACAATATATAAAAAAGAAGACCCCATCATGTCCAAATCTGGCTTATTCCAGGATACTAGGACCCATCAATGCTAGCGGGAATGTGGCTTAATCCTCAGAAACTCAGTGCAATTTTCCACCTTAATAGAGCAAAGGAAACAGAATCATATACATGATTTCACTTATGATTTTTCGACTTTACAATGGTGTGAAAGGTTTAGTAGAAACTGCATTTCAGATTTTGGATTTTGCTGTTTTCCTGGTTAATGATACACAGTATGATATTCTTGAGATTCTGGGCAGCAGCAAAAAGCCACAGGTTCCAGGCAGCCATTTGACAAGGATAAACAGCCGGCACTCTACAGAGCATGGAGTTGCTAAGCTCTGATGTTCAGGAGGTTCAATGTGTTAAATGCTCCTTTCGCTTTTGTCATTTTCACCTTACAAGGGATTTGTTGGGATATAACCCCACTGTAAGTCTAGGAGCATCAGTACCCATCTCAACATATGCAGAAAAAAAGCATGTGCTAACATTCAACGTCCATTTGTTAGTAAATATCTTAGAACCTAGGAAAAAGAAGGCACATAAATAACCTAGGGAAGAGTACCTACAATAAAATCTATAGCTACCAATATATTTTAACATGAAATTTTGAAAATGTTTCCTTTGAGAGTGAGAACAGAACAGAGTCTTTCAATATCACATTGTCTATGCAGTAATATCTACAGGTCCCATAAGAGTTAAGGCAAGAAAAAGAATTAAAAACATAAGAATGAATTAATACAATTGTCATTAATTGTGAATTATATTATTACCTAGATAGAAAAATCTATGGGAAGCTACAAATAACTTTTAGGATTTAAGAAACTTTCACAAGATTGCTAGATACAAGGTCAATACAGAAAAATGACTTAAATTTCTATATACCAACCAGAAACATTTATATAGGTAAAAAAAAATAATAACATTTACCACAGCATTAAAAGAAATTTAAAACCTAAGAGAAATTTTAACAAAATGTGTATAAGACCCTTGTGCAAAATGCTATGAAACATTCTTGAGAGGAAAAAAAGACCTGAATTAAGAGAAAAACTCATGTTAGGGCATTGGAACAGTCATCGTGTTAAAAGTCAGTTCTCCCTCAGTGGAGCCATGGATTCAATAGAAGTCCCAGCAGGACTTTTAAAGAATTTAACTACTTTCTAAAATGTATACAGAATTGCCAAGGCTCAAGAATGGCCAAGACATTCTAGAAGAAGTAACACAAGTTGGAGAGTTGCTCTACCAGGTATGGGGTCCTCCTATTAACATCCTTAACTAGATGGATTGACACAGTGACTGCAACAATGGGCTTAAACATAAAAAAGATCATGTGCCTAGCACAGAGTCAGGGAATGTTTTGTTCTGTTGTTCACGGGGTTGATGTGAATCCGATCCAACTTGACAGCACCTAACAATAACAACAATTAAGACTGACATTTTCATTCAAGGATAGACTGATGGAGGCAGATGTCACTAGTGTTTTCCAGTGTCTGGGTTGCCTCCCTGTTCACGCACATAGCAGGTGGCACATCACAGCCTTCTGCAGGTGGGTGTGGCTCTCTGACTGGTTTTGCCAAATGATCTGTAAGAGGAAGGGAATGGTGGATGATGTTTTCATACTGAGTCAATGAAAGCCTTGAGTATTTCCAGTCTCTTCTTCTGATGGAGAGCACCGCTCATGGTGCCAATGCTTCGCCTCGGGAAGAACAGTAGCCCCGAAGCAGCTCCTGCATCGGCAATGATCTGCCAATGAAAGAGAAATAACTTTAGTTTGCTTGTTCATGAAATGTTGTTTGTTATCCAAAACAAAGTAGAGCCTATCCATTTCTGCCCAAGATACAGACAGGCCAGTGGGAGAAGACCAGAAAGAAATCCAGCCACATATGTGTGAGCAATTAATTGATTTTTTAACAAAAAGTGAAACTGCAGAGTTGTAGGGAAAATATGATTTGGCCATTACTGGATATTCATTTGCAGAGAAAATAGAACTTGTCCTCCTATGTGCCATACACAGAAATCAATTCTATGTGAATTATTAACTACCGAATGCAAAACTGTATAAAGCTTTTAGAAGAAAAATAGGAGAGAATTCTTCATGACTCAGGAAAATATTTCCTAACTAAGAAACAAAAATTATTATCCATAAAGAAAAATAAACTTAATTTGTATACTATTAAATTGCACCAAAAAATTCTTAAGAAAGGAAATAGCAAAGGGAATACCTAAATTTTAACAGTAGTTATCTCTGTAGGATTAGATTACAGGCTAAATTTACCTTGTTAATTTTGCTTACCCTTTTTTTCCAAATGTTCTACAATGAATATGAATCTCTTTTTTAATAAAAAGAAAAAAATAAATCATCAGTTTTCATTTGTATTTATAATCAAGAAGACACAACACAAAGTTGAAGATGGAGAATAAGAATTCTCCAGACCCTATTCTCACCTAGTTGTTAACTCAGAGGATGGAAATCCTAATGGTGGACTTCAGACAACGTTATAAGTGCACAGAGGTGGGATTTGGTGGTCATGGTGACCTCCTATGGCTCTTTTCCAGTCAGGTACTGGAACATCATCAAGGATGCTCTATATCATTTTTTCAAAGTCTTTTTTGTAAGAGATTCATAGATCCTCTTCCTGGAAGGAGGTGCCCATGGGAGGTGTCCTCTTTCTTTCTCTTCCATTTCTGGTCTCCTTTCTCCAATAGAACATTTTGAGCCCAGCCTTTCACTGTGTTGATCAGACGTGGCAACATGGAGCCAGACGGACCAGGCACTAGGACAGTGATGGACACCAGGATCCTCCTCCTTCCTTTGGTCATGCCATTCTCAGCCCTTTGTAAAATCTTTATTAGGCACACACTTGACTCTGAGTGGCCTGAATATAAAGGCCTGTTAAAATCTAAAGCACATGTAAGGATACTTAGTTTTACTTTCAGTTACTATAGTTGGGCTGGCTCTTATTTGTTCATTAAGCGTTTATTGGGCATGGGTAGTAAATTCATCACAGACCACGGTTCCTGAAGCCCTGAGAATTTCTTACCTAAATTCTGGCATCTGGCAAAACATGGAATGGGGCATGGAGGATGAAAGACAAATGGGCAGGCAACAGGTGAAAGTGCAGAGCCCTCCAGATAACTAGGCTTTACATGGGTTCAGAGAGTCTTAAGTACCTCCTAGCATTTAGAAAGAAAGATCTAGAACAAGGGTGGACATTAAGAGCAACCATCCTTACCATAGCCATTAGTTTTGTTTTTGTTTTTGTTTTTGGGTTTTGTTTTTTTTTTTTTTTTTTTTTTTTTTTTTTTTTTTTTTTTTTTTTTTTTTTTTTTTTGAATACTTACTATGCAGCAGAAAGGAAGAAAGGCTACCTGGCCAGGTATTTAATATAAATCATTTGATTTAATACTTGAAGCAACCTTGGGACATATAAAACATTTCCTCTTTTTTAAAAATAACGACATCAACACTCAAAAGAGACTAGGTAGTCTGCCTGAGGTCACGTGGTTAGAACGACGTGGTGTTGAGCCAGGGAATCCAGTCTCCCTAACTGGAAATCCTTGTCTCTATTTCTATGCCAGTAACTATTGCTGTGGGCATTGATGACTATTTGTCTACATTTAATAAGATAAGATATTTCCATTTCCATCTCACACCCCTTTGTGGTAAAACAGTAATGTGGATTTCTGAAGACTTTTTATCTGCCGTCAATGTGATTTGGGGTTTTTGTCTTGTTTTGTATTGGTTTTGTTTTTGTTTTATGGTACTAGGGAAATGAACCTGGGACCTCACACGTGCTTTTTGTAAGTGCTCAACCACTGAGCTGTATCCCCAGCCCATTTCTTTACTTTGTATTTTGAGACAGGGTCTTGCTAAGTTCTGCAGGTTGCCAATGGCCTACAATTGGCAATCCTCCTGCCTCTGTCTCCTGAGTTGCTGGGCTTAAAAGTGCACACCACCATGCCAAGCTTGGTTTTGTTTTCTGGGCTGGGGTTGACCCTAGGGCTTTGCACATGCCAGGCAAATTCTCTTCCACCGAGCTGCCCTCCACCCTGTGGCACCCGTTTCTTTAGGATGCTTCCTGCACTTGAGACATTGTGCCCGTGATGCAAGGAGAGAGCAGTCTGAGCTGCAACGCACTGCTGCGAGGCACAGACAAGGAGGTCACATACCTCAAATGCTTTGTCCTGAGCCTGCCACAGAGGGACCCTTGGCATACAAGCTTCCGTCACCGTGTCATTGCTCCCTTGGTGGCAGGGCTTCCTGTACCTGTGTGGGGAATACGTGCCAGTAGACACAGATCCACAGTTTCCAGGAGGCTTAGGCTGGAAGCCATTTTCAGGAACATCTCTCATCATCCCTGTAGGTGTGACATGGATGTCACCAAGTCTCCAGTCACCAGTACTGACCCATCCTGTCCCAACAGGAAAATGATGAGATGGTGACTGGCGCTCTGATAAGAACTTCTGATAAGTTTCTGCATCAAATCCTCTAAATGGGAGAAAGTGTCATGGAGAGGTAGTGTGACTCAGATGCTCAAAGATCAGATCTGGAGCTAGGCAAATTAAGGTGGGAATGTTCGTTCTACTCCTTCCAGCTGTGTGACCTTGGGCAAGTTATTTAACCTCTCTAAGCCTCCATTGCATCTGTAAGACAGATGTTGTTGTTAGGTGCCATCAAGTCACACCCAACTCATAACAATATTATGTACAACAGAAGAAAATATTCCCTGACACTGTGCCATGCCCCGCACTATGTCAGTGCTTCTCTACTGTTCATAGGACTTTCAATGGCTAGTTGTTTCAGGATTGTTTCAAGAGTGGGCTGCTGAGTCCTTCTCCCATGTAAAACAGATAGTTATAGCTATCTCATAGCTTTGTTAGGAAGATTACATGATATAATAATGTCAAGTGATTAACACCAATCATGGTCTACAAGAAGTGCTAAATAAATGTTTGTTATATTATTAAATGCAAAAAAACAACTACTATGAGATTTGCTTGGCAAATTAATAAGCAACTACTTTCATGACTTTTCTCCCCTACTGGATTGGTCTGCTGTTTGATAGCTCTGAACAACTCATTCCCTGGGGGAGCCTCATCCAGTGCAGCATGCCCTGGTATGCAGAAATGCTGGGCTTGGTAGGCCTGAGGCTGGAAGCTTAGCGAGGCCAGGCGTGCTAGCAAGCCCACAACTTGGGACATTGCGAAAGTCTTTTGAAATGTTTAGAAGCAAAGCAATTTGGTCAGAAGATAGAATCAGGAGAACTGACTTGCTCCAGGATTCTGTTTCCCCATCGGTAGGAGAAGAAGGCTGGGTGCATGTCATTCTTGCATCTCTGACCTTCACAGAGAAAGGAGACTGATTTTGCCCAGATGTCTTAACACTCCTGTGTGTGCCTTATCAATGCCTAATTTTGTGGGGCTGGGATTTAGCTCACTGCAAAAATGGGAGAAGGACGTGGCAATCCACTCCCAAAGCAATCCCGAAACAACCAGCCATTGAACACTCTATCAGGGTCGCTATGAGTTGGACGCAACTCGATGACACCTAACAACAGCAACAGAAAAGCCTTGGTATCTGATTCTCCCCTGTGAGTAGAGTTTGCAGGGCTCACACAGGCCTGCCAGCTAGGGCACATCTCCACTAGCCCCAGCCTCCCTATGACCCATCAGGCCAACCTGTCCCAGTTCCTACTGTACAGTCCCAGCTGGAGGCCCCAGTCCTCACAGAGAGGACAGATCTCCAAACAGGCATCCTATCTATCTCTTTCCGGTATAAACTGCCCAACATGTTCAGAAGGAAAGTTTTCTTCCCTCCACCACTTTGGAGAATTGGGTTTTGTTTTTGTTTTTGTTTTTTGTTGTTGGTGGTTTGTTTGTTTTTATTGTTTTGTTTTGCACATTCAGGGGAGAAAAAGTTGGCAATGAAACTGTTTTCCAAACTGTTTCCAAAGTGAAAACATGCTTTGGGGTTAAGGAAACATCGCCATCTGGTGGCAGCATATAGAAATAACTAGACTGAGAAAGATGCTCTTCTAGTCTACAGCAAGTGAATTCACAGAATCCCCAGCAGAGGAGCAAGGAGGAGTCTTACCCCAATCCCCAGACTTTACCAACAGAAATGTTGTTCAGAGAGGGTTTGAGTACGTGAAGACCAGAACCCAGATCTTCCAAGCTTTTAGATGAGTAACTCAGCCCTCTTCCATCTCAACAGCTCTCCCCAACCCCAGCCTATACACTCCATAACTCTACCCTAAAATGCTCTGGTGACCAATGCTGGCAGGATGGGGACTGCTTCTATCCTGCATGTTCCCTCCTGCTCTTTATCAGCTCCATGGGAGGCAGAAGAGAAAGATCAGAGGAGCTTTCACCTGGCAGCCTGCAAAAGGGTTTGACGACATACGGAGAGGCAGATCAGGAACCAGAGGGCAAGAGCACATGCTGATTTATGAACTGGAAATCCTGTCTCACATTTCCAGCCTAGTGGTGGTGGCATTTGCCTTAATATTCTAGGCCAGTCAGAAATGTTTGGCCAGACAGTGGAGGACCCTTTCTGTTTGGGGATTTTGAATCTCAAAGATAGTAAGTACTGCGAATTGAGTATAGTAACCCTCATTATTTTTGCAAAGTGTCAAAATCCATTATTGCGCAAATCTGGCCATAGGATCACAGGCACAATCACCTCTGATATTAGCATATTACTTTACAGTTCACTACACACCTTCGTGTATTTAAAATTATTTAATCTTTACAAATCCCCTAAGGTAGGAATTCTTAGTCATTAGCAATGAGGAAATAGAAGCTCAGCGAAGTTAAGCAATTTTCCCAAAGTCACACAACTATCAATGGCAGCACTGAGACTTGAAAAAGGGAGGAAACTTAATGTTGACTCTATTGTGGTCCAGGTGAGGTGCCAAGTGCTTCTGAGGAAACTGTCTGTGGCTTCTCTCTTGAGGGAGTAGCAAGAGGTCAGTCTGTCACTCTTCATTCTGCCAGTCTGACAACTGCAGAAGTCCCCTGTCTTCCTGCAGCCACTATATGCTAGCTATTTGCTTGCTTTCAGAACATACTAGAAAGCCATATGACATAGATTTTCATTTGAAATTGACTTGGAGAAATTTTTCCAACTATGACAATCTCTTCTCTAAGACACAGTGTCACAGGAGAACTCCTTAGCATCCAGAGATGACCAGCATGGGTCCTTGGGACAGTCAGGAGGGCTTTCCATGTACTCACCTAAACCCTTTCCAAGCAGCCCTTTTTATAAGTGCCCTAATAAGAGGATTCTCCAGGCTTTCTTGTTTTATGAATACTGGATCTCCTTTGTTGAGTCATCCCCTGTAAACATGGACCTATCCTCACACTACTACTTCTCTGCCCCTCACCTCCCTCTGGGAGATAACCCATCCTTGTGCCTTTAAGTACCATCTCTATATTAACAGTCTGCAGCCATACCCCTGTGGCATCTGATCCCATCAGATCTCAGAAGCTAAGCAGGGTCTGGCCTGGTTAGTACTTGGATGGGAGACCGCCTGGGAACACCAGGTGCTGTAGGCTTGGGAGAAGGACCCAGCAACCCACTCTCAAAAAACAATCAGCCATTGAAAACCCTATGAACAGCAGAGAAGCACAAGAGTGTTTTGTCTGTTGTACATAGGGTTGAGTCAGACACCCCCTCGATGGCACCTAACAACAACAACTATATTAACAATTCCTAAACTGACACAGCAGCCTCTCCCTGTGCACTCCAGATTCATATGTTGCTTCTACTCAACGTCTACACTGTGCCAACCAGCATGTCCACATCCAAACTCCTGGTTGTCCTCAACCTCAATGTCCTCTTTCTCAACCGTTACCATCTCAATAAGTGGAAATTCCATTCCTCCCTTTCCTCTGGCCAAAACCTTTGGAGTTGTCCCTGGATCCCACTCTTTCTCTTCCTATCCATGGCCAGCTCATCTGTAAATCCTGCCATCCCTCCTTCACAGCAGGTCTAGAATGGACTACTTCTCTTCACCTCCACTAACCAGCCATCTCTACCTGGACCATTGCAATGGCCTCTGTATAGCTGCCAGAGTTGGCCTCTGAAGATGTCAGCTGGAACAAAATGCCCCTTACTGGAGCCCCAAGAAATTCCCAGCTTGCCCCTATGGTTGTTCTGTGATCTAGCTGCTCTCCCCTCTCTAGACTGACCTTGGCCATTCTCCCTCTCCTTCCCCCTGCCAGATTGCTGGTTTCTGTCCCCACTCACTCGAAATACAAGGGACATAAGACATGGAATTTATTTCATTCCATACTGCAGCCCAGTGCTTAAATAAGGTCTGAAACATAGCAGATGCTCAATAAATCTTCACTGAAATACAAATACCTTTGCCCTCAATCTGGTTCATTCATTTACTCCACGAGTCCGGAGCCTGACCTGATTCCCTCCCATTGCCTTTTCACTAGATCTTATCTTGTCCTCTGTGGCAAAGGAGTCCTGTGAGTCCTGGGGACGTCAATCCACCTCTTTCCACTGAGGTACAAGGGCTGTTATAAGCAGGCCCTTCAGTGTCTAGCTTTCTCTTCAAGGTGCTATTTCTCAATGACCCGGATATCTTCCCATTGGCAGGTCTGCCCTTCTCTATCCTCCATGGTGCCAGACAGCAAAGCCAACCAGGAACCTGGAACACATATTCTGATGATGAACCAGGTGTGCTAGGTATCAGCCAAGTCCACATGTCTGGAGCTGACAGTTCTAGATAAATACAAACAGCCAAATGGTTTCTTGATTTCTTTTCCCCAAAGTGTAAGATCTCCTTCACCTCAGTCCCAACTGTGAGCTTTAACTAACAGGGAAAGTGGAAGGGAGAGGAGAATCTAAACTAAAAAGAGGGAAGTAGAAAAGGTTTTCAGGAGAAATGAAAATCATTAAGGTACAAACTTGGGGTGTGGTCATACCTCAGGGAAGACAACCTCCGGGGTTGGGGTATGGGGACTAAGAGTTCCCCAGATACACCTCACACCTGCAATGGTACCAGATGCTCAAACGCCATAACCTTTGGCTCCACAAGAATCCTTTTCTAAACTGTAAGCATTCCCTTGACTATCCCCACTAAGAAGTGGCAAAGTTTATTCTGTAAAGAGGTGGATACTAAATATTTTGGCTTGGCAGCCATACATACCATCTCTGTCCTACCTACTCAGCTCTGCCACTGTGATGCAATGGGACTCTAGGCAATGTGTAAGGCAAATGGGGATGATTGTGTCCTAATCAACTTTACTGACAAAAATAGGTGGGGAAACAGATCTGGCTCCTGGACCCCAGTTTGCTGATCTCTGGTCTAGAATTTTAAAAAACTGATGGAGAAATGTAAACAGTGCATATTAAATTCCAAAATGTACCTGTAGCCACTACATACCTATTAAATAGCACAAAAATTGAGGAAATATTCTCCTACTGTTTGAAAACTCTTCCCAAATTCAGCAAAGAATTTGCTCAGACCAAGGACAAACAATTGAAAGCCAAATATATACTCTTCTTGTTTCACTTTCTTTCTACTCATTAACATAAAGGGAAATACCAACCCACACTCTTGTAGGAATCGCACTTATTCACCCATGACAATAATAGTTTGGTTATCCTGTGGGTACAAGTTCCTGCTGCAGCAAAACAGCAAAAGCATTTGTTGGGGATTAGCTGGCTATAAAGAATTTACAGTGAAGAGAATTACATATTTTCATGTTATTTGTAAGTTGTCTTTACACATTCTTTATATCAATCAGTACTTACAAACACACCACTGAATACCAATTTCTTCACTTATTTTTAACTACTTTGTTAAGGCCTAGTCTGGGTAATATAGGCTTTTACAGCTTTTGGAAAGAAATTTTGTCCCATAAGCAACAGTTGCTCTTTTCCTTCTTCCATTCTCTGCCCTATCTATATGGCAGCTCAGAGAAAGTCCCCAAGGAACACAGCTGGGTCCTTAAGACACCCACAAGGGACTCCCTAGTCTAGAAGCTATGAGATCTGCAGGGTCCTGTACTCAAATTGAACCCCAAAGTCTCAACTGGAGATTTACACCTTCAAGTCCCTATTCACTGATCCTGGGAGGTAAATCCTATGCTCAAACTAAAATTGTGTCTGTGCCTTCACAAAGATGTACCTGGGAACTACGAATGCTGTATGAAATTTAGGCAGTCTGGTCATCTTCTTGAACTATGTAGCTTCTAGCACAATGACCAAGAAATTCATTCGTGAGAAAGTTTTAAAAATTGACCAATAAATCCATGAAGATCAATTATTTGGCAGAACAATTTCAAATGTGTTAGTATTGTTTCTGAAGAATACAATTTCTGGCCAGGACAGAAAATCAGAATAGTGTAAAAGTTATTTTGTCTACTAGGGAAAATGCAACTCAGTCTCAGAACAATTAAACATCTTGCTATAGATCTTGACTATAATATAGTCAAGAATGACAGCCCTGGAATTGTGAACCCAAGGATTGTTTAAGATTCGGCAACCTGTATAACTTCTTCATATTTAATTTCAGTTGGGGACCTTGTGTATGTCCCCATTGCCTCTCTTAGGCATATGCTATTAAAAGCAGAGACTCTACTTTGTTCTTATATCCCTAATGACTGACTCATCACACAGCAGATGTAGGGGCTGTTATCATGGCCCAGGAAAGAGGTAGCTCCCTCATGACTGTTCAAGTGTAACTTAGCATCCCCAAACATTGCATGGGGACAAAAAAAAAAAAAAAAACATGCAAGGGCCCTGTTCTCCCTATTTCAGGGCAAAAAGAGCCACAAGAGCTGTGTTCAGATCCCAGCTCTGGTGTGTGTGGCCTTGAGCAAGACTCTGAACCATGTGCTTCCTGAATCCCTCCCCTTTCCCCTATCTCTGCCAGCACCCATCCTGAGTAGTTGTCACCTCTGATCATGGGTTCTGGAGCACACTTCTCTGGGATCTGCCCAGGTCCACTAGCCTCCCCTCCAATGTAGACTCTGCACAACAATGAGAATGAGTTCTTACCAAATAAAGCTCAGCATTTCCCTTCATTGTGCAAAACCCATCAGGCCTTCCCCAATATCCACCAACATACCATGCAGAGGCAGAACATGCAGAACACGCAGCCCCTCCCAACCCTCTCCCTGGCTTGGTCACTGTAGAGCCACGTGTCTACCTTTTGTTCAGACCACACAGACCTTTCAGTTCCTCACTTGGGCAAAGCCTCTACCAGCCTCTGAGCCTTTGCTTGCATTCAGTCTTCCCTCTTTCCCTTCCTTGCACTTCATTTCTCTCTGGCTTATTCTTCCCTGTTTTACAGACTTAATGCCCTGCCCCCAGAAAACCATCTCTGGGTCTCCAGACCAGGACAAGTCACCTCTTATATACATCCCCATAATATCCTGGACTTCTCGTTCATGGAACTTATCTCAAATGTATCTAATAAATTATGTGTGAAATTATTTAATGACTGTCACTCATGGCTAGACTAGAAATGACAAGAGACCAGGGATGCATGCCTCTATATCCTGCAGTATTATCATCTAGCAGATGGTACATGAATGATGTTGTTGTTTTTATTGTTGTTAGGTGCTGTCCAGTCGAGTCTGACTCTACATACAACAAAAGGACACACTCCCCAACACTGTGCCATGCCCGGCACTATGTCAGTGCTTCTCTGCTATCCATAGGGTTTTTAATGGCTGGTTGTTTGGGAATTGTTTGGGGAGTGGGCTACCATTTCCTTCTCCCATTTTTGTTGTGCTGAGGATTGAACCCAGGGCCTCAGAGAGCCCTCTACCAACTGAGCTAAACCCCAGTCCTTCATACCATAAATGCATTGAAGGAACAACTGGAGAAGCTTTATCTCTCTGAAACTGTTTCCTCACTTACAAATGGTAATAATGCCCACTTCACAGAACTGTTGTGAGGGGTAAATCAGATAACCCAGGTGAAAGCCCTTGCATGGTGTCTTATATACAGTAGACAATAAATGTTTGTTGAGTGACTATAATCTCTATAGCTTCTGAGATGCCACCTTTTTAAATGGGTCTAACATGAGGACTAGGTTAGTAATTGGCACTTGTGAAGATTTCTTTATTAGGTGATTAATGCAACTTAAATCTTAGGTGTTGAGGCTAAGGTATCATTAAGGCAAGTGTTGATTGGCATTTGCTAGGCTTAGACAGGTGCCTCATACCAGATGAGGACACACAGGCATGTTGTCCTGGGGGTTGGGTTCACCAAGAGCTGGGGAGGTATACGGAATGGAGCTCTCTGTAGTGGGGAGGTGCAAAGGGATCCTGATGTACAGGTAAAGATGCAACGATGCTTCCAGGCTGCTACTTCAAGATTCAGCCCAAGTCTCAAAAAAATGCATCTCTCTCTCTCTTTCTTGGGAAGTTCACAGGTAGTGTGTTCAACAAAGCAAGGGAATAAACCAAGGGACAGAAAGACATTGGATCCGGGATACAGTCAAGCCAACACAGGATATAGGAGACTTGAATGATGAATTCCTGGGATAATGAAGAAGGGAAAACCTGGGAGGACAATTGACTAGCCAGCCAGATAGGCCACTGAGCAGGTCGAGGGTTTGGGGAGAGATGTCAACAGAGGTAAAGACAAGCTGATAGACTGTTTTATTGAGAGAATGGTTGGAGAAAGAATTGGGAGACACAGAGGTGGTAGGTATTTACAAAACCAAGCAAAGAGGAAGTACAGTTATTTTGAAGTTCATAATAATATTGAAAGGAGTTGAAGCAGGATGAGGAGCAGGAAAAGAAAAAAATATCCTAACACATCACATGAACAACATTTACGTGGTCATAAACATGGACTCCTGACATCCCTCAACTGGAGGAAGCAGAATTAGATGGGCAAGTAGGGAAGGTAGGCTTCATGTGAGAAAGGCACTGTAAGAGAACAAATCCTTATTTTTGATGGCAATGAACTCAATAAATAATAAATAACTATTACAAAAAGCCAGAAGAGCCATGTAAGTATGTTATTGAGAACTACAAACAAGAAATGACCAAAAGAAATAACTAGAAGAATGGGAACTGAGGGCTAGGAAAAAGGGAGTTATAACACTCCCTTTTAGTTTATTACAGACTGGTAGTACTATCTGAAGGTTTAAACTATCAATGTATACCCCTTTAGTTAAAAAGAAAGCAAAGAGAAGGTCTGACAATGTCTGAATGATTTATTATTTTTCTGTTTCCCAATTTTTAAAAATATGTCCAACTTCATATTTTATATGGGAGAAAAATAAAATCAACTTTTTGAAACCTAATACAGAACATAAGCAGTAACCAGGAAGAGAATGGGAAAGTATGTTGTAGACAGAATTTGTAGATGGGGAAAGAGGGTTGTTCTCAGTAATGGACTGGGTACAGGTAATAACCATCTCCTTGAGAATAGCAGGAATATATTTGGTTCAGAAAAACTCCTTGCATTTTCTCTTGTATCCTTGCCCATCACCACCCCATCCAACCTAAATCACTTTAGCATCCATAACAGGGTCCCACGTGCTGTCTGCACACTACCACCACCACTACCACCTCCCAGATTGGAGTCAGTGGGTAACATGTGTGTATGTCCTTTATTTTATTTTTTCCAATATTTTTAAATTGTGGTGGCATACACATTAAATACAATTTACCATATGAACCAATTTAAGTGTTCTGTTCAGTGCTATTAAATACATTCATAATGTTCTGCACTATTACCACCATCCATCTCCAGAATTCTTTCCATCTTATAAAACCCATTAAACCCATTAAACAATAACTCTCCAATCTCCCTTCTCCCAGAACCTGGCTGTCTCTATGATTTTAACTATTCTAAGTTGTTGTTGTTGTTAGGTGCCGTAGAGTTGGTATCCGACTCATAGCAACCCTACGTACACAAATGAAACACTATTGTCAGTGCTTCTCTGCTGTTCATAGTGTTTTCAATGGTGGACTGATTTTTGGGAGTGGGTTGCCAGATCCTTCTCCCAAGCCTACAGTATCTGGTGTTCCTAGGTGGTCTCCCATCCAAGTACTAACCAGGCCCAACCCTGCTTAGCTTCCAAGATCTGAGGGATCTGATGCCACAGTGCTATTCTAAGTCCTTCATATTCTAAGTGTTCCATATAAATGGGATTATATAGTATTTGTCTTTTTCATCATGCTTTTTTCACATTGTAGAATGTCTTTAAGGTTAAACTATGTTGTAGCATGGAGCAAAATTTACTTTATTTAGGCTAAGAGTCCATTGCATGAAAATACCACATTTTGCTTATCCATTCATTTGTCTGTGAACACTGGGCTTGCTTCCACATTTTAGCTACTGTGAATAATGCTGCTGTGAATGTGGGTGTGCAAATATCTCTTCAATATCCTATTTTCCATTCTGGGGGAATATAAACTCAGAATAGAGCTGCTGGGTGATAGCAAGTTTCTTTTTTTTATATATATATTCTCTCTTCCATGTTGGAAGTTTCATCAAAAGTGACCATGTCTTTTGATCATGAAGACTGAGGTTCTAGTCAATTGTTTAGACCAGAGGCCATCACTGGAAGCTGATCAGGTGGTGAGCTGCATTTTCACTGAGGAGCTCCCAAAAATAAGGCACTGAGATGTTTCCTCTTTGACTAGTCAGTTTCCCCAGAATGGAATCTTCCAGTCTTCTTCCTAAGGCAGGGTATAGGAGCTGGTGTAACCTCAGCTTCCAGCATTCCAGGAAGAGAGCTGAAGTCTCATTTGTAGTCTTGTTCATCTTTGTTTCCTGGATGGAATCTCACCCTACACTCTGGTGTTTCTAAGTCTCCTTTACCCACAGGGCAACAAAGTCTCCAGGCTACTTGGAATGGGAAAAAGGCCCTTAATATCCATGTTCTCTATATTCTGAATCTCAATACATCCCCATCTCCTGCTACTTATGAAAGCACCTGCTACCTCTGAACCTCAGCTTTTCTGTGGTTCTTCCCAGTAAAGTGATGTGTTTCCCCTTGGTACCAACTCTAATTCCCTGCAATCCTGTGGGTTACTGCTTCTTCCACTCTGATAAGTCAACTCTGACCCCTCCAGATATTTTCCAGTCTCCAAACTTTGTTGAAATTTCTTATCCAATGACATCTGCTCTTCCCCCTTTCCCTTGGTCTATGTCTGTTTCTATTCATTTTTTAAAATTGAGATGAAATTCATGTAACATAAAATTTACCATAGTAACCACCTCAAAGTTTACAATTCTGTGACAATTCACTCATTCACAATGTTCTACATCCATCTCCTCTATCTAGTTCCCAAACATTTCCATCATCCCAGAATAAAACTCTGTATCCATGAAGCAGTAACTCCCCTTTCCATTCCCCCTAGTACCTGGCAGCCACCAATGTCCTTTCTGTCTCTATGGGTTTGTCAATTTTTTATTTTTCTGTAGACGAAATCATCCAATCAGACATTTTTCATCTGACCTTTCAACTAGCATGATATCTTTGAAGACCATCCATGTTGTAGCATTTAAAAAAAACAAAAACAATACTTCATCCTTTATTGTGGCTGAATAATCCACTATATGTATATACCACACTTTGATTATCCACTCATGAGCTGATGGACATATTTCTGATCCTTTATTCATTTACCATGAGGGACTAAAGTTGGGAAGGGATTGTTGTTTGGGAAGGAGAAGTCATAGATAATGTAAGTGGACAATTTATTATGATTAGCCAAAACCATGCTGCCAAGAATTATTGCAAATTCCATCTTGTCAACCAGACATCAATCTGACTTTCACTTTTACCTCTGTTTAGAAAATAAACAGAGTGATAAATGCTAATAGCAGTCACCACTGAAAGGCTGTAGTCGGTCTCATCCATGTCACAAATAAAAACCTCTTCCTCCTCCTTGGCCTGTGGTCTCCCAGCCAGGTGAAGAAACTCTAAAAATATGTGCTTGGAAAGGCAATCCCATGTTACTTGGAACAGCATGACCGTTTTCATGTTAGATAAGTATATTTTAACCCCAAGAATATTTATAAGTATGTATAGAACTTATTGGGAGAAGGACATAGCAATCCACTCCCAAAGCAATCCCTAAATAATCAGCCATTGAAAACTCTATGAGGGTCATCATGAGTCAGACCACCTTGATGGCACCTAACAACAACAGCAACAACAATAGAACTTATAACGTATTCCAAGCCCATGGAATAATATTTTTATATTAAGGAATAATTAATAAGCCAGGTACTATGGTGCACACTTGTAATCTCAGTGACCCAGGAGGCTAAGGCAAGATGATCATAAGTTTTAAGCCAGAGGCAGCCTCTGCAAATTAGTGAGACCCTGACTCAAGATAAAAAAAAAATTTTTTTGAAGTGCTGAGGGTCAGTTCAGCAGTAGAGCACTTTCCTAGCATGTGTGAGGCCCTAGGTTCAACTTCCATCTCTGAAGAAGAAGACAAAGACAAAGAAGAAGGAGAGAGAGGAGAAGGAGCAGGAGAAGGAGGAGAAGGAGAAGGAAAAGGAGAAGAAGAAGAATATTTATGGGTAGGTAGTATTTTAAGAATATATAATTTCATTCTACAAAATCTCATACTCTATAGCCTAGAATTGAAGCCAAGCAACTTTGAAACATGAGCAAGTCCCCAGTTTGAGAACTATCATGAAGAGAGAAATATATATTTTTAGATGTCACTGCTCATTTTCAGATTTTCCTTGGTAGGTACAGTTTGATCTACAGAAAAAAAAATAAAAGGTTGTGAGATGCTTATGTCAGAAATGCTAAAAAAAAAAAATTAATTCCCAAGTCAATACTAGAATGAAAAAGTTTGAGGAGGTTATGGCAAAGTGCCTGAGACTACTGAATTTATTAAAATGTGAAATATAAAGCATGTCTGGAGTGAATGGAACATATTTCCCTGAAGTCCAATCAACAAAGTTAACATAACATTAATGAAAAGATGCAAACCCCAGAAAAGGCATAAGGCACATTCCTATTTGAATTCAGCCACACTTTTTGACATCATTGGGCATTCCTTCACCCTGATAAAGAGAAAGTCTTTCCTCTGCATCTGTCTTAGGATCCCAGGTCAGTGTAAAGTCAGTCCTTCCCAGGATCCTGAGTGGGAGAGTTCCTGGACATGTACAGTCCAGGTCCCCCTCCTGCCCATGTTTGGGCATCAGGCCCAGGTTGGACAAGCATATGACTTTGCTTCCTGTAACATCCGCCCTCTCTTGTGACAGCCAAAACATGAGCCACGTGATGAATAAAACCACAAAGGATCACTCTCTGTAGGTTTCTAGCACTCTACCCCCAGTCTTTGGTGGCTGAGAGGCAAGTTCCTTGAGATGAGCAACAAATTCTCCTGGCAGGTGAGTGGTCCTCTAGTACAGAGAGACCTTAGTCTGCCTTTTTGGGCAGATGCAGACCTGGGAGCATGAGAGGAGGGCACACTGGCAGAACAGATCAGCAAGGCTGAGGCCAGGAAGGGAGACAGGGCTCAACAAGTTGGGCAGGATACTAGTCAGATGGCTAAGGGAAGGGTTCTCAGGAAAGACTGGAAAAGTACTGATGGTGTGATTCAGGTAGGGACTGCAAAAGCCTTCCAAGTCTGGTCATAGTCATCATCCCCACCATGACCATCCCTGCAACTGTCATCATACCATTACTATCATCAGCAATTCAGATATGCTAAGTGAGTGACAACAGGTACATCATGCTACTCAGTTTGTCAACATGGCCATTCCAATAACTATCATCATAGCCTCACCATCATTACCATCAGGAGCACCAGTGATCCTTGTGCAAGTGCCCATCAGTGCATTATGCTGTGGTCCTCTGTACAAGGGGGAAGAGAAAGCTAGGCCACACCTAGCCCTCTGGGAATGAACTGCTGTCATCATCATTGTTGTTGTTGTTGTTAGGTGCTGTCAAGTCAACATTTGACTCATAGCAACCCTATATACAACAGGGGAAACACTATTGTCAGTGCTTCTCTACTTGTTCATAGGGTTTTCAATGGCAGATTGATTTTTGGGAGTGGGGTCCTTCTCCCAAGCCTATAGTACCTGGTGTTCCCAGGTCTCCCGTTCAAGCACTAACCAGGCCTGACCCTGCTTAGCTTCCGAGATCTGACGGGATTGGATGCCACAGGGCTACGGCTGCAGGCTTGTCAGTCATCAATTAGTATTAGCTAAAATGTATTGAATGCTTACCATGTACCAGACACTGTGTGAAGATTAAACCTACCAGTACTCTGTAAGGTATTAATGACTTCATATTACTGACAAAAAGATAGATTTGGAGACATTAAATGGTGTGTCCAAGACCACAGGGCCAAGGAGTAGCAGCGGCTGTCTGGCTTGCCAACCCACCTCTTCACTGTGATGTAATATTGCCCCCCATATCTGTCCCATATCTTCAAATGGAGGCATATGCAAGAGGATCCACTGAAGGCATTGTAACTTCTCATTTCATCCTTTTCAGTTTCTATTTTTCATGGATTTTATAATGTACTAGCAGAGCACATATATAATATAGATGTGTAATTCACAGATTTATGCTCAATTATCTGCAGGTAGTGTGCTGCCAAAAAGGCCAGGGAACCACTGGTCTTGACAAAATTGATGTGACTAATGCCACAGTCAAGCAAGTGGAAAATCATATACACCAGATCTGAGTGTACCTCTGGGGAAATACATTCAACATGCACTGTTCTGAATTATGGTATTTGTTCTGCAGAATTAAAGTCTTGGCTGTAGCAATTGACCACAAATGAGGACATATCTTTCTTTAGGGCCCCTCTTCAAGTTTAACTAACCAACTGAGTTTACCAGCATGCATATAATAGAATAACTCTTTTATTAATTGTTTATAATAGGATGATCCATAATAGAAATGCATATTAGTTGTCTGATACAGCTTTAACTAAGGAGATATAGTTTCATCCCTTTCTAAGACCCATGTGTAAATGCATCTAATTTCTTTTCATTTAAAAAGTAGATATATTTTTAAATAGATGCTTCTCTTTTAGAGATACATAGGATAATACTGAAGTGACATGATGTCTAAGATATGCTCCCAAATGACTTGCAGTTAAGGAGTGGATGGGGGTCACAAGAGGGAGAACCAGCCCAAGGCAGATTATTAGTGAGACTTAAAGATGGCTATTTAGAACATAAGACATTAACTGCCAAATTCTATCTATATTTGAAGTTTCATAATAGTTTAAAAGTCAAAATGTAAAAAAAAAGTTACAACTTGATTTTTTTACCTGTTGCACCCTATCAGAACCCACACTACAGTGGAGAAAGGAGAATAACATGATGAGGGTTTCTCAGGAATTTTCCTGTATCTTTTCATACCTTCATGAAGGGGAGTAAGTATGCATATACAGTAACTGTGCATCCACCATTTGCTGTTATTTTAGAACTAACCTTGTTCTACAAATGCAATTTAGAGGGGGAAAAATGAGGATCTGATTTTTTTTAAGACACTACATTAGCTGTACAGAGAAAAATTGGGGAAAGAAACAAATTTCATGTGCTACTGAAGTGAATGTCCTTTGAAAACATTTTTCAGCTGATATTGTTGGTCTGGGTATGACAGGACTGTCACACACAGGCGATCACTTATAACCTCTCTCTCCTGCAGTGATTCTACAGATTGACTTTGACAACAGTTGGAATCTGAGTGAGATCACTCAGAGGGGCATGAAGCCTTTTGAAGGACCTCAGACACATATCAAGAGGAACAGTGAGATGCTGGCCAGAGTTTATAGGCACAAGAAGACCCAACAAAGGGTGATTGCTCTGCCTCCTGGATTAGACCACAGAACAACTCACCCACACACACATCTAGAAAATGCAGAGAAGACAGGGAACAGCAGTTATGATGGCCCATAGCTACTGAAAAGGCAGGAACTCACTCCCAAAGGAAACACCCACCTGTTGGCTATACCTCAGCTCCAAGAAACAAGAGCCATCCCTGCCAAGAGGCCTCGGGGAAGAGTCCTTCCAGAGTTCAGCCTCTGAGCTCTCTCCAATCCTTTGTGCTCTGAGTAAGAATTTCCACACTAAGAACTCGATTCCAGTTACACCCCCAAGATAGTATCAAAATGATAGGTAAATAGAGGCCCAGGTTTCTGGCTGGGCAGCCAAAGCACACAGTGCCACGGGCAGAAATAGGCTGATTCAGATCTCTAGTGGTTATGACGTCTTCTTGGAGAGCAGCTGAAGGCAACTGAGAGCAGTGCTCATCAGATCGGGCTACCAAGAAAGCAATGGGGAGAAGGCCAGGGCTGCTCATTGTGACACAGGCTTTCCTTGGAAGGGAGAGGTGGGGATGGCCTCTCCATGACCATGATGTTCGAGATAAAACAAAAGAAAGGTGTGGGTGAGCCAGGCTGACCTTGGAACCCTGAGACCCGTGGCTCCAACTGGTGGTCTCTACAGTGGAAGAGACCCAGAATCACAAAATTCAGAGGTAGGCCAGGTTTGACTAGTGTCATCTCCCCCAGGTGGAGCTACCAAGAGGTGGTTTGGGGGAGGGCTTTGGACTCTGTAATCCCCATCAGCAGACCTCCAAGGTACCCCAAATGAACACAGGAAAAATGGATGCTTGACCTGCAAGTATTGCTTCAAGGAAAACTGTCACCCCTACTGAAGAGATGGATACCTTAAATCTCTCCTACATAGGAATTTTGGAAACACCATGGCTCCTCCCCACCCCTAGACATTCAATGCCTTTTCAACCTTATAAGTGGTCAACACCCCAGGGGCCTAGGAGCTTATAGTCTTGGAGGAAACCCACCCCATCTGTGGGAGGTGTCATCTGAAATTTTTTTCCTAATTATTTTATCATAGAAACTGTGAGCCTTAGAAAAGCTCACATCCTCTTTAAAGTAGTAATTCATCTCTCTTTGGGGGGTGGGGAGTGAGATAGAATCTCAATATGTAACCCGGACTGGCCTCAAACTTATAATCCTTCCATCTTAGTCTCCTGAGTGTAATTAATTTCTTAATTTTCCAAAAAGGAAGTGTCTTTCTATATAATAAAAGTTCTGGATGAAAATATATTTTCACAGAACTCTTTAAAATAAGACACATTTGGAAACAATGGAAGAAGAATATAAATGATACAACCACTTACTCAACTTGATAATGTTCTGCCATTAAAAATGATGTTCATGTGGAGAATGTTGCAATACAATAAGATATTTATGTCAAAATGTGAAAAAAAAAGAAATCAGGATAAAAAAATTCAATATTCATTAGGTACTAGATGTCCACCAACAGATGGATGGGTTAAAAATGTGGCATATACACATAACAGAATTTTATTCAACCATAAAGAAGAATGAAATTATGCCATTTGCAGGTAAATGGATGGAACTGGAGATCATCATGTTAAATGAAACAAGCCAGACTCAGAAAAACAAACACCACACATTTTCTCTTATGTGTGGAATCTAGGTTTTTAAAAAAGGATAAATATGTGTGTGTACACACGAGACTTGAAAGTGTAAGGGGGATATATTTAGAAGGGGGAGAATGGCAGGGGGTAATGAAGAAGTGAGTGAATAAGAGCAAAGTTCATAATATAATTGTATGAAAATGACATAATAAAATCCATTATATTGTATGCTAATTAAAATTTAAAGAAATAAAAATAAAAATTTTAAAAATATTCATTAGACTCAATTCACATTTTTTAAAGAAAAACTATAATAAAAATGCCTAGAAACCGCTGTGTGCGGTGTCTCAGGCCTGTGACCCCAGAGACTTGGGAGATGGAGGCAGGAGAATCACAAATTCCAGGCCAGAGGCAGCATGCATAACTTATTGAGACTCTGACTCAATTTAAAAATGAAAAATGGGCTGCAGATGCAGCCCAGTTGTAGAGCACTTGCAAACTATGTATAAGGCCCTGGGTTTAACCCCTAAGTACAACAACAACAACAACAACAACAACAACAACAACACCACAGAAACAAACAAACAAATAAAAATCCTAGAAGGGATGTCATATATATGAGGTACCTAGAAAGTCAAATTCATAGAAACAAAGTGAAATAATTATTATGAGGGATGGGGAGAGACAGGGATGGGCCATTATTGTTTAATGGGTACAAAAGGTGGGGTTTAGCTCAGTTGGTAGAGTACTCCTCTGTGCTCTCTGAGGCCCTGGGTTGGATCCCCAGCACTGTAAAAATGGGAGAAGGATGTGGCAATCCACTCCCAAAGCAATCCCAAAGCAATCAGCCATCCAGACCATATGAGGGTCGCAATGAGTCCAATCTGACTCACTGGCACCTAACAACAACACAGATGAGAAAAGAGTCACAAGGGAGTTGCCTGGGCATGTGCTGCCTGCAAACATGGCCCATATTCCCATTTATGAGATTCTCAAAGAAGCATGGAATTACAGAAAGCAAGGTTAAACTCAAAGATCCCATACATTTGGAGGCTAAGTTGGTAGAGTGCTGCTCTGCACTCCCTGAGGACCCAGGTGTGATCTCCAGTACCACAAAAATAGGGAATGATGTGGCAATTCACTTCCGAAAACAATCAGCCATTGAAAACCCTAGGAGGGTCACTATGCGTTTGACCCAACTCAACAGCACCTAACAACAGTAACAACAAAAGCCCTTTATTTAAAACCTAGAAGTGATCTCACCTATATGTTGTTGTTGTTGTTGTTAGGTGCCATCGAGTCGGTATCTGACTCATAGCGACATTCATAGGGTTTTCAATGGCTGACTGTTTTGGGATTGCCTTGGGAGGGATTGCCAGGCCCTTCTCCCATTTTTGCGGTACTGGGAATTGAACTCGGGAGCTCAGAGACTGCAGTGCAGCGCTCTACCAACTGAGCTAAATCCCAACCCTATATGAGGCATCTAAAAAGTCAAATTCATAGAAACAAAGTAAAATAATGACTACCAGGGGTAGGGAGAGAGGGCGATGGGCCATTATTGTTTAATGTGTACAGAGTTTTAGTTTGAGATGATGGAAAGATCTAGAGATGGACAACAGTGCCGATTGCACAAAAATATAAATGCTGTGATGCCACTAAACTGTACACTTAAAGATGGTTAAAATTGTAAATTTTATGTTACATATATTTTACCATAAGGGAGAAGGACCTGGCAGCCCTCTCCCTAAACAATTCTGAAACAATCAGGCATTGAAAACTCTATAAGGGTCGCTGTGAGTCAGACCCTACTCAACATCACCTAACAAGAACACAAGAATATATTCTACTACAGTTTAAAAAAAAGCACTACAAAAATGAATAGAAGGAAATGATCCAAAAATTAAGGGTACTTGGATTTGAGAGAACTTTGTGTGGGGTTTTTTCATTCATTCATTTTTTCTAAACAAGATCTTACTATGTAGCTCAGGCTGGACTTGAGTTCTCAATCCTCCTGCCTTGGCCTCCCAAATACCAGGATTATAGGTATGTGCCACCATGCCCATCTTATGTGATTTTCTCCCCTAGTTTCTGGTATTCTGTAAAATGTATATGTTGTTGTTGTTAGGTGCCGTCGAGTCGGTATCGGACTCATAGCGACCCTCTGGACAACAGGGGAAACACTATTGTCAGTGCTTCTTTGCTGTTCATAGGGTTTTCAATGGCAGATTGATTTTTGGGAGGGGGTTGCCAGGTCCTTCTCCCAAGCCTACAGCTTCTGGTGTTCCCAGGCGGTCTCCCATCCAGGTACTAACCAGGCCCGACCCTGCTTAGCTTCCGAGATCTGACGGGATCAGATGCCACAGG
>VMDO01000543.1:252890-288053 GCA_007922755.1 Pedetes capensis | reverse complement strand
GGGGAGGAGGGAGAAGAGGAAGGGGATTTCACCTATGAGTTTTTCATAGTTTTTATTTTTATCGTGTGGAAGTTCTTTTCTTGGTAGACGTTATTTCTATTCTTGGTTTTATTTACTTTATCATGGAAAGATGGGAGAAGGACCTGGCAATCCACTCCCAAGGCAATCCTGAAACAGTCAGCCATTGAAACCCTGTGAGGATCGCTATGAGTCAGATACCGACTCGACAGCACCTAACAACAACAACAACATCATGGAAAGATGTTGAATTTTGACCATACTTTTCCTGCATCTATTTTATGTGACTTTTGACCTTTATTCTATCAGCGTGGTGTATTACATCACATTACATTGATTGATGTTAATATAGTACACCAAGCTTGCATTACTCGGATAAATCCCACTCGGTCATCGTTAATGTGTGGCTGTGATCCCCCATCTTTGTGACATTGTAGAAAAGAATTTAAGCAACACACACAAAGACTGTACCAAAAATAAAGTTTATTATAGGAAAATAATTAACGAAGAATTAAAGAATAAGAATTAAGACAACATCCTTGGAGAGAGAGTGGGCTACTCAGAGAAGAGTAAGCTGCCCAGGTAGTGGGCTTCCTTTAGGGAGTTGTCACCCAAGTTCCTCCCTTATTTAGTTTTCTCCTCCCTTCCCAAGGTGGAGTTTCACTTTTAGAACAGAGAGTGATCCATCTAGCCAAGGCTAGCTTTATTGTTAAAACAAAAAGTGTTATTGACCCCATGAAAAACATTTTAAGTAATTTTTATTTTTGGCTGTTCCCACTTGTCCTAGTGTCTTGGGCAGACATCTTTATCTGTGCAGTCCCAAGATTATAGGCTGCATGAGCGTCCCAAGCAAACACTTATTTTATAATTGTCACATGGTCACAAGCTGCACATAATGCTTCTCTAAGTGCTAGGACTAACCCCTGGTGTCCCCACCGCTTGTTTCTAATTGACTACCTGCTCCATCAGTCATAGTGGATAATCTTTTGTATATGTTTCAGGATTTGGTTTGCTAGCAATAAGTTGAAGATTTTTGTGTAAATTCATAAAGGCTGATAGTCTATAGTTTTCTTTCATTGTGATGTCTGCCTGGCTTTGGGATCAGTTTGTTTTGGGAAGAGATTTTAAAAGATTGATGTTAATTCTTTAAATGTTTGGCGGAATTACCCAGTAAAATCTCTGATCTTGGGTTTTCTTTTGTGGATAGCTTTTTTAAATTATTAATTCAACCTCTTTGTGATAAGTCTAGTCAGGTTTTCTATTTCTTCTTTAGTTGATTTTGGTGGCTTGTGTCTTTCAATGAATTTTCGTATTTTCTCTAAAATATATAGTTTGTAAGTATTTAATTATTAAGAGTATTCTCTTATACAAATGGTCTCTGACTTACAATGATACAATTTGTATTATTTTGATTTTACACTTGTACAAAAAGCAACATACATTCAATAGAAGCTATACTTCACTTTTTAAACTTGGGTCTTTTCCTGGGCTATTAATATGGGGTATGATCCTCTATCTCAATGGTGAGTGGTAGCAGCAAGCCACAGCACCCAGTAGCCACATGACCCCAGAACAATAACTGATACTCTGCAGTGTACTGTGTTGCTAAGGTCTGATGTTCAGCAGCTTGGATTATTAAATGCAATTTTGACTTAGAATATATTCAACCTATGAAGGGTTTATTGTAATGTAATCCATCATAAATTAAGGAGGATCTGTAATCTTTTGATTTCTGTAAAGTCTATTGGTAGATGGTTCCTCTGGACAGGACATAGGCTATACTTGATGATTGCTACATTGACACAAAACATCTAGTATGCCTGGTGGGTGTTTTGACCCTGCCACCATGGTGACATAGTGGGAAGAAATATACAAGCTGGTTAAGGTTATTTGTAATGTGTCAACATTCCCTGCTAGAAGGAGGGGAGAGACAGTCACAAGGCTCTCCACTAAAGGGTATGTTTATAAGAGGATGGAAGAGAGCAGAGGAGAGCAGAAGAGGGGAAACACATTGGTGGTACAGCTGCCCATGAGGCTGTCAGGGGGTCACACACCACTCCTGTGAGGAAGCTCACTCAGGAGAGAGAGAGAGCAGCCTACACTGGTGAGGAAGCTTACTTGGGAGGAACAGGGGACCACTCCTGTAGGGAACCCCACTTAAGAGGGAGCTAATGGTGGTGCATCTTTGAAAGATTTTGGTGAGAATTTCTTGGGGGGAAGGAATTCCTCCCGTTGACATGGCTGTATGTGAAGTCTCTCCATGAGTTACTCATACCTCTGTATAAAACCCACAATAAACTCATAGTCCACAATGTGTAACATGGTCTGTCCTTTGGTCTGTGTGTCTCTGGCTTTCACGCAATAAGGTCAATAATGATTAATCCTTCTTTTGCTTTGAATTATAGTTGAGTGTTGTGTTTTTTCTTGGTCAGTCTAAAGATTTGGTCAGTCTAAACATTAGATGGAAATTTATACCTGTAAACATTACATTAAAAAAGAAGAAAGATCTCAAGTGAATAAATTTTCACCTTAAGAAACTAGAAATTTTAGTCTTTTGAGAGAACACAACTTTTATTTTCATTGATTTTTCTCTACTTTTTCTTATTTTCCATTTCATTTATTTCCATTCTTATCTTTATTATTTACTTTATTCTTCTTGCTTTGGTTTTTGTTGTTGTGTTTTTGTTGTTGTTCATCTATTTCTAGTTTCTTAAGGTGAAAAGTTATTGACTTGAGATCTTTCTTCTTTTTTAATGTAATGTTTACAGGTGTAAATTTCCCTCTAAGCACTGCATTGGATGCATCCAATAATTTCTTATGTGTTGTTTCTTCATTTTAATTAATCTCAAAATATTTTCTAATTTCCTTTGGATTTACTCTTTGACCCATTCATTCTTTGTTGTTGTGGTTAGGTGCCCATGAGTCAGGTCCAAATCATAACAACTTTATGTATAACAGAACAAAACACTACCCAACACTGCCATGAACATGACCATTTTATGTTTGAGTTCATTGTTGCAAGCCATAGTGTGTCTTCTCATTTTGAGTCATGCCACATCAGCCAAAGGAGGTCCCAGGGGCTATACTCCATTCTGTCATTAAGGTCGAGTCTACTTTGAAGAACCATTCATTCCTTGAATGCCTTCCAGCTTGGGAGGCTCATTTTCTGGCATTATATTTGACAGTGGTTCTATGCTATTCATAAGGTTTTCAATGGCTTAATTGTTGTGGGAGTAGGCTGACAGTGCCTTCCTAGCCTGTCTTAGCCTGAAAACTATGCTGAAACCTGTCTACCATGAGTGGCCCTGCTGGTATCTGAAATACCGGTGGCATGGCTTACAGCACCACAACAACACACAAGCCCCTACAGCATGACAAGCTGACGGACACATGGGAGATTCATTCTTTACGAAAGTGTTAATTTCTACCTATTTTGAAAAATTCCTTCTGTTATTGATTTCTAATTTAATTCCATTGTGGTCGGAGAACATTGTATGATTTTAGTTATGTTAAATTAATTGAGGTGTGTATTAATGGCTTAGAATATGGTCTGTCTTGGAGAACGTTTCATGTGCAAAGGAGAAGAATGTGTATTTTCTTATTGCTGAGTGGAATGCTTCATAGGCATCTCCTCCTCTTTTCTGTGCTATTGTTTTTATACTTTTTTTTTTTCAGTACTGGGGGCTGAACCCAGAACCTCAGACGTACTTTACAAGGGCTTTACCACTAAGATGCATCCCTAACTCCTTTTTTATGTTTTATCTTGAGACAGGGTCTTGCTAAGTTATGCAGGCTGCCTCTGGCCTCAAACCTGAGATCCTCCAGCCTCTGTCTCCTGAGTGGCTGGGAGTATAGGTGTGAGCTCCCACACCCACCTCTCTGTTTTTATACACTTTAATCTACACATGTTATAAATCCAGGGGTTGGGGACCAGCTCAGTGGTAGAGCGCTCACTTAGCATAAGTGAAGCACAGGTCCAATCCCCAGCACTGGAAAAAAATACACAAGTTGTTATAAGTTCAACAATACATTGTTATGGTGATTACTTTATGTAACCTTATATATTTTAAAGACTGTAAGAAGAAAGTGGAGCAATTACATATTATAGATTTTCTTATTCGGCATTTCTGATTCTCTTTATTTCTTCTTGGGGATTTGAATTACTGCCGGTGTCATTTCCTCACTCCAAACCAGCTTCCTTCCCATCTACCTGCTTTGTGTTGTTATTGTTAAAGAACATTTTGACAAAATGTGATACATTACATCTCTATATGGGAAAAGCCCAACATTAAAATTGTCTACATATTGTTTTATGTAATCACTTTTTTTGGGGGGGGAGGGGACATGGTTTCTCTGTGTAGACCAGGCCTGGAACTGGCTATGTAGACCAGGCTGTCCTGGAACTCATGTCAGTCTTCCTGCCTCAGTCTCCCAAGTGCTGGGATTTCAGGCATGCGCCACCATCCCCAGCTTTGTAATTAATTTTTAAATGGGTTAGGAGGCAAAAGAAGAAACATGCAATTATACTCCATTTCATATAAGTGTGTGGCTTGAATACAACTACCAGAGTTTAGGAAATTCACTTTTTTTGCCTTGTGTTCAGCCAGAGACTAATACCAGATTTTCCCCTTTGATCACTCCTAAGAATGTTATCTTGGGCATGTTCACAATCTGTCAGCCTTGTGGGGACACCTGGGATTTTTATTTTCAAGGCTGGCTTCCTGAGAGTTGTTTGGCAGCAGAGTAGCTTATTGTTCAGCCAGTGTTGGGTGTAAGCTCTGTATCAGGTGGGGCTTCTGCCCTCTGCTGACCGTCTTTGTGCCAGCTGGGAGTGTTTCCAAGCTTGCCTCTCATCTTGCATGATTGCTCCTGAGGAAGTGACGTGTAATGCTTGTGCACAGGCTTCCTCACTATGATCCCAGGAGGTCTCTTTCTAGGATCTTTCTTTAGTTCTCTCTGTTAAATTTCTGATTGCTCTACCATTTTACTTGTTGCTGTCATGGAACTAATAGCACCCTCTTAATTTCTCTTGACAAAACACTCATCATTTTCAACAACACTTTTAGGCATGAAATTTTTCACCCTCTGTTCCAAATTAAAAAATCCCCTCAGACAGATCTGGGTGCTCTTCATGGTTATGGGTTCACTGTCCCTTGAGAAGAATTTCTGTGCCACTGCACAGGATTTAATTCGAGGACAGTCACCCACTCATCCTAGAATGACACATAGGCCCTGAGTTCAATCATCTATTACTTAAAAAAAAGAAAAAGAACTTCAAGTTTTATTTTTACTTTGCTGATTATTAATAATTATAATGATATTATAATTCTGAAACTATTCTGAGTATATTATGGGACAAATGTAAGATAATTGTGTATTATTTTAAGCTATTAAATTTGTGGCAACTTGTTAAAAAAAAAGATGGAGCTGGCAGGGGAGGGAGTGGTCTGTGGTGCCACATACTTCATAATGATATTTAATAGATTTTCTTGTATGACTGCTTCTCCACTTGCTGAGGACAATTTCCATAGACTTTATTGTCTTTATTTTATTTCCCTAGTTAAATGGCTGTTTTGTCAGGCAAAGAATCTACCTTGCCCCTCCCTCTACCTCCTAGAAGTAAGTTGACTACTGTGGCTATACCATGTTATCCTGGTTTGAATATAAGGTGTCCGCCGAAGGCCATGTGCTTTAACGTTGGTTGGTCCTCAGCTGTCAGGTCTAGCTTGCTAGAAGTGAGTCCCTGTGTTTGGGCCTTTGGAGATTTTTACCCAAGACCCACAGCCCTGGTCTCTCTGTTCTTGGTCAGTTATGCTGTGAGGACCTCAGTGACAGGCCCTGCCACCCTCACCACCACCATGCCTGCCCTGCTGCCATTATGGACTGATTCTCTAACCATGAGCTCACAATTAATCTCTTCCCCCATAACTTTGTTTTGGCTGGTTTTTCTGCTATAGTGGTGGCAGCTGACTACTACTGTACCTCCTAGAAATAGTTTAATTACTATACAAATACTAGGCTTCACTGGGATCTCAGCTATCGTATGCACCTCTCTAGCCAATGATGCCTAATATACACTATAAGATTTCCTAGCAGCCTTATCATATTGAGTTCTAAAAGCCTTGAGAAACTAATTTTGTCTGTAATATTAAATTATTAAATTATTTAAATCAGTTCCTTGTTTCGGGTTCTGAATTATTGGTCTTAAAGGGATACTGCAGCTTAATGGGCATATTATTTGAAAATGTTCTATGCCACGAGATACAATAAGTTGTTAACATTGTGAGAGACAGAAGGCACTGGACAATTAAGAATATGATTTTATTCTGTTGCAATAGAGGTAATATTCATTGATGAGGAATATCTCAAAAAAAAAAAAAGGGCTGGGAGCTCTACAGAAGCAGGAAAACAAGGGGTCTGCTAACGAGCAGAAGCAGGTCCTATCTGCAAGCACAGGGTGGTCCCTGGCAGTTTGCCAGGAGCCCAAACAAAAAGGAGTGGTGCTGTTGGTTCAGATATTGTTTGTTCCCACCAAAACTCATGTTGAAATTTAATTGTCAGTGTAACAGTATTGAGAAGTGGTGGGTCCTTTAAGAGGTATTTGGGTCATTGGGGCTCTGTCCCCATGAAGGGGTTCCTGCAAGAGTGGGTTGTCATCTTGAAAGTAGCTTGTTACAGGCATCCAACCTCCTTGGTCCCCTACTCTCTTAGCATGCACCCGCTTGCCCTTCCACTTTCTGTCACAAAGCCTTTGCCAAAAGCCAAGTAGATGCTGGCCCCACAATCTTGGACTTCTTGGACTTCCCAGATTTCAGATCAAAATAAACCTCTGCTCTTCACAAAGTACCCAGTCTTGAGGATTCTGTTACAGTGATAGAAAACAACTAAGATGGGAAATTTCTGAGCTACTACTGCTTTCTAAGAGCACAAGGCTCAAATAAAATTCAATGTGCTTAATCCCCTTTACTATCAGTTGTCACAGAACAACTCAGAGAAGTCATAAACCTCCAGATAGGGTGATGTCAGGCCTGGGAAACAGAACTTCAGACATTCCTCTTGGCATTGTGCCTGTCTAACCAGGTGAACCATCTGTTAGAAGGTGATGGCAGGGGTCAGCTATCTGAGGGTCCTGGACATCAGACATCCTAAGAGGGATGGTCAAAATGAAAAAGGGCTGCAGGGTGGCAGAGCACAGCTGTAATTCCAGCACACTGAGGGCTGAGCTAGGAGGATTGCAAATTCAAGGCCAGCTTGGACTACAGAGAAAGCCTCTGTCTCCAAAAAAAACAAGCAAAAAGTAGAAAAAGGGAAATATTCATATAAAAGGTTGCAACAAAGAGCCAGGAGTTGAAGCCTGCAAGTGTCCAGTCCACAGATTCCAAGAAGTTGGTTGGAAAAGTTGGTAGGCAGTAGCAGCGCTCCAGGAGATTCTGGAAGTCCCAAGCTCCGATTCAGTTTTCCTCGTGATGTCACAGCCTTGGTTGCACACATGACTTAGGCTTTCTGCCTGCTTGTATCCAGGGAGAAATCCAGCCCGTGAGGGATCTGTAGTAGGGGACAGTCCCTCACAGTTAATATCCAGGTGCTGTTCCCAAGGCTTCTCCAGGGCCTGGGTGAAAGGGCCAGGCAACCCGGAGTCCCCACAGGGATCTGGGCAGTCAGGCTTCAGCTCTTGGTAACTGGTCAGGTAACAGGAAAAGAAACTGGAAATGTTCCTGTAGACAGTTATAACCAGATACTGGTGGAGAACTGGAAGAATTAAAATTGTGGTAAGGATTGAAAATTCAGGCAAGGTAGGAGAATCCACTCCAGTTTGCAAGTAAGTATCCAAACCTATTCTTGTTACTGAACCCAAGTCCATTTACTCGCCACTCAAAAAGAGGCCAGTGAATGGAGTACAAGTCCAGGCAAAGACAAAGATGTGTTCAGTACGGCAGCAAGATGTTGGGCTAGTGACTTGAGAAACCATCTTAATTTAATGCAAGTTTTAAAATCTTTTTAACTTTAGGAAAGAAATGATTGAGGAAATGTGGTGATCTGTATCAGTTTTGAAGGGAGGAGAGAGAAATTAGGGAAGTTTGGGGTCAACAAACCTTGTACTGCTAAAGGATTAGCCAGGGCTGCTACTTAGGAAGGATAGGCTTTCTCTAGCAAAGGGTAGCCATGGGGGAGCTACATTCTTACAGGACAGGGAGTGAGGAGAGGCATTAAATCTCTACCAGACAAAACAGATTATCCATTTGTTACCTATAATTACAAACAGGTACAAAGTAGCTCACAGACAATGGACACAGTTACAATCTACTAGCCTAGCCTATACTGTGAACTGTGTGCAATTTTCCATTGAAACACATTTTCAGGAGTGTGGGGGAGTGGCATGTGGCTCAGTGGTAGAGCACTTGTCTAGCATGCATGAGGCCCTGGGTTCAATCCCCAGCACCAGAAAAAGAAAAGCAGAAGAAGAAAAACAATTTTTCCCTTTGGTCTCCCCCATTTTGATAAGAAATAATCTCAAAGAAAGATTATCCCTTCCACAAAATAAAACTGATCTGATTAGATTTTGGCCTGGTTATTTTTATAGGTATAGCAAGAATGATCACTTATCATAGGCCTGGAGTTTACTTTGCAGGAAGTTTACATAAGGAAAGCCAGATTGTACTTTTAAAAACCTCTTGGAGCCAGGCGCAGTAGCACACACCTGTAATTTCAGAGACTCTGGAGGCAGAGGCAGGAGGATCACAAATTTGAGACCAAAGGCAGTCTGTGTAATTTACCGAGACCCTGTCTCAAAAAGTAAAAACATGGGCTGGGGATGCAGCTCAGTGGTACAGCACTTGCAGAGCATGCAAGCACGAGGCCATGGGTTTAACCCCCAGTACTGAAAAACAAAACAAACAAAAACAAACAAACAATCAAACAAACAAACAAAAACCCTCTTGGGGTTGGAAGCCAACCTAAAAACCCACCACCTGATCTCACCTGAAGTGCTCCTAGATCTGTGCAAATTCCTGTTCTCTAGGTTCCCATAGTTCCAGGACTGCCAGGAAGTTCCCATCCTTATGCACCTGGAATTGTGGGAATGCTATAAATCAGACCCAAGGCTTATTTTCCCAAAAAGGGCTTTGTAAGCATTGGCTCCATAAAATTAGCCTTAACTCCTAGAAGAGTATGATCATACCTGATTCTACAAGCTTCATTCTCTGGGATGCAGCTCAGTGGCATAGCATTTGCCTAGGATGTGTGAGGTCCTGGATTCCATCCCTAGTACTAGAGAAGAAGGAGGAAGAGAAGGAGAGGGGAAGAGAAGGAGGAGGAGGAGGAGGAGGAGGAGATGGAGGAGGAGGAGGAGGGAAGGAAGGAAAGAAAGAAAGAAAGAAAGAAAGAAAGAAAGAAAGAAAGAAAGAAAGAAGAAGAAAAGAAGGAAGAGGAAAAAGGAAGAAGGAAGGGGGGGTGAAAAGAAAAGGCAGCAGCAGCAGCAGCAGCTGCCACCACCAGACATGGTTGCACACACCTGTGATCACAGCACTGAAAAGGCTGAAGCAGGAGGATCACAACTTCAAGACCAGCTGAGACTACATAACAAGATCTTGTCTCAAAAACCAAACCAAACAAAAATATGTCCTGAATAAGCACTATTCTCAAATATGACATTCCCAGCACATTTGAAGGAATTTTAAATTTTTAAAATTTACTTACTATTTTTGAGTCAGGGTCTTGCTGTGTGGCACAGGCTGGTCTCAAACTTGTGGACTGAACCCATCATTTGGCCTCAGTCTCCTAAACACTTGGGACTAGAGACATGCACTGCCTGCCTGGCTGGGAACTTTGTTTTATTTTACTTTATTTTACATTTAGGTTCAGTATTGGGAAGGCAAAAATCAGAGTTATCAGGAGATTCAAACACCTAAGATAGGAATCAAAGCATGAGTGCCTGAGGGGGAAAAAATTGTTCATTTCAAACTGACAATAAAATATTAAAACATTTTTAAATAAAAAATAGAAGGAAACATGATTGTAAAGAACCTCAGTCTTTTTCCAAATAAGAAGTTTTGCTTTCATAAATAATGAAAGTTATGGTAAAGTAAATATAAACCACAGAAGGCTATTCTGGCAAGATACAGAATCTTTGTCCAGGCAGATGAAATAACTGAATAAACTACCTTTTACCTTGTATATGATGACATGAAACAGCAAACAAAGGAAACAAGTCAGTCAAATTGAACTGACTTTGCTAAGATTTTTAACTTATAAAATTATAAACCAAGGCAAAATACTTTGGCAAACTTGGTCTTTCACTGCACTCTTTCATAGCCTAGAATAAACGGACCCTTTAGACCAATCTCAGGGATCTGTCCTACCACAATTAGTCTCATAATATTACTAAGGTGTTGTTAACATGCAATGTATTTATTATTGCTACCATCAGATCAATATGTAAGCATTTAAATATTTTTTCAGTTTCAATTTCCAATACAGTAAAAACCAATAGTTACAAGCAGAATGAATGCTCTTTGGGGAGTGCAGAAGGGGTGAAGACTTTAAAAAAAGAAAAAAGAAAAACTCCTTTGGGACAAAACTAATCATTTTTGTAAAAAATAAAACTATATACTCAGTTGTATTTCTTAAAAACTATTTCTAAAGCCATGCCTGCAATCCCAACATTTGGAGGCTAAGGCAGGAGGATCTTGAGTTTGAGGCCAGCCTGAGCTGTACAGTGAGACCTTATCTCAGAAAGAAAAGGGAAGGGAAAGGGAAAAGGAAAGAAAAAGGGAAAGTAAGGGGAGGGAAACTTACTATTAAGTATGCAAAAGTTCCTAGACTTAACAATTTTTCAACTTCCCAATGTTTAAAGGCATACTATACAACCATTTTGTTTTTCTCTTTCTTTATAGTATAAATCACATAAGAAATCCAACATTTTGTAATTCCAGTGACTCAGGAGGCAGAGGCAGGAAGATCACCGGTTCAGGACCAGAAGCAGCCTATGTAACTTAGCAAGACTCTGTCCCAAGATAAAAAAATTTAAAAATGGGCTGGGGGTGCAGCTCAGTGGTAGAGCCCTTGCAAATTATGTGCAAGGCCCTGGGTTCAACATTCAAGTACCAAAAAAAGAAAAGGAAAGGAAAGAAAAAAGAAAAGAAAAAGAGAAAGGAAAAGAAAAAGAAGGAAAGAAATAAATCCAATATTTTATTACTAAATAGACTTTGTATTAGGTGATTTTGCTCAATCATGTTGTTAGGTGCTGTCGAGTCATGTCATAGAGACCCTCATAGGGTTTTCGATGGCTGATTGTTTCAGGATTGCCCTGGGAGTGGATTGCCATGTCCTTCTCCCAAATTTGCAGTGCTGGGAATTGAACCCACGACCTCAGAGGCTAGAGAGTGGTCCTCTACCAACTGAGCTAAACCCCAGCCCCTGCCCAAACAGAGGCCAATGTAAGTGGTGTGAGCATGTTTAGGGTAGGCTGGGCTAAGCCATGATATTTGATAGATGTAGTCAATGCATTTTCAACTTTCAATATTTTCTATTTAACCTTAGCTACAGGAGCAGCGGCTGGCTAAGCTACACATTAATGATAATTTTAACCAAAGAGACTAACATCATTTACAGAGATATCTGGGGCTGGGTAATGGCTCCCAGGCTACCAAACACCAGCACTGTGTTCAGACTAGCAGAGCTCATGATTACAGGGGAATCAGCTTCCTACAGCCGCCCACACCTCTCAAAGTGGCAGAAACAAGCACACATTGGTTAGAGACCAAAGATATAGCCTCTCTAGCAAATAAAAACAAGTAAAAAAATATATATAATTAAAATTAAGCCACACATTGGGGAGTACATCTATAGTGAAAGGAACGAGAAACTTGCAGTGGGGCCTGAGGGCAGAGAAGTCAGTCAAGGGAGATAGGTTTTCATTCTTCAGGAGTGATCTAAACAGCAATTGGTCACTCACAGGTAAGGGAAGGCTCACACCCTGAGGCAGGGCTTTTAGGGGATGGGCAAAGGAGAAGCCCAAGGGCGGCAACATAGAGTCAAGCAGAACATTTTTTAACATAGAGTCAATCAGCAAGAGGCAGTTAGGATTCAAACCAACCAGTCAAAACAAGATGCTAGATTTTAAGTGCCCAATCATTGTTGCTGTTTAACAGAGTCTTGGCCAGACCCTATCAGCGACAACCAACATGACCCAGGATCTATTGAAACCCTCTAGACGCTTGCTGCTTAACTGCAATCTGCTCAGGAGCCCCTCCAATGCCATGGAGGCTTTTCCTATCCTTGGTCAATTTTCTGTTCTTTCATTTAAAATTCTTTCCCTTTCATTTGCCTTCCATGGTCTGTGAATTTATTTTTGGGTTCAAAGACCAGGAATGCGGCACAACCACACTTCAGTAACAGTAGTGCCAGCTACTTGAGAGGCTGAGACAGGGGAATCACTTGAGTGCAAGAGTTCAGCACCAGCCTGGGCAGCATAGAAAGACCCCCCACCTCCACAAAGTGAATAAATAATTCAATTTATGCTTAGTACTCAGTCTTCTACTCAGAGATGGCCTAAGTAGCTAACGAAAACCCACGAATTAACTCAGTGTAATATAAGTCCAAGGGCTCAAGTTACCTAAACATTTTGGAAATTATCTTCAAGCAGGCATCCTGGAAAACATAATTATGATTGCAATAGGTTTGCCAGAATAATGGCTCAATATGGTTCAATACAGACACACTGAGATGGCAGTTTCACTTTCAGCACCTTCAGATGTTGATGGTGCACCTGTCGGTTGAGATAGCAAATCATTGCTCTTTCTCAAAAGTCCATCTTTAAATATAAGAATCAATTTTACTTTAGAACAAAATGTTAAATTCTAAAATAGTAACTTTTAGGTGGCTCACACTTGTAATCCCAGTGACTTGGGAGGCAGAGGGAGGAGGATTGCAGGTTCGAGGCCAGAGGCAACCCAGTAGTAGAGCACATGCAAAATATGTGCAACGCCCTGGGTTCAACCCCCAAGTACCACTAAATAAATAAATAAAGTAGTAATTTTTGGATTAAAAATGAAATTCAGAAGTTTTTGGGGAAATTAATACTATTGCAAAACAAGAAAGCAAAGTGTAGGCCTGGTACTTGCCTATAATCCCAATAACTAGGTAGGCAGGGCAGAAGGATCATGAGTTCAAAGCTAGAGGCAGCCTATGCAACTCAGCAAGATACTGACTAGAAAGTAAAAATGGGCTGAGGGTGCAGCTCAGTGGTAGAGCACTTGCCCAGCATGTGTAAGGCCCTGGGTTCAACCTCCAGTGCAGAAAAGGAAAAGCAAAGGGGAGGAGAAGAGAGAAGAGAGGAGATGGGAGGAGAGAAGAGAGGAGATGGGATAATAGGAAGCAAGATCAGACTGGTCCCAGACACCCAGCTAGGGGAGCCCAACACTAGAGCCTGAGTGAAGAGTGAGCAACCCTGGAATTCGCCCTTAGCCAGCACTGGGACACTCCTGTGCAAGATGGTCTGTTTCCTCAGTTTCCCCAGGAAGCTTCAGGAGACAACCCAAGGGGTGGCACCCTTGATGGGGGAACCAAGCGTGCTCAGCCCAGGTGTGCTTCACCAGTTCCCACACACAGGCCAACTGGGCCACTAAGTGCCAGCAGTCAACAGGGTAGTATAGTGATTACCATAACTGCCTTCCAGGAGGCAGCCCAGGTGTGGTGACAGCCCAAATTCCCTCTCCACCAAGGAAACCAGAATGTCTCACCTCAAAATGTGCCTCATTGACAAAAGTGGCAGATGGGGATGGCATGGTGGCACCTACCTGCACTCCCAGCACTCAGGATCCTGGCTGAGGCAGGAGGATCATGAATTGGAGGACAGAGCAAGACCCTGGCTCAAAAGACAAGACAAAACAAAACAAAACAAGATGCAGCAAGAGGAAGAGTGCATTCTCTCTGTCCTCATTTCCTGCCCTGACAGAACAGAAGTCGCCACTGCTAGAGAAAACTGTTAACTCAGAGGTGGGACTAGAGGGCGCTACACACAAGCCTTCCTCCATTTTCTGCCAGTACACTCACCTTCCCACAGTTTCCCGCATCTGGAAGCCCAAAACTGTTCCTCTTTTATGTCCCTTTGAGACAGATAGGGGGACCCACCTCTCCTTGGAGTGCCAAGTGTGCAGTATAGTTAATGCACTGCTAAAAATCAGTATTAGTGTTAATGATATTTTCATTCTTACTGTAAATGCTCCTTCTGCTGCCTATTTTCTTACAAGGAAGCCCCGATGTTGTCGGGAGGAGGGCAGAGCACTCTGACTTAATTGGCAGCTGTTAGACTCTCCCGTGCTACCCTGGTTGCTTTGAGTAAAGGACTCTTGGTAAAGCAGCCAGCTGAAGCAGCTATATACCAGCAACAGTGGTTTTGCACCCTTCACAGATGCCTTGGGGAAGCCACGTGACTGCCAGGTCCATTTCCACTCATGATGGGTAAACTGAGTCCCCACATGAGGAAAGGTACTTTTAAAAGGGCATCAGAGGGAAAATCCACTGAGAGGGGAAAAGTACCTCAAAGCCTCTGAAGGGAAAGTCCACCGAGAGGGGAAGAGTACCTCAAAAAGAGGTACTCTTCATGGAAAGGGACTTGGAATCTTGTCTTTTCTTTTTCTTAAATTTGAAGTGGTCACTGTTTTCTCCATATGGTAAATTTCTGGGAGATATTAATGAAAAACAAGTAATAGATGTAAATATATAATCTTCTAGCTCTGTGAGCAATGCTAATTCAACTGAGAAGCCTCCCTAGCAGGCTTACAATGAGAGAATTCTTGAATGACTTCCAACAGCATGAACTCCTTGAGTTAACACAAACCAAAGTTTCTATACCAACGGCCCTCCAGCAAGCAAAACAATCTGATAAGTTAGAACACCCATTTTTCATATTGTGGACTCAATATGGTGACACATTAATAATAAACTGCCCCTAGTTTCCACTTAAAAACAGAGTAGATCCTAGGCTGCAGCTGGAGTGCAGCATGTGACAATTGTGGCTACAGCACAATTCCAGCTCCCTACGGTGCAGCTTCAGCAATGTCTTTTGCCAACAGTTTGCAGTTTGCACTGTACCTTTTGCTATCACAGCCTCAGTGAACCCTAGATGACCCTGCGGGCAACCCAGATCAGAGAAGCAACACTTCCCCTGGTGGCTCAGCAGAGGTGTGCTGTGATCCGTGACTCCTTCTGTGAAATGTATTGTCCTGTGCTGAAGATGCTTTACAAGCCACTGCTTTGAGTTACTCCCAGCTGAGGTTTCTGCCACCTGGTGTACACTATCCATGTTAATAAATGTCCTTGTTTTTCTCTGGTTAATCTGGCTTGTATTGCAGGGATCTGCTCCAAATGCAAATTTATGAGGGTTTGAGGAAAAATTCTACTTCCTCCCCAGCATCCCTGTATGTCCAACACACTCCACAACAGCACTATCCAATACAGTGGCCATGGGCCACACACTGCTATTAGAAATATAATCACACAATTATATATAAAGTATTCAGTATAACAAATAATAAGATGTGCAATATGTGTCAATTATGCTTTAAATGTAACTCAGGGTCAGCAATGAATTAGTTAAAATTAAAAACTCACTTCCTCCGTTGCACCAGTCTGCTCTCTGGTGCTCAGTATGCAAATGGCCAGGACTGCCTTATTGGCCTGGCAGGTGGAAGTATTTCCCTCAATACAGAAGGAGTTCTGTGGGTCAGCATTGGTCAATCAGTTCTGCCACCTCCAGGATGGAGCAGAGGAGCATCTTAATGGCAAGTCCAGTGTCACCTTGTTTGAGGAAGGTCACCAGTGTCAGGACCTGGCCCAGCCTGGTACTAGCACTGACCTCTCCTTGCAAATGGGGTCTCACTGCAGAATCAACTCAAGGGCATCAGGAAGAGCCAAGGAAATGAAGACAGACCTGGAGCTGGGACATAGGCATCACAAACACACATTAAGGCAACTGCATGTGACCTGAGAAAGCCTTACTGAAACCTTAACCTAGCAAACCACAACCCAGTATGTAAGCAAACTGAAAACCTTGGTAACAAGTAGCTGGGCCTCAGCCAATCACAGAGGCAGAATTCCATTGCTCACGGGCAGCCTGCTGTTTAAGTTGGATTTGGAGGCAAAGGCCACACTTTCACATGGAGCGGTTGCTACATCTCACATCCTTTTCCATATTGTCACCTCTTTCCTGCCTACATGTTACCCAGCCATGTGGCCGAGTCAGTCTTCTGACCCAGTCTGGTTCTGGTTGCTCCTGGACTTGAGAATCCTTCATTGCTCTGCTAAATTTAATTTGCCTGAAGTAGTTATGTCTGTATTTATTTTTAAGAGTAAAGTATTCTGAAGTTTATTAGGTAAAGGTAAGGGATAGTAGTTGCCAGGTCTGTTTCCACTCATGATGGGTAGACTGAGTCCCCACAGGAGGAAGGGTACCTTTAAAAGGCATCAGAGGGAATATCCACTGAGAGGGGAAAAGTACCTCAAAGCCTTTGAAGGGAAAGTCCACCAAGAGGGGAAGAGTACCTCAAAAAGAAGGTCTCTTCATGGAAACGGACTTGGAATATTGCCTTTTCTTTTTCCTAAATTTGAATTGGTCACTGTTTTCTTCATATGGTAAATTTCTGGGACATATTAGAGAAAAACAAGTAATAAATGTAAATACATAATCTTCTGATTCTGTGAGCAGTGCTCATTTAGATTGGGAGCTAAAAAAGCTTCCCTAGCAGGCTTACAGCCTGCAGCAGTAGCCCTGTGGCATCCGATCCTGTCAGATCTCGGAAGCTAAGCAGGGTCAGGCCTGGTTAGTACCTGGATAGGAGACCGCCTGGGAACACCAGAAGCTGTAGGCTTGGGAAAAGGACCTGACAACCCCCTCCCAAAAATCAATCTGCCATTGAAAACCCTATGAACAGCAGAGAAGCACTGACAATAGTGTTTCCCCTGTTGTACAGAAGGTTGCTATGAGTCGGATACCGACTCGATGGCACCTAACAACAACAACAGCAGCAGGCTTACAATGAGAGAATTCTTGAATGACTTCCAACAGCATGAACTCTTTGAGTTAACACAAACCAAAGTTTCTATACCAACGGCCCTCCAGCAAGCAAAACAATCTGATAAGTTAGAACACCCATTTTTCATATTGTGGACTCAATATGGTGACACCTTAATAATAAACTGCCCCTAGTTTCCACTTAAAAACAGAGTAGTTAATAATAGTTAAACTACCCCATTATAATTTGTCATTGATAAAACGCCTAAGGAATAACAGACCTCCCTGATGTTTGTTACCTAGAAAGAGTAAAGTTTATGCTCTGAGTTGTGGGCTCTTGTTTGTGTTCTGGGATATGGGCTATTGTGATCAATATGTGTTTGTGAAGCCTGTTTCTGTGGGATAACATGCGTACTGTTCTTACTGCTTGCATAACCTAAGTTTAATAAACTGTATAAAAGGCTGGGCTATCTGGAAAATAAATGGAACAGATCCACACTGCCTCCGAGCTGCTGTGTTTGCTGTTACCCACCGCCGACTCCTCATCTGCCTTCGGGAGACCCTGCATTCAATCTAGGCTGCAGCTGGACTGCGGCAGTAGATGCTTCAGAATAAAGGACAGGCACACATAGAGGGAGAGAGACCAGGGAGAGGAATCATAGTACACAACCAAGACACAGACATAGGCTTCTCAAAGAAGAGCCTGAAGTCCTTATTTTTATGCATGAGCTGTTAAGTATGATTTTTTTTTATTTTTCCCCAGTAATCTTATTTTACTAGTAATGTTTTAGTGTACAACTAAATGGGTTTCATTATGACATTTCCATACATGGATTTCACTATACATTGCTCATGTTCACCTACCCAATTACTCCCTCATTACCTCTCCTCCATCTCCTCCCTCCCCACCAATAGTCCCCCTTATGCCTACATATCTTCGTGTGTACGTATATCTATATATATACATCCTGATTTTGCCTTAAGGGCAAAATATGTGATATTCCCTTCCTTTCTCCCATTACCTTTTCTTCTTGCCCCCTGAAGCTTTTCTGTAGTTCATTATCTCTTTTAGAGAAAGTGAAGGGATGTATATGTCTCTTCTATTTTCATAACCTATTTGTTTTAATATTAAATATATATTGAAGTCTAATAGTTGGAATAAATTTTGGCTTAAATAAATTCTTACCTTAGTATCTTTTGCTTGCTCCTGCCAGTGTTTAATAACCCATTTCAAATTATTCATGATACCATGTTTATACAACCTTACCACCCTGGCGTCCAATCTCGGCAGATCTCAGAAGCTAAGCAAGGTCAGGCCTGGTTAGTGCTTGGATAGGAGACTACCTGGGAATACTGGGAACTGTAAGCTTGGGAGAAGGACTTGGGAGCCTACTCCCAAAACAATCAGCCATTGAAAAACCTATGAATGGCAGACAAGCACTGACAATAGTGCTGGGCATGGCACAATGTCGGGTAGTGTTTCATCTGTCATTCACAGTGTTGCTATGAGCCCCATCCAACTTGACAGCACCTAACAACAAACAACATCCACATACAGAAGAACACATGCAATGTTTATCTTTCTAGGTCTGGCCTATTTCGCTTAAAATCATGATCTCTAGTCACATCCATTTTCCAGCAAATGACATAATTTTGTCGTTTGTGGCGGAATAGAACCCCATGGTGTGTGTGTGTGTGTGTGTGTGTATACACACATACATATATATATATATACACAATATCATATATATACAATATCATATATATATATATATATATATATATATATATATATATCACAATTTTGTTATCCATTCATCTGTTGATGAACACCTAGGTTGATTCCATATCTTGGCTATTGTGAATAAAACTGCAATAAACATGGATGGAGCAGGTATTCTGTGGTATAATGACTTATATTCCTTTGGATCTATATCTAGGAATGGTAGAGCCAGGTCATATGCTAGTTGTATTTTTAGTTTTTTGAAGAGCCTCCATATTGATTTCTATAGTGGCTGCACCAATCTGCATTCCTACTAGCAGTGTATAAGGATACTTTCTCCTCACATCCTCGACAGCATTTGGTGATGTTTGTTTTGTTGATGGTAGCTATTTTGATTGGGGGGAGATGGTATCTAAGTGTAGTTTTGATTTGCATTTTCCTAATGGCTAAGGTGTGGGAGAAGGATGTGGCAATCCACCCCAAGGCAATCCCGAAATGGTCAGCCATTGAAAACCCTTTGAAAGTCGCTATGAATCCAATACAACTCGACAACTCAACACCATCTAACAATGGCTAAGGATATTAAATGTTTTTTCATGTAATTATTGGTCATTTGTATTTCTTCTGAGAAGTCTCTATCAGTTCTTTTTCCCATTTTTTAATTGGATACTTTGTTTTTTTGGTGTTTAACTTTTGGAACTCTTTATATATTCTAGATATTAATCATCTGTCTGTTGTATAGCTGGCAAAGATTTTCTCTCATTTTGTAGGCTATCTCTGTGCTCGGAAAATTGTATCCTTCTTGTACAAAAGCATTTTAGTTTAATGCAATCCCACTTGTCAATTCTTGTTATTGTTTTCTGAGCTATTGGAGTCTTATTCAGAAAGTCCTTGCCTATGCCCATATCTTGAAGTGTTTCCCTATGTTTGCCTCTAGCAGTTTCAAAGTTTCAGGTTTTATGGTAAGGTCTTTCTTTGACCCATTTTGAACTTATTTTTGTATAAGGTGAGAGAGAAGGATCTAGTTTCAGTCTTCTTCATGAGAATATACAGTTCTCCCAGTACCATTTGTTAAAGAGGGCATCTTTTCTCCAACTTGTATTTTTGGCACTTTTTTCAAATATCAGGTGGTTGGTTGTAGCTGCATTGGTTTGCTTCTGGATCCTTTATTCTGTTCTGTTGGTCTATATATCTGCTTTTGTGCCAGTACCATGCAGTTTTTGTTACTATAGCCTTGTAATATAACTTGAAATCAGGACCTGTGATGCCCCCTGCATTGTTCTTTCTGCTCAGGATCACTTTAGTGATTTGGGGTCTTTTGTGCTTCCATGTAAATTTTAGGATTGTTTTCTCTATTTCTGTAAAGAATGTCATTGAGATTTTGATGGAGACTGCATTAAATCTGTAGCTTGGTTTTTGTTAATATCACTATTTTCACTATGTTAATTCTTCCAATCCATGAACATGGGAGATCTTTCCATCTTCTGGTATCTTCTTCAATTTCTTTCTTTAGTGTTTTATAAGTTTTCATTGTAGAGGTATTTCACCTCCTTAGCTAGGTTTATTCCCAGGTATTTTATTTGTTTTGAAGCTATTATTAATGGGATTGTTTTCCTAGTTTTTTTCTATGCCTGGTCATTATTGCTATAAAGAAAAGCTACTGACTTTCATATGTTGATCTTGTATCCTGCTACTTTGCTGAAAGGTTTTATCAGCCCTAAGAGTTTTCTGGTGGAGTCTTTAGGGTTTTTAAATATAGAATCATATTGTTTGCAAATAAGGATAATTTGACTTCTTCCTTTCCTATTTGGATCCCTTTTCTTTTTATCTTATCTTATTGCTATGGCTAATAGTTCATTTACTACATTGAATAGTAGTGGAAACAGTGGACACCCTCATCTTGTTCCTGATTTTAGGGGAAATGCTTTCAGTTTTTTCCCATTTAGTATGATGTTAGCTGTAAGTTTTCATATATTTCCTTCATTATGTTGAGGTATGTTCCCTTCAACCCCTAGTTTCTTCAAGGTTATCATAAAAGGATGTTGAACATTATCAAAGGCCTTTTCTGCATCTATTAATAAGATTATGTGATTTATGTTTCTGATTGCATTTAAATGCTGTATTACATTTATTATCTTGCATATGTTGAACTAGCCTTGCATCCCTAGATGCAACCTACTTGATCATGTGTACTTTTTGATGTGTTGTTGAAGGTGATTTGTAAGTATTTTATTAAGGATTTTTGCATCTAGGTTCATTAAGGAAATTGGTCTGTAGTTTTCCCTTTTTGATATATCCTTATCTGGTTTTTGGTATCAGGGTGATACTGACTTCATAGAATTAGTGTGGTAGTATTCCTTCCACTTGTATTTCATGGAATATTTTCAGTAGTATTGGTGCCAATTCTTCTTTAAAGGTCTTGTAGAATTCAGTAGTGAATCCGTCTGGTCCTGGGCTTTTTTCTGTTGGGAGATTCCTTATTACTGCTTTGGTCTCATTGCTCACTATAAGTCTAAGTCATTTATATCATCTTGACTTAATTTTGGTAGGTCTGTGTGTCTAGGAATTTATCCATCTTATCTAAGGTTTCTAGTTTTTTTGGAATATAATTTTTCAAAGTATTCCCTAGTGATTCTCTGGATTTCATTGGTATTTGTTGTATTGTTCCCCTTTTCATTTCTAATTTTCTTAATTTGAGTCTTCTCAAAGCTCTATCCTTTGGTTAGTTTGGCTGAGGGTTTGTTGATTTTATCTTTTGAAAGAATCAGCTGTTTGTTTCATCAATTTTTTTTATTCTTTTAGTCTCCATTTCATTAATTTCTGCTCTGATTTTTATTATTACTTTTGGTCTACTGGTTTTGAGTTTTCTTTTTTCATCTTTTTCTAAGAACTTTAAGTGCATCATTACTTGTTTGATCCAGCTCTGATTTTTTTAATGTAGGCACTCATAACTATAAACTTCCCTCTTAGAACCACCTTTGCTGTATCCCAATGGTACTGGTATGTTGTGTTTTCATTTTCACTTGAGTCTAAGAAGTTTTTAATTTCCTCTCTGATTTCTTCAAGTATTTATTGGTCATTTAAGAGTGTATTGCTCATTCTTGATATATTTGTATAGTTTCTATAATTTCTTTTGCTGTTCATTTCTAGTTTTATTCCATTATGTTCTGATAAGATAGACAAAATTTTGATTTTTCTGTATTCAATAAGACTTGATTTATGACCTAAAATATAATCTGTCATAGAGAAAGTTCCATGGGCTGCTGAGAAGAATGTGTATTTTGTAGCTTTTGGGTGGAATATACCTATTAAGTCCATTTAATCTATTGTAGTGTTTAACTCTGGAATTTCTTTGTTGACCTTTTGTCTAGATGTCCTAACTATTGATGAGAGTTGGGTATTGAAATCACCCACTATTATTATACCTGGACCTATCTGTCCCTTTAAGTCCAGTAGTTTTTTTTTTTTTAATGCAGGTGGGTGCACCAATGTTTGGTGTATATATATAACCATTGTTATAACTTCTTAGTCAATGGTTCCTTTTATTAATATGTAGTAGTCTTCTTTGTCTCTTCAGACTAGTTTTAACTTGAAGTCCACTTCGTCTGATATAAGGATGGCTACACCTTTTTTTTTTTTTTTTTTTTGCTTCCACTTGATTGGCATATCAATTTCCAGACTCTCACTTTCAGTCTGTGGGTGTCCTTGCCAGTGAGATGTGTTTCTTGCAGATAAAAAATTGTTGGATCTTGTTTTTTAATCCAATCTCTAATGTATGTCTTTTAACTGGAAAATTAAGACCATAAGTATATATATATATATATATATATATATATGTATGTATATATGTGTGTGTGTGTGTGTGTGTGTGTGTGTATATGTGTGTGTGTGTGTATATATATATATATATATATATATATATATATATATATATGGGGTTATTATTGAGAGGGGTTTACTGGCTCTTGTAATTGCATTGAGTCTTTTTCTGGTTAGTTCATATACTATTTGTTCTTTCCCTCCTCCTTTTTTTACATTCAAGGCTTGCTGGGTTTTTAAATTGGACATGACTGATTCTTTCCTAGTTCTCTTTAGTTTGTCTGTTCCTTCCATGAAGTTTATTCTCATGATGGAGACCTTCTTCCTCCTGTGTAGGTAGGATTTCTTTAAGTATCTTCTGCAATGGTGGCTTGCTGGTCATGTACTGCTACAGTAAATGTTTGTTGTGGAATGTCTTTATTTTTCTGTCAATTTTAAGTGATAATTTTGATGAATATAATATACTTGGTTGGCAATTAGTTACTTTCAGGGCTTGAAATGTATCATTCCATGCTTTCCAAGAGTTTAGGGTTTGTGCTGAAATGTGTGATGTAATTGTGATGGGTTTCCCTTTGTGAGCTGATGTTTTTATCTTGCTGCTTTTAATATTATTTCCTTGTTCTGTGATCTTAGCATTTTAATTATGTGTTTTGGGAAGGTTCTTTTTTTGTCATATCTGTTTGGTCTATTAAATACCCTTGTGGTTGGATGTCCATTTCTTTCCCCAGATTTTGGAAATTTTCTGCTATAATTTCATTGAATAAGTTTTCTGTGCCTTTAGTTTTTATCTCAGTTCTTTTTTCTACACCATGGATTTCTTAAGTTTGGTTTCTTGATCATGTCCCAAAGTCCTTTAAAATTATGGTCATGTTCTTTTATTATTTTTTCTTTGTTGATATCTAAATGTACTATTTCATCATCCTTGTTTTCCATCCTTGATATTCTATCTTCTGCTTCATCTAGTCTACTGGTGATGCTTCCTACTTTTTTATTTTGTTTATTGAGTTCTTCATTTTGGATATGTTAGATTTTGTTTCAAAATCTCAATTTCCAAGCTGGGCATGGTGGCGCATGCCTGTAATCCCAGTGGCTTGGGAGGCAGAGGCAGGAGGAGCACAAGTTCAAGACCAGAGGCAGTCTGCATAACTTAGTGAGACCTTGTCTCAAAGAGTTAAAAAAAAAATCTCAACTTCCTTGCTGAATTTCTCATCCATTTTTTTGACTTTGTCTTCTACATTGGTGACTTTCTGATCTAGGTCCTGTATTGATTTCCCTGCTTCATTAATTTGCTTATTTATGTCCTCTTTGAAGTCATTGATCATTTTTACAAGTAAACTTACAAATTCTTTGACATTTCATCTGTTTCAGTATCTTTGGATTCAGTGATTAAAGAATCATAGTCATTTGGAGGAGCTGCATTGCCTTGCTTTTTCATGTTTCTCATGTTTCTGATTTGTGACTTGTGCATCTGTAAGGGTAAATATCACTCCCCACTTTATTTGGGAGGTCTTCTTAGTGAACAGCCTCCTCTTGAGATCACAATTTCCAAGGCCATTCCCAAAGAGGAAGACCAACCACTATAACAAGTATAATACCCAAGCAAACTAGTTAGTGAAATACACTTAAAACCACTTAAAGCCAACTTCTGCACCACCAATGTAAACAAAATAATGGTAATAAAAATATAGAGTAAGCTATGAAATTAAAAATATTTAGGGTGAAGGTATAAGTAGTATTTCCCTGAAGTAAGAATAGAGGGGGTAGAGAAAGACAGAAGGATGCCTCAAGAGTGAAGTAAAAGCCAGACATGATGGCACATACTGGTAATCCCAGCAGCTCGGGAGGAGGAAGCAGGAGGATCACAAGATCGAGACCAGAGGCAGTCTGTGTAATTTAGCAAGAACCTATCTCAAAAAGTAAAAAAAAAAATGGGCTGGAGGCGGCAGCTCAGTGGTCCAGCACTTGCAAAGCATGCAAGCGTGAGGCCCTGGGTTCAACTCCCAGTACTGAAAAAAAAAAAAAAAAAGTAAATTAAAAGAAAGGAAAAAGAAGATCTGGAAAGGAAATGAATGCAAGGAAGAGAGAAGGAAAGGGCCAAAAGATTTTTTTAAATTATTGCACAATAAAGAAAAAGATATGTAAACAGGATTAGGTAAACATGAGCAGAGCAATAAGAAGTAGTAAGCCTAGGAGATTTAAAGTAGAGTAAATGGAAAAGGAGGAATACACAGGCAGAAAAAGATTTTTAAAAACTAAGAAAGAAAATCCCCCATATGTATCTCAGCTTGTGCTGTGGGGGCTTGTACGTTGCTGTGATTTTGAAAGCTATGCCACCAATATTTCAGATACCAGCAGGGCCACCCATGGTGGACCGGTTTCACCTGAGCTTCCAGACTAAGAAAGACTAGGGAGAAGGACCTGGCCACCTACTCCTGAGACAATTTGAAAATCCTACAAATAGCAGGGAGGCACTGTCAAATATAGTGCTGGAAAATGAGCCCCCTAGGTTGGATGGCATTAAGAGATGACTGAGAAGCTGGGTGCGGTGGCACACACCTGTAACCCATTGAGTCAGGAGGCAGAGGCAAGGAGAATTGCAGGTTCAAGGCCAGAGGCAGCCTGCATAATTTAGACCCTCACTCAAGATAAAAAATAAAAAAATGGGCTGGGGTGCAGTTGAGTGGTAGGGTACTTGCAAAGTATGTGGGAGGCCCTGTGTTCAGCCCCTCAGTAACAACAAAAAAAAAAAAAAAAAAAAAGAAAGATGACTGAGGAAAAGTTGTCTCCTCAAAGTAGAGTCAACCTTAATGATGGGAATGGAGTAAATCCCCTGGGACCTCCATTTGCTGTTGTGGCATGACTCAAAATGAGAAGAAACACAGTGCCTGCAACAACAGACTCAAACATAAAAAAAAGATTGTGTGCATGGCACAGTGTCAGGTAGTGTTTCATTCAGCTATACACAACGTTGCTATGAGTCAGACCTGACTTGATGGCACCTAACAACAACAAAAAGATAAAAATTACATTAGAAAAAAGAGAAGTGGGGAAATGAAAATTAACAATGAAAAGAAGAAAAAATAGAAAGAAAGAAAGAAAGAAAAAAGAGGCTGACACTGACTTGCTCCCCTGCAAACCGAGCATCTCTGGGAGCTAAGGCAGGAGGATCTTGAGCATCAGGCCAGAGGCACCTGGTGTAATTCAATGTGATCCTATCTCCAAGCAAAAATAAGAAAAAGGCTTGAGGTACTGCGTGGTGGCACAACAATTATCCCAAATTATCCCATGCAAAGCCCTGGGTTCATCACCCAGATCAGGAGGAAGAAAGAAGGAAGGAAGGAAGGAAGGAAGGAAGGAAGGAAGGAAAAAAGGAAGGAAGGAAGGAAGCAGCAGCAGCAGCAGCAGCACTGGAGGGGCATCCTTCTGTGGGCTCTAATATTGGAATCTGTTAGATGGAGGTGGTGGTCAGTTGAGGATGGAGACTTTTTATCTAACCACAGCTCAGAGTTGACCATCTCCATAGTTCCCCACAGAAGGAACTGTCTCCTCTCCCTGAGGTGGGGCTGGCTTCCGAGCAACTTTCCCAAGCCTCTTCCTGCCTGAACCTCTCAGGGTATCAGTGTCCCATATCCCCCCTAATTGTAACTGCCTGCTGCAGCTGTGTTGCATGCTGGAGCCCTGGCAGGTGACCCTCAGGCTCTCCATGGATGATAAATCTTTATTTTCAGGCCCCCTAAGTAGCTCAGTCTCACAGGATAGGTTCTCTCTCAAGATGGTGCTGGGTGGGAAATACAGTCACTTCTCCAATATTGAACCCCAAGTCAGGAAAAGCCATTGTTTCTCCAAGTCCTCAGAAGAGTTCAAGGACTGTGGCCTTGTCCTGTGGGACTGCCAGTCTGATGGCCTAGGCTGTCCAGCTCACTTCTTTGGATGAGTGCTCCATTTCCCATCCCTCAAGAGAGCCTTGGCTGGAGATGTGTACTGATCTGTCCTTCTTGCTATTCACCTCCATTCTGCAACTTGAGACCATCTCACAGTCTCTTCTGTGGTTTCGGTGCTTTTCCAGACCTTCTTTTTTTTCTTTTGGAAAGATTCCACTTCCTTCTAATTCCTGTTTTACTGCATCACATGGAGGCTACCTTTACCTGCCATCTTAAACCAGACTTAAGTATTATTTTTAAACTCTTAAATATTATTTTTTAAAGGTAAAAATGTAAACTTTTCAAAGCATGGTGGCAACACCAGTCAGTGAATGAGGGACCACAGTGCTGTGCGGGGTGTGAGGGTGACCCAGAGGTTGGAGGCTGTGAATAGGGAGGGGGCCTCTGGGGTGAGTGGAAGGGTATATGGGAGTCTGCTCAGCCCAGAGCCTGGCATGAAGAAAGCTGCTGGCCCCACAGGCTGCAGAGCAGTGAGGAGAGCCTCAGGGTTTGGGAGAGGGCTGAGAATACCCAGAGGGATTTGGAATTTAATCTTTAGGAGGTGGAGCACCCTTGATGAATGGTAAGCAAAAGAGAGCATGAATAGGTTTTGGCTTTTTAAAGAGACAGTGGGTGCTAGCAGCCCCACCACATAGAAGGAAGCGGGAACTGGGTAGTTCAAGTTGAGGCTGGCCAGTTGTGAAAACACTCAGCAACCAGGGAGGTATTATGGCTTGAATGTATCTCCCAAAAAATGTATGTTGGAACTGTAATCCCTCATACAAGTTTGGGAGGTGTCCAGGTCACAAGGTTCCACCCATATGAAGGGATCAATGCCAGCTACAAGGGAGCTTGAGGCTTGTGGACTCCCATCTCATGTTCCTGAGAACTTTCTTGACATGTGATATCTTCTACCACGTTATGACCCAACATAAAGGGCCTCACCAGAGGTGACTTGCATTAGTCAGTTTTCTATCACTCTAACACATACCTTTGGGAGAAGGGTGTGACAGTCCACCCTTAAAACAATCCTGAAAAACAAGCAGCCACTGAAAACCCTATGCAGGTGGCCATGAGTCAGACACTACTCAATAGCACCTAACAACAACAAGAACACATACCTCAGATAATTAGCTTATAAAGGGAAAAGGTTTATTTTGGTTCATGGTTTCGGAGATTCTAGTCCATGATCAGTTAGCCTCATTGCTTTTGGTCCTGTGGTGGGAGAGTATGGTAGGGTGAAACTGCTCATCTCATGGCCCAGAATCAAAAGAGAGAGAAAGGAATATACTGGGGTCCCACAATCCCCTTCAAGGCCAATGACCTAAAGACCTCCACAGTTTCCACCTCTTAAAGGTCTCAACACCTCCCAATAACACCAAACTGGTGACCAGTCCTTCAACATGTTGGCCTTTGGGGACACTTAGGATCCAAACAATACCATCACCCCTCAATCTTGGACCTCCAAGCCTCCAGAAGTATGAGCCAAAATTTTCTATTTATAAATTAGATGGTTCGTATTTTGTAATAGCAGCAGAAAAAAAAAATAACAATACTGGTAGCTGTGGCAAACAGGGAGGAAAAGGATATGCCACTTTGGAAGCACCTTAGAGGAAGCATGGATAACACGGGGGACTGATGGGCCCTCAGGAAAAGTGAAGTCTCCCAGGTCTGGGAAGGGGATGTGGCCAGTTAGGTACTGCTTCCTTAGGTTATACTGAAAATCTTCAAAAGACTAAGATGCTTGGTCTGGACCCTCCCCCTGGGGGAGATGGGAGCTAAGACCCATCCAATGTTGTGCTAACATGTAACTATAGTGTGGGGGTTGTTGTTAGGTGCTGTCAAGTCAGTATCTGACTTATACCAACCCTATATACAACAGGTGAAACACTATTGTTAGTGTTTCTCCGCTACTCATAGGGTTTTCAATGGCTGATTTAGTTTTTGGGGAATGGGTTTCCAGGTCTTTCTCCTAAGCCTACAGCACCTGGTGTTCCCAGGCGGTCTCCCATCCAAATACTAACCAGGTCTGACCCTGCTTGATTTCTGAGATCTGATGAGATTGGATGCCAGAGTAGTACAGCTGCAGTCTGGGATTTAGTTCAGTTGGTAGAGTGCCACTCTGCAGTCTCTGAGGTCCCAAGTTCGATTCCCAGCACCACAAAAATGGGAGGAGGACATGGCAATCCACTCCCGAAGCAATCCAGAAACAATCAGCCATTGAAAACCTTATAAGGTTCACTATGAGTCAGACACGACTCGATGGCACCTAACAACAACAACATAGTTGGGGGGTGGGTAGCAGAGGAGACCTCTGTCAAGGATTTGTACATTTGGTACCTAGGAGAGCTGAGGTTAGGCCCTGCCTGTTGCAGACAGTGAACTCTAAAGCTCTGGAGCTACCAGCAGCCACACCTCCCAATGCATGGAGCAAGGCAATCCAATACCACAGAAAATAATACTGATTTGAATTTTAGAACAAGGAATTAAAAAAAAAACTTACAGGAATCTGTGCATGTGTTTAGGTCTTTCTTGCTTCTAGCTCAACCCACACCACTGTCCGCTGTGAACTGACCTTCAGAGAGAGAGCTCTTGATTTGTGTACAGAATGGTCCATGACTTATGGTAGCTCCACTTATGGAAACCATATTTCAAATAATGATCTTTTCCCAGGCTAGAAACATGCAGTTAAGGATCCTTTCTGTATCAAGCCACAGCTCACAGTCAACCACTCAATCCCAAGGTCCTGTACTCCAGCATCCCGTGTTGCTGAGATGTCTTGTAGGTTTGGTGTATTAAATGCATTTTAAAATCTCCCTTTAGTAGTAAATGATGATGAGGTACAGAGTAACACAGCATTGGCTTTTTCTACTATGCATCCTTTACATCACTTCTGGCAACACTTTCATCAACCCACAAGGTTTATGGAGCCTTATGACTAATATGTAGTAAAACTCAAATGCATATTTGGGTTATACTCCCCTATTTTCCCAATATACTCATGAGATTGCACTGTTTACATTGAGATCCTCCTCTCCCCCTTCATCCCTCTACATTGACCCTCCTCCCCACTCTACCTTCCACAATCTTTGCTTCCCTCTACTGGCTCCCTCCTTCCTTGTTTCTACTCTTTATATTGTTCCTTCTTTGCTAAGTTTAATTGTGCATTTTTATGTATCAACTTATGTATAGAATTTTTCTTCAAGTGTGATTCAGCTCCCACATATGAGAACGTATGGGATTTCTCTTTTTGAGCTCATGTTCATTCACTTAAGATGATGTTCTTCAGGTTCTACCCACTTTGCTACAAATGACATTATTTCATTTTTTAAATTGCTGAGTAGTACTCCATGGTGTCCATTCTTATCCATTCTTCTCTTGATAGGCACCTTGGTTGGTTCCATATCCATGCTATTGTGAAAAGTGCTGCATTGAATATAGAAATGCAGGTTCCTCTGTGGTATGACAACTCATCTCCCTTTGGATATATTACCAGTAGTGGTATAGCTGGGTCGAATGGCAGTTCTATTTTTAGTTTTCTGAGGTACCTCCATATTGATATCCAATGTGGTTGAACCAGTTTACAGTCCCACAACAGTGTATGAGGGTTCCCTTTTCTCCACAGCCACACTAGCATGTTACTGTTTTGTTGATCTTGGCCATTCTTACTGGAGTTAGGTGGAATCTCAGAGTTGTTTTGATTTGCATTTCCCTAATGGCTAGGGATATTAAGTACATTAAATGCATTTTTAACTTATGGTATTTCCAGCTTATTATGGGCCTATAAGGACATAATCCCATTGGAAGTGAAGGAGTTATTATTTGAATCTAACATGTCTCCCAAAGGTCCTGTCTTTGAATGCTGGGTCCCCAGGCTGTTTGGGAGATGGTGAAACTTTGGGAGATGGGACTTGGCTGGCAGAAGCCAGTCATTAGAGGTGGCATGTGGAGGTTTTACCCAGACCCTCAGTTCCAGTAGGCTCTCACTTCCTGATATGATAATGTAGAGTCCTCCACCATAGGCCCTGATGCTGATCCACCACATCTCCTCTCTATGGACTGAAATCTTCTGAACTGTGAGCTAAAATAAATCTTTCCTCATCTAAGTTGTTCCTTCAAGTATTTTGTCACAATGACACATAAGGGACATTATTGGTTTTCTATTACCTTAAAAGCCTGCAGCTCTAGCCCTGTGGCATCCGATCCCATCAGATCTAGGAAGCGAAGCAGGGTCAGGCCTGGTTAGTACCTGGATGGGAGACTGCCTGGGAACACCAGAAGCTGTAGGCTTGGGAGAAGGACCTAGCAACCCCCTCCCCAAAATCAATCTGCTATTGAAAACCCTATGAACAGCAGAGAAGCACTGACAATAGTGTTTCCCCTGTTGTACAGAGGGTTGCTATCAGTCGAATACTGACTCGACGGCACCTAACAACAACAACAACAATTACCTTAAAAAGTTTTACATTACCTACCAAATAAGTAATAGTACATTTAATTTTGCTTAGTGAAAAGTAGGGGACAGCAATGGGAATGGCTGTTTTGGAGTGGTCAGAGGACAATGTGAAGAGGGACATTTAAGTAGAGACCTTCATGAATGAGAGAGTGAGCTGTAAAGATATTTGGGAGTGAGGTGAATATTTTAGGTATAGGACAGCAAGGACAAAGGCACAAAAGTGGAAACATGTTTGACAGATCCAGAAGCCAGCCACAGGCCAGTATGTCTGCACCACGAGGGAATGAAAGTGTTACGGGAGATGAGGCAGATAGGGTCAGGAGCCAGTCCCACAGAGATGCCTTGCAAGGCAAGGACATCACTTCTGTGAGGTGGACATGATCTGCTTCACAAGGAAAGGGTCTCTCTGGCCTTTATGTGAACAGCTATGAGAAAGGCACAGACCAAAACAGGGGCACCATGGTTGGGCCAAGTGGGCACTTGGATGTGGAGACAGTCATAGATGAGGGAGAAATGGTCTGCTACTGGATCTATTCCCAAGGCACCTGTGGGTGAGGGAGGGATTTAGGGAAATGAGGAAAAAACTAGGCGGGTAGTTATAGGCTCCAGGGGTGAGGAAGGGAATAAAATGTTTGGTTTCACACATCATTTTCCAAATGTGTGTTAGTTTCTCTCCATGACAAGTTATCTTGACATAAACAACTTAAGACTTTGGCTTCTCCACTGCACTGGGCCTGTGTGGAGGTGAACATCATGGCAGCAAGAGGGTGGGGCAGACCAGAGCTGCTTGGCAAAAGAGTCAGGAAGGGCTGGGGAAAGGCCTTTCCAGGTCATGCCTCCAGTGACCCACCACCCGAATTAGGGCCACCTCCTACCACTTCCCAATAATGCCATCATATAATGAATCCATCAAGGGACTAATCCACTGATTAGGTCAAAGCCTTCAGGATCACTTCCCCCAAAGCCCATCAGCTGGCGACCAAGCTCCCAACATGAGCCTTAAGGGGACAACTCAGATTCAAAGTATCTAAAGGAGAAGGAGAGGCCAGCCCAAGGAGCTGTAGATGGGTGGTTTTTAAGGACACAGGCTGAATGCGATGGTGAACAAACAAGTGCCAAGAAAGAAAAGATGTCCCAGGTATGACATAGTGAATCAGGAGGAGGAGGAGCAAAGGAGGAGATGAGGCAGCAGTGAGCAATGTTGTCCTGGAAATTGTGCTGGTTTCAAAGACTGAAACTGTGACTAGACAAGGCAGCACAGGGGAGTTTGGAGACTTTGTCATGAACATTTTTGCTGGTGTAGTGGAATGAAGGCCTAGTTGAAGGATTCAAGGGAGAAGAGGAGCAAGTGAAGACTCTTAGAATGCATTTTGCTGTCACAGCTGAAGACATTAGTGAGGCTGAGGGAGGGTTACACTATGACCACCTATCAACACAACAGCCAAATCTGAGCAAAGTCCTGAAGTACAAATGAGGTTCCATATAGTAATATTCCCAGGGAAGACCTCTTTAATGGGAAGCTCATAAGATTAGAAATCAGGAATCACAACCTCTAGCTTTGCCCTACCACTCATTTTCTGGGTGACTTTAAGTTCTCCATTTTTCTGTTTCCCTCTATAAAATGAGCAGAACAGTTCCTGTGTTCCCCACCTCATAACTGCATAAATGACTAGGTACCATCATTTACATAATTTACATACCCAGTCTATGAACTGGACTACCCTAGGTACCTCACCTAAGTAGAATCATACAGCATTCATCTTTAGGAAGAACTGGTTTATTTCATTCAGGTTCACCATGTTGTAACACATGTCAAAATTTCCTTACTTTTTAAGGTGAATAATCCATATCAGTAAGCTTGTGCATTGCTGTGGCAAAACACTTGATAGAAACAAACTTATGGGAAGATGATTTACTGGAGTTCATGGCTTAGAAGATTTCAGTCTATTGAGTCAGGAAGGCACTGCAGCCTGGCAGGCATAGCACTGGAACAGGTGGCAAGGAACCTCCTGTCTTATTGATCAAGAAGCACAGAGGTACCAGAACTGGGGGCCTGCATAAAACCTCCAAAAGCCCAGCCCCCTGCAGTGAACTACTTTCACGAAGCTCAGTCCCCCTCCCAATTCTGTACCTTCCCAAGACAGCAACACTAGCTGCAGACCAAGTGTTCAAACACATGACCATGGCCTGTGGGGGATATTTTAAATTCAAATCATAACCTCATTGTATGGATACATATTTATTCATCTGTTGATGGACACTTGGCTTGTTTCTACCTTTACACCACTGTGGATAATGCTGCTAAGAACAAAAGTGTACAAATATCTCTTTGGAACCCTTCTTTCAATTCTTGTGGGTTTATGTCCAGAATGGAACTGCTAGATCACATGGTAATCTTTTTTTTTCCCTTGGAACTGTCATATTATTTTCCACAGTGGTTGTTCCATTTTACATTCCCAAAAACAACGTACAAGGATTTGAACCTCTCCACATCTTTGCCAGCACTTATTTTCTCCTTTTGTATAGTAGCCATAATTTAGTTCATGCTAATGAAGATAAGGGTGTGCCTGATTCATACCATATTTTTTTTTTCCGGTACTGGGGATTGAACCCAGGGCCTCATGCTTGCATGCTCTGCTGGACCACTGAACTGCTGCCTCCAGCCCAATTTTTAACTTTTTTGAGACAGGGCCTCGCTAAGTTACACAGACTGCCTCTGGCCTCAAACTTGTGATCCTCCTGCCTCTGCCTCCTGAGCCGCTGGGATTATAGATGTGCACCACAGCACTGGGCTGTCTCTCATACCATATTTTAAATTGCATCATATGTTTGTAAAAGCTGGACAGTGAATAAGGGAGACAGGAGAAAAATTGATGCTTTTGAAATATGGCGTCACAGATGAATACTGAATATACCATGGACTGCCAAAAGAGCTAAGAGATCCATCCTAGAAGTGCAACCAGAGTGCTCCTAGGAAGCAAGGATGGCTAAACCGTGTCTTACATATTTTGGGCATGTCAGGAGGAATCAATCCCTGGGGAAGGATACCATGTTTGGGAGAGTGGTGGATCAACAAAAAAAAAGGAAGACCCTCAATTAGATGGATTGACAAAATGGCTGCAACTATAGGTTTAAACATAAAAAAATATCATGTGCCTGGCAGTGTTGGGGAGTATTTCGTTTTGTTGTACATAGGGTTGCTATGAGTTGGACTTGACTCAACGGCACCTAACAACAGATTAGCATAGTCACCACTAAGAGAAAAAATGAGGATGTATTTTGAAAAATATTTATGTCAGGAAAACAGAAAGCATTGAAATGATTTTAACCCCAGAAACTGGTTACACAGGTACCATAAAGGCTGAGAAGCCAAAGAGCAGAAATCCACTGACATGCTTCCGGTCCTGCCTTTGTGCAAGCTCTTCCCTCTCCTCCCCCACACGTCTGTCAGTTTGCCTCACTGTGGGGGCTTGCGTGTTGCGATGAGGCTGAGAGCTCTGCCACTGGTACCTCAGATATGAGCAAGGTTACCCATGGTGGACAGGTTTTCAGCTGAGCTTCCAGATTAAGACAGACTAGGGAGTCGGACCTGGCAAGCCACTCCCGAAAGAACAAAGCCATTGAAAACCCTATGGATAGCAAAGAAACACTGTCAGATATAGTGCCGGAAAATGAGCCCCCCAGGATGGACGGCACTCAAAAGAATACCGGGGAAGAGTTGCCTCCTCCAAGTAGAGTCTACTGTGATGACAGAAATGGAGTAAAGCCCCATTTTTTGCACCCCAAGGGTGCTCAACTTGTTGATGTGGCACGACTCTAAGTGAGGAGAAACAACTGTAAACATCCATTAATAATTAGAACATGGAATGTACGTAGTACGAATCTAGGAAAATTAGAAATCGTTAAAAGAGAAATGGAGCACATAAACATTGACATTCTAGGCATCAGTGAGCTAAAATGGACCTGCATAGGCCATTTTGAGTCAGACAATCATATGGTCTACTATGCTGGGAATGATAAAGAGAAATGGGGTTGCATTCATCATCAAAAAAGACATTTCAAGATCTGTCATGAAATACAATGTTGTCAGTGATAGAATAATATCCATATGCCTACAAGGAAGGCCAGTTAATATGACTATTATTCAAATTTATGCACCCACCACTAAGGCCACAAATGAAGAAAGGGAAGACTTTTATCAGCTTCTGCAATCTGA